>CM044437.1:75344568-75375986 GCA_024363595.1 Xenopus borealis
TATATATATATATATATACCTGTATATATACATATATATATACCTGTATATATACTAGAGAATGCCTGGAGAAGTTGCAATAGTTCAACAACAGGTGGGGTCACAGAGGTTGAATAACATTTGCTTAGCAAACATGATTTTGTCATTTTCTGACACCAACACAAGTTTTAGAATGATACACTATATATTTTTTGACATGGCATAGCAGACATAAATATTTTTTTGTTACTCTGATCAAAATGCTGATGCAAGGTCAATGTATCAACTTAATTCAACAATGCTAGAATGAATTGTGCATGACAGATTCTATTGAGAACTACAGATCCAAGTAAAACAGATCTAACAGAATAACGTGTATTTATGGTCTGGTGTGGGAAAACGGTGTTCATATTTTTGAGATTCCCAAGTATGTCTTACTTATCAATTCATTCATCAAACATAAAGCTATGCTGGTGCTTTGTTTCCCTTAGAGAGAAACAAAACACATTTTTAGACTTATAAATTAATTCATCAAACACAAAGCTATGCTGGTACTTTGTTTACTTAGGGAGAAATTAAACATTTTTAGACCTATATATATGTTTTGTTTCTGTGAAAATGTTTAATTTTTAATAATTTTTCATTGTGTCTTGACCATTTAATTGCATTTGTTTTCCACCTCATACCTGACAAAATCCATACTGCACACTTCACCAACTTTCACCTTGAAATACAAAGCCGTAACCACGTCTATGGTTTATAAATTGGGCCCTTTGTATTAGTTTCATTACGTCATGATGCATTATTGGTGAGTGTATAGGAGCATTTTTTTTTACCAAGAGCTCTGCTATATAGAGTGAGACTAAATTCTCTGCCTTATAAGTTACTCACCAAAGTCCACATTGTCTCATTTTCAGCTCTGTATGCCAGTTGACAGTAGTGTAAATGTGATAATGTTTCGTGTTTCCAGTGGACGAGAACATTGAAATGTGCATAAAGGACTTGAATCTCGATTGCAGGTGTGACAGGAACCACTGTATAGGTGCACAGATACATAAAAAGTTTTTATAAAAGAGTTTATGGACCCTACTTACCATTTGTTCATCTGGCTGAGCTTATGACATTTTAGGGTCCCATACCTTTCTGTAGGTATTAAATGTATATTTCTTTCAGCTGACTGAAGTAAACCCTCCACAGTCAAAAGTCCTCACTGACTTCCCTCAGTAGACCCCCCTCCCCGCCTGCACACTGTTACGCTAGAATTTTGTCCCTTAGAAATTCTGTTCCACACAATGCAGAACAGTGCAGTGGAGCACAGGGGCACCATGTTCGTCAGTCTCAGCTTCTTTCGGATCCTCTTCTTGCCACTCAGTCATTTACGGAGCTTTTTGTGTCCAACTGCACATGCACCATATATGGATATGGATTGGCGCTTGCTCAACGAAGAAGACAAGGCTGAAGAACATGGCGCCCCTGTTCTGCATTGTGCGGGTCAGAATTTCTAAGGGACACAATTCTGGCGTAACAGTGTGCAGGGGGCCTACCGAGGGGGGTCACTGGGGACTTTTGACTGTTGAGGGTTTACTTCTCCTTTAAACATATAAGGGTTAATTTACAGATGCAAGTGCAGTGTGCAAAGTACAATTTGGGATACAGATTCCTGTGTTTTGTAAACCACAATGCAGCAGTTTTGCCAATAATTCCAGCAGGATTATTGCCATACTCAGTGTTGGCCAACTGCACAAATAAACACTATTATACTTGCACATCCAGCATTTTGAGTGCACACTTTTTGGAGCACACATGTAAGTGCTGAACCACTGAGCACAATTCTGCTGTGCTAATTCCCACAACCCAGAGCTACTTGGATCTATCACAAGGTCCAGGGTGGCAGTAGCTCCATGGTTCCCAAGAGTCGACAGATGCAGATGGGTAACAGTCATAAGAAGAAGCAAGATGGATGCATAGGCCAACATACAATTAAGTGTTTGAATGGGAGTACTGTTATGAACTGCATCAATATGCACACACTCTGTAGTGTCCATTTTGAAGCACCTGCAATTTGAAAATGATTCCAATAATCTTTGAAGTTACAAATGCAAGTATTTTATATTTAACTCATATCACATATTCCTGCAATAAGCTGCAAAACCACCTATTACCTGATGGAGAGACTCTTATTTCCTATTGGACCTGTAAACCAGAATCCTCTGGATCTGGTGTTTCAGATAAGGGATCTCCATACCTTATATAAGGTAAATTTACCTTAAATAATAAACCTTAAATAATTTAAACATACATTATCTGTAGTATTTTTGTAGAGTTTACCTATATTGCCTAGATGAATATGCAGAATATCTGATTTTGACTTCCCCAAGTCATTTCTAGCTTCAACGAAAACTTCAAATGATTTGTCGCGTAATTTATTCACTGGAATTGTCACATTGTAAGTTCTGCGTTTTAAATTTATTTGATGATATTCATCTGTCTGAAGACTTAAAGGGTAAACAAAAATGAGTGATTATATTTATCATTACCTCAACAAAGACCAGCACATTATATTATAGAGATTATTACACATATATAGTAGCAAACTGTTACAAAGTGATCTTTATATACCTAACACATTTTCTGCATTGAAGGCAGGAATTGATTTGAAAAATGCTTAAATAAACATGACAGAATCATATGACTGGATAAAGGTAGAATGCAATATACATTTACTTATGCATCTGCCTTCTCATCCTAACAAAACCAAAAGAAAGCATTTTAGCTGATAATATCCCTTATCATATATCATATTTAGACTTTTCTTTCATTTTGGACTGGTACTTTACAAAATATACACTAGGAGGTGCTGCGGTCCAATAACATCTTTACTGTTTTAAAAGCACTTCAGTCCCCAACATTGAACAGATGAGAGCTGAAACTGAATCTGTAACTTTTAATTTCACCTTGAGGTTTGAGGATCGAGGGCCTTGAGGATTAAGAGCATTTGGGCCATAAGCTATTCTAAAGATATAGCTCTTTAGCTCACATTTAACATTTAAAACTTTCGCATATCCCAATAAAATTCCTAATTATAACTTGTTGGGTAAGTATATGAGTTATTGTGAACTGCCCCTTTAAATTCTTATATGTTAGGGGGCCAGTGTCAATAATATTTCACCTTGCCACAAAATAAGTAGGGCCCCCCTGAATCCAGGATTCGGTTGAATCAGAGTCTTTTCCCCCAGGATTCAAGTTCAACTGAATCCAAGAGCCTGGCTGAACCAAATCTGAAAATGGGAAAAGATATTCGCTCGTATCCAAAGAAAAGGATTTGGGATTCATCTGAACCCCAATTAGTGGGGTTGAGTGCATCCCTAAAAATAAGGTAATTCTGTGGGTCACTGCAGATTAAATAATATGTATAGTGGCAGATTTATTAAAGTTCTGACTGGGAATCCCAGTAGCTGTCTACATACGTATATTGCCTGAGCAAGTAAGTGGGGATGCATTTGGGGCACAAAAAAAATGTAATGCTTAAAGTGTCTCAAAGCACCCTGTGTTCCATTAACATGGCAGATTTGACTATATAGTATTCAAAAGGCGGTAAGAGACTGCCAATACCATCTCTTTGTTCTTGTTGAAACGTAAAGAATATTAAAAAATGAAACTCAGTTTGTATTTCTTAATAAAGAAATCTGTTTGCATTTATTTTCATAGCATTTAAAAAGGCTGGGGAGTGCTTATAGTGAGCATTGTCAGCCTCACACACAGTATGGTATCAAAACGCTGCTCTTCACTGATGTTAAAAATAATTGAACTGAGTTTAAAGAAGGAATGGTTTTGTGGCTGGTGCTAGCATGACCACAGCAATGAAAGATTCATTCAGTAGTAGAGGTGTAAGTTATAAATGTAAATGTGCCTCACAACCATTGTAACAAACTGATACTACTAACACCTTCACCACAAATAACATACTTGTTATCTGCAAGCGTAAAAGGAACCAATCTGGCCTGAAAGTGCAGTTTCAATAAAGCACATATTTAATAAATCAGTCTGGAGAGTAATAGCTTGAAAGCAGGGGAGAACCAATGCTTTGCACTTTTTTCAGTCTCTCTAATCCCTTTTCTATGCCCGGTTAAGTAATATCAAGTATTCGTCCTCAAGGACAACAACTACATTGTTGTAACCAAATCATAAAAAAACATGGCATGTATTTTAGTGTTTCCTCAATAAAAATACAGTTAACTATTCATGTAATGATAAAGCTATCATTATCTTTCCATCAAATAAAGTCTGGGCTAGTAACAGTCCATAACGCTTATTTTAGGCATGTTTTATTACAGTTAGCAGAAACACCACTGTGTGCATTCAATTTTGGGAGAATATTAGATGTGCCATTTGAGCTAATGGTGACGATAGTTATAAGATAGGTAAATATTGCATTTTGAACTGTACTGCACTCTGCTTTATGCCCTTTTACCAGAATTTACCACATTAGACCCTATTTGTAAAGGGCAGAAACAGCATGTTAGGTGTAAAATATATATTTGGGTGCTTTGCCCATTAATAGACTGCCGCAAAGTATCACCAGCGACCTGTGCAAAAACGCCTCAATGACCATTCTTTTTTCTATGGCTTCTCCAGTGGCTCCAACAAATGGAGCCAAATTAGGGAGCAGATCTGCTTCAATCAGCCTACAGAAAAACTTAGGGGTATATTTATCAAAGAGTGAAGTTAAGAGTGAAGTTCTGCCACTAGAATGAAATTCCTCTCCATTCATTTCTATGGGACTTTTAAAGGCGTATTCATCAAAGGGTGAACTTTCACTTCACCCTTTGATATATATGCCTTGCAAAATCCCATAGAAATGAATGGAGAGGGGCGGAATTTCACTCTAGTGGCGGAACTACACTCTTTGATAAATTTACCCCGTAGACTTAAAGGAAAACTATACCCCCCGAACAATGTAGGTCTCTATAAACAGATATTGCATAAAAAAACTCATATGCAAAACCCTGCTTCATGTAAATAAACCGTTTTCATGATAATACACTTTTTTAGTAACATGTGCCATTGGGTAATCATAAATAGAAAATAGCCATTTTAAAAAATAAGGACGGCCTCCTGGGATCCTAGGATCCAACGGTGCACACAAACATACCAAACAAACTATAAAGTTAGGTCACATGAGCCAATTAACAGACAGAGTTCTGTCTTTTGCTTCAACACTTCTTCCCTTTACAGTTAGAGTTTAAATATTTCTGGTCAGGTGATCTCTGAGGCAGCACACAGACCATCATGAAATGGTGGTTCAAGGCATGAGATGTAAAAGGGCAAAATTTACTTAAATATATATACCAGGTAGGTAAGATTCTTTAATATGTCCCTTGATTTGATACAAACTATCTGTTGCTCAAAAATTCATTTTCGGGGTATAGTTTTCCTTTAAAACAGTGGAGTCAATGCTTCCTGTGTCCTCAGCCTTAAAGCTTATTTATTTTAAGGGTCACGTTCTAACATAAGTGAATAATTGATTCAGTTGCCTATTGCACCAATAAGCAATTAGTTTTGATCAGTTTATCACCAGTTAGAAACGTAAACTAACTATCTGACTGGTAGCTATGGACAACTGCACTGGTTCCATGTAGCACCTATCTTTGTAAATCAAAGCCTTTACATATAGAAGAAACTGTCTTGATGGTGGCAGTGATTACCTATTAATTGAGCACACAGCAAACATACTTATTTTTTGTTATACCTGCATAGCTAATGAGCTAGAGGCTCTCAAGCCATAATGATTAAATCTTTGTACTTAGAAAGGAAGTCTTCAGCTGCAGCGGTTAAAAATTATCTAGGTTAAAAGTACTCAAAAACAGGTTACATATGTATAAAAATGACAGGCAAGTGTTCAATATCACTTAAAATAATCTGCGTGGGAATTTTCTCTTTCTGCTGGCAGGAAGCATATAAAAAATGATAGCATTTCTGTACATTTATATTATAACTGTAATGTTAATTGTACACAGGCTATTCAAAAAGCAGGATCACATATAATGTAAATATAAAAAACAGTCTGGATATTTGTACTTTCTTTATACACATATAAAATGTGTTGTTTTGTTTCCTGTTGCAGTTTTATCTACAATTTTAGCTTAGAATCTGTTTAGTGATGTTGTTTGACGGTGCGGGAGCATTAAATACATTATTTAATAAATAATAATATTAACAGTATACAAACATGAGACCTAACAAGTCTATCATATTGCCTTGCTATGCAACTAATAATCCAAATCGCACTCATTTATATAAAATTCACAACCATACTCTTATGCCCACTAAAAATGAATATTTTCATTTCTAATATCAACAGGGACTATAAGGTGGCTCACAAACATAGATGTATATCTATATCAGGTCTCCTAACATTTGAAGTCCTAAATAATAGCCACTGTCAAAACTAATTCCTACAGACCATGAGCATTTTAACTTTTAGTTACAGCCTTCATTCCGAGTATGAAGCTTTTTTAACATTTTAATAAACTGACAAATTATAGTAAACTAATACTCAGTGAAGTGCTTTGGTTACCAGCCCTCAATCTGTGTTGGTACTACAAAGCCACAACATGTGAAAATGCTGCAAAGGGACTTTGGGTGCTTTTTTGGTTTATATGAGCACAGACAGCCTATAGCCTAGGTCATGTGAGGATCTAGATGTAAGATCAGTAATTTGAGCAGTATCAGCATGTATTGTCATAATATATCAAACAATATAAATGATAAAGGTGAGAATGCAGCTGAATGTGTTATTGTACAACACGTTATGGAACAGGATAAACAATTATGCAAAATGTCAATCACAGCGACAAATGTCTTTCTCATTACTCTATGAACAAGTCTACTCCATTTATAAATACAACCTTACGATCATTTTTTTGTCTAGTCACCTTGCAGGGGAGCATGGTTAGCAGGTTATGAAAGATTCAAATGTGCATGCTATAAAGCCACATATATTTTAATGTCAATTCTTAGTATCTTCAAATGGCATCTAAAATATTAATTTCATATTGCCAATATATTAAGAGATGCATGAACCTGTGAGCCAAGTTCTTCACACACTAGAAAATTAATTCCTTGGAAATTTGGCAACAGGATCCCCAGGGGATTGGTCAATCAAATATACCAACCAATTAGGTTTGGAATATATTTTAACAAGAGAGGACATGATGCTTATATAACTTTATGTTGATTTCCTGAACAAGTTCATTAAGCAAATATAAATAAGACTTAAGCTGTGTGTAAGATTTTCTTTGTATTTGCTTGTCATTAAACCCATCACACATATATACAGAGATAAGTATCAATTTGTCACACATACTTTTTGATGTGCACTGTATATTCAGTGCTTATATGCGTCTCCCATCCTTTTTTCAAAGTACAGGTCATAATGCTAGAATTTTCCCCAGATGAACAAGTTAAATTAATTGCAGGATCTGGGGGATCTGCAAGAAAAAAACACAGCATTGTTACCCGATATATCTAAAAACATACATTTGTTTTGAGCATAAACAGCATAACCTGCATCTTTACTTGGAAGCACATGCAAATTTACCCAAAAAAAGTTAACAATGTTCTAATACTTATCTATGTTGTCATATAATTCTAATAATCTGGCACTGTTGTAGTAAAATAATGGTGTGGGACATTCCTGTTCACTAACATTGACATTTCCTATTTAAGGAACATGCCGATGTAAGTTTAAATTCAAATGTGATCACTTCGGAGTTATTCTCTCTAAATAGAAGTTCTGGTTGGTTGATTAACCCTATACTGTAGTGTAAGGAGTCAGTGGCCAATAAAGATGGGATGTTATTTTCTACCAGTTTTACTATTAATTTACTAGCCAAAAAAAAAATCTTTTTTATTCCCTTAAAATGTCCGCAATATAGTAAACTTAATGTTTATTTCACAGGCCAGACAATCAAATTGAGAATAAATCAGAATTTTGCTTTTTTTACTGTAAATACTACCCTGTACTATTATTAACTGTCTGGTAACAACTGTCAGGGCGTTCTTTTCATCATTAAACTACCTTTTAGAATAATGTATAGATTGATATCCTGAGACAATTTACAATTTGACTTCATTTTTTATTATTTGTGTTTTTTGAAATACATAAATTATGTTCAGCAGCTCTCCAGTTTGGAATTTCAACAGCTCTCAGGTTGCTAGGGTCTAATTTACCTTAGCAACCAGGCAGTGATTTGAATGAGAGACTGAATATGAATAAGAGAGGTACTGAATAGTAAGACAAGTCATACAAAGTAACAATAACAAAGAAATTGTAATCTCACACAGCAATATTAGCAATACACAGGAAAATTTTGATTTTTGATTAAGTTAAAAAAGTTAACTTTTATGCCAACTACTCCTTTAAAAACCATAGTCAAATATGTCAATACTAGGGCAACTTGATGTAAAGCTAAACCAAAAGCATTTGGAGTAGACTGGTAAAACTAGTTTTGAATTGTATTACAGATATACAGTAATAGTAAACCAAGTGCAATTGTGCTTCCTCCTTCCTTATTGTTTTCTTCAAAGTAAGAAAGGAATAAAAGTGTTATTTCCTTAACTGTGCTTGAGCTCCACAGATAACATATCATTAATTCAGAAGATTACAGTGTTTTACCTTTTTTAGACATTACATATATTTCCTCCTACATGAAAAGTTTGCACTGTATTGCGCTACTATACAAAAACAGGAAATAAGATGAACTGGGTTTTCCCAGAGGAGTATAGTGCCAAAAGGTAGAGGGAAATATGAAATAGTTTTATAAATATAGATTGAGAACAACAAAAAACATACAATAGCAGTAGGTTTGGGAACCCCTCTCAGCCTGCATAATAATTTACTCTACTTTCCTTTCCCAGGAACATCTCAATAGTGGGGTGTACAAAAATATCTGAAGTATCTGAATACTGGTGAACAAAAACTTTTAGTGAAGCAGTATTTAGGTGAATGAAATTAAATGTGAAAAACTGGCTGTGCACAAATTTGGGTACCCTTGTAATTTTGATAATTTGAATGCATGTAACTGCTCAACTGATTTCTGGCAACACCAAATTGGATTAGCTTGTTAAGCCTTGAACTTCATAGGCAGGTGTGTCCAATCATAACAAAAGGTATTTAAGTTGGCCAGTTGCAAGCTGTGCTTCTGTTTGACTCTCCTCTGAAGAGTGACAGCATAGGATCCTCAAAACAGCTCTCAAAAGATCTGAAAACAAAGATTGTTCAGCATCATGCTTTTTAGGCTACAAAAAGTTCTCAGATGTTTAAACTGTCAGTTTCAACTGTAAGGAATGTAATCAGGAAATGGAAGGCAACAGGAAAAGTTGCTGTAAAACCCAGGTCTGGCAGTCCAAGAAAAATACAGGAGCAGCATATGCAGAGGATTGTGAGAATGGTTACAGACAACCCAAAGATCACCTCCAAAGACCTGCAAAAACATCTTGCTGCAGATGGAGTATGTGTACATCATTCTACAATTCAGCGCAATTTGCACAAAGAATATCATAACAAAAAGCTATTTGCATGATAGAAGAAGAACACTGCATTCCAAGAAAAACGCTGCTACCTACTGTTAAATTTGGTGGATGTTCCATCATGCTGTGGGGCTGCGTGGCTAGTTTAGGGACTGAGGCCCATGTTAAAGTCGAGGGTTGGATGAATTCAACTCAATATCAACAAATTATTCAAGATAATGTTCAAGCATCAGTCACAAAGTTGAAGTTACACAGGGGTTGGATATTCCAACAAGACAAAGACCTTACACACACTTCAAATTCAACAAAGGCATTTATGCAAAGAGAGAAGTACAATATTCTGGAATGGCTGTCAGAGTCCCTTGACTTCATATCATCAAAAATCTATGGGGTGTATGGACGAATGGTCAAAAATACTGCCATCCAGATTCCAAACACTCATCAAAGGCTACAGGAGAAGTCTAGAGGCTGTTAAATTTGCAAAAGGAGGCTCAAATATTGATGTAATCTCTGTTGGGTTGTACACATGTATGAACCTGTCTAATTTTGTTATGATGCATATTTTCTGTTAATCAAATAAACTTTGTCACTGCTGAAATACTAGTTTCCATAAGGAATGTTGTATATTAAAAAGGTTGTTACTTTGAAAGCTCAGCCAATGATAAACAAAACTCCAAAGAATTAAGAGGGGTTCACAAACTTTTTCATATGACTGTATATATATATATATATATATATATAAAAGGGTGTGACTAATGTATTGTACATGGGAGAGGGTTGTGCAGTAGCGTACAACTGCAGGAAGATCATCCATCTTTCCTAAGGTGGTGGAAAATTTTGCACAGCTTCAAGTCGAATTGTGCTATGTGCTTTGCAAGTTCCATTTTATCATAAGCCACCAATACTTCTTATACTTTTTAAACTTGTAATTGAAAGTGTATATCATAATCTTTTTTACCAAGCTAGACAGCAAGAGATACTCACATCCAACTTTTAAATCTTTCCAGCATATTGCATGATTTATTCCATTGCAGCTGATAGAGCAGTAGATAGAGTAAGATTGTCTGACATTATAGAGATGAACGCCAGCTGATGTCTGATTCATCCAGTCTGTTTTAACGGATTTGTTATTGAGCAAAACTGATATTGTACCTGGTTTCCGACAGTCTTTGATTTCAGATACACAAATTATAGATACATTTGTTCGCATTGGGACAACCAAAGAAGGTTTAACAAAAACCTGTCCAGAACAATTAATGAAACCTATAAAAGAATTAGACAATGTTATATGTTCATTCTGGTTCACATGTTTTAAACTACTTTAGTTAGCGTTCTACTAGGCAGAGTTTCTGGTCTAGTTACCCATGCCCAAACAATGGTTGCTGAGGGTTAGAGACAGATGGTGTACCACAGAACTGTTAGTGGGGTAAATGTTATGAGAGTGCTTATTCCAATCAGTTTCGAAATTACAGAAGCATAAATCAACAGCTTTGTAGAACATCAGTTTCTGTACAAAAAATGTAGAGCTACAAATTCATGACTGATGATTCAACTTTAGGTATTTTACTGATACTAACATCAGAAGCTATGTTTTGCTGAGTTTTTTGGTTCTTGGTGGGAAAACTAGGTCACACTATGCTATAATGCAAAAAGGTAAGAAAGTAATTATATTAAGAAAATAAGTGCGATCAACGGGGTCTTTGTAAGCCAACAAAAGAAGTAGGGCAGAAATGCTGTACATTATGTTCTGGGGTTTTCTAATAGCCTTGCAGCTGGTTGAACAAATGTAGCCATTAATTGGTTACTGTGGGTTAATGCCCAAATGCAGATTTGCCTAGATGGGTAGTAGGACAAAAGCATCATAAATAGAACTGGGTATCTTTGAATGGCAATCATGTCGGTGACTGGGTGCAAATTTTGCTACTGGGCGCATAGGTCTTTAGTTACTGTACATTACAGATCAAGGTTATTTTCAATCAGGTGGCAAAGTCTTAAAGAGCGTACACGAGGAAGTTCCAGGCAGAAGGGGAAGTAACAGGCAGAAAGTGAAACACAGAGAACAGTCAGATTAGTAACATTAAAAATATTACATATAACTGCAATGCTTATTTTGCAGGATTGCAAATACCTTACCTTCACAAGTTCTGAGTATTAGCATATGTACTATCAAGGCTGTGCTCCATCGGTAGGAAACATTTCCCATATTTGCAGTGTTTAGAAGACTTTTTTATGCTGTAGATCACAATAATATATTAGTTTTACTTAAAGGGGTAGTTCAATGTATAACATTTAGTATGATGTAGACAGTGGTACTCAACATGGTAGCTAACTTTTAATTGCTCTAGAAACCAAGTAGTAGTAGTTTGAAAGTCAAAGTAGAAGATGAATAGTTGAGGGACTAAAGAGAAAGATATGCTATAAACCATAAGAAAAACAAGTCTGATACTAAATTTGATCTGTGGTTGCAAATAACACCTTTTGCTGCAAGTTAGAAAGAGGCAGAAGGGGAAGGGTAATTAAATCTAAAACCAAATGTTGCTTACAATAGGTCTATATGTATTTACATGTGAAGCTATTAAAGAAAAACAAAGAACATTTAGCGAATTATTTACTAAAAATGTTTCCTCCTATTTTACCAAAACTTGTTTTGTTTTTCTTCTATTTTACTAAAAACTAACTAAACCTAACTCCCATCCACAAATTTGGCTAATTTAATAATAATTAAACTCTAAAAATCAGATGAAAAAATTCAAGATTTTTATGAACATCTAGAATTTTCTACCAAAAACCAGAGTCACCCCAAAACATCAGAAAATTGTGAAGGTAAAAAGCATCTTCAGATGGTATAGGGACCTCTGCCATTAACTAATACATGAAATCTCAACAAAATAATAAATAGATCCCCTACTGTACCAGTGCAATGCCCAGGGGCATAAGTACAGAGGCAGGGAATGTGATTTTGCCAGGGACACCCAACCGGCCATGGCCCCCATACAGAGGAAATCATTACAGGGCAACAGATTACAACAGGTTGTGAATGGGACTAAGAATGTTCTATGTTCCCTGGTCTCGGATCTGCTTCTGCCTTTAACATCCACCTTTCACTTCGGGAGGAGCCCTCAGCCAGAGAGGAGCCAAGCAAGAGTTCTGGACTGGCAAAGGGACACGGTTGTTATCAAGGATGGAAGGCAACAGTTCAGGATCAGGCGAAAGCATAGTCAAACAGGCATGGGTCTGTACAGGTGGAGTTCAAGCGATAGTCGAACAGGCAAGGGTCAATATCAGCAGAGTTCAGAATTGTCAGGCAGGCAAGGGACAGGATAGCGGAGTTCAGAATCATCAGGCAGGCAAGGGTCAGAATAATGGTGTTCAGAATAATCAGACAGGCAGGATCAGGATAATGGAGTTCAGAATAGTCAAGACAGGCAGGTTCAAAATTCACACCCAGGATACTAAGCTAGTTAGACTTACAATGGGCAAAGAGTACAGTCTGAAGCCTCTAAATACTTTGAAAATCATGCCAAAGCACAGTGATGTCTAGATCACCAGGGTGTGTCCTCACAGTGCAGACTGAGTGGGCATATAATAATTGAGGAACACTAGGTAAAAGTGGGATACTTAGGTTCTCATTTTTTGCACAGAGGTATGAACTGGAGCTATAAAAAACACTGATTTAAAAGTCTGAAGGTTGAAGAGGTAAAGCTTGAAAAAAGGCCATAGGGCCTGAAACGTCGCTGTATTTGGATCAGTGCCATATGTACTAAATAAAGGCTTTTTTTACTTTTAAATTACAACCGGTGCTGTGTCTAGCGTTTTCTACAATATGTGAATGGATGGTGGCCATTGATTGCACTTGCACTGGGAATCTTCTCTGAGAGGTGAAAAGAGCTGACTCAATCAAGTCTTCAAAGGTTGGAGAGGTAAGGCAAGGGAACCAGAGGGACTGAACTTTCTTTACCATTGTGATTTGTTGGGAAATGTGATAAGACATATTTTAGAAAGCATAAACGTACAAAGACAATTAAAAAAGGAATAAACATTTAATAAATGTTTAAAGATGGAAGTTACAAATTGCTTTCTTAGTTTTACAGGTAGTCCAGTGATCAGCACTTATAGTCCAGTGCCTTGTATCTTGTCTCTGTCTTGTCCAGCTATATTGTTAACTGACATTTTTCTATGTATATGAATATATAAAGATATGAATTGTAACTTATGAATGGTAGCATTAGTGATCTTGGCCTGCAAAGGATGGCGGGATCTTGGGCCTGCAAAGTTATGAGACTGCTACTCACTCTAATGACCCAGCTCTGTCCATTACCTGGCAAATGAGATTCAATGTTGATAAATGTAAAGTCATGCACCAGGGATGTAAAAATATTCAAGCCACTTATCCTCTTAATGGAACTGCACTAGGCAAATCCATTATGGAAAAGGACCTTGGAGTCCTTGTAGATGATAAACTTGGCTGTAGCAAGCAATGCCAGTCAGCAGCATCAAGGGCCAATAAGGTCTTGAGCTGTATTAAAAGGGGCATAGAGTCACGGGAGGAGGGGGTCATTCTTCCACTTTATAGAGCACTTGTAAGGCCACATCTAGAATATGCTGTACAGTTTTGGTCTCCCTCACTCAAACAGGACATTATTGTATTAGAGAGGGTACAGAGAAGGGCAACTAAGCTGGTAAAAGGTATGGAAAATCTTAGCTATGAGGAAAGACTGGCCAAATTGGGGATGTTCACGCTGGAGAAAAGGCGCTTAAGGGGTGATTTGATAACTATGTATAACTATATAAGGGGGTCATATAATAATCTCTCTTATGTTTTATTCACCAGTAGGTCTTTCCAGATGACATGAGGTCACCCATTCCGTTTAGAAGAAAAGAGGTTCCACCTAAATATTTGGAAGGGTTTTTTTTTACAGTGAGAGCTGTGAAGATGTGGAATTCTCTCCCTGAAACTGTTGTACAGACTGATACATTAGATAGCTTTAAGAAGGGGTTGGATGGCTTTTTAGCAAGTGAGGGAATACAGGGTTATGGAAGATAGCTCATTATACAAGTTGATCCAGGGACTAGTCCGATTGCCTTTTTGGAGTCAGGAAGGAATTTTTTCCGCCTCTGAGGCAAATTGGAGAGGCTTAGGATGGGTTTTTTTGCCTTCCTCTGGATCAACTAGCAGTTAGGCAGATTAAAAAAAAAAAGGTTGAACTTGATGGACGTGAGTCTTTTTTCAGCCAAACCTACTATGTAACATAGAGACTCTGCTAGGTATTATGCTCTACTAGGGCCGGAACTAGGGGTAGGCAGAAGAAGCACATGCTCTTCTGTGCATGCGCGAACAGTGGGTGGCAACGTGCACTACAGCAACAACTTCCAGTTTCTGCTGTTTATTTAGTGGAAAATGGCTCTTTTCCTTTATAAAGCATGGCTAACGTTCTGTGTATACAATCCATTTTGGTCTTTGAGAACAGGGACATTATTTTAAACTGGCTAATAGAGGGTATGGGGCGATCTCATGAGGCAAGTTTCTAGAACCATGTATGGGTGCAAATAATTGAACAGTGTTTTGCATCCACTCTAGCTTTTTGAACTTGCATTTGTTTATTGAAGTGCTTTTGTTTCCTACAATCAATGCCTAATTTTCTGTATATTTGGTTTGTCATTTTTAGACTTCCCAATGTTCACACTGTTTATTTTTGATTTGCATTATAATCTAACAATGAAGCAGATGTAAATTAGTTTATGGGTAAAGTTACTGTTGTGAAGTACAGCTATCTATCCTCCTGCTTCCCTTGGTTTCCCAACAGCATGCAAGCTCTAGTTATCTGATAAGATGATGTGCCAGTGAGCAGAGAGTGCGTGTGAGTTCCCAAATGTTGATAAGCATTGTGCTTTACCAACAAACAGATGAATAGCCAATTTTCAACTTCTTCAGTTACCTCATACTAGTCTCCAAACAGCCAATCTGCCTAAGTGCCCCCAGATTTTTAAACTTTCCTTTTGTCTGATAACCTCCCCACATGTAAGATTTGATCTCTTGTATGAAGTATTCTTCAGAAGCAACAGTATACTTTCTCTCACCTTGTCTATAAAACATCTTATAAGACATTTTCAAAATTCTAGACGGTTTTACACTAATCTAAAAGCACATCAATCATGCTTTCAATCTCTGTTCAATCACATTGTCTGAGGGAATGTGAACTCTTGTTCTTGCAAACATAAGTTTAACATTCCAGAGCTCCATATTATATAAGTTGTGCTACCTTAAACGTTTACTGAAATTATTGCTTTGGAAATGTGCATATTTGATCATTGTCAATCCAGACCCCCTACTGATTAACCTCTTCTCACCTGGGGGACTGATTTGCATGCCATGAAAATATAAATGGCTGTGAGTACTTTCACAAGCTGGAAATTACCCACTGACAATAACAAGTTTGATGGGAGTTAATTCGCAAGTAAATGTAGATGAATGAAGTGCTTTATTAGGAACACAACATGTTTCGAGCTGTGCTTTTTTTCAAGTGGTAACACATAGCTTCCTCCACATTACTTTAAACTCTAAACTCCTCCTTTAA
This sequence comes from Xenopus borealis, assembly GCA_024363595.1. Lineage (NCBI taxonomy): Eukaryota > Metazoa > Chordata > Amphibia > Anura > Pipidae > Xenopus > Xenopus borealis. The sequence goes on from CM044437.1 coordinate 75,360,654, forward strand.
TTAGTGGTAATCCGGCCCAGCTGCACCCCCCTCACCCGTGTAAAATACAAACACATACAAAAATTGAATATACAATCTACAAAAGTCAGGTCACTGCCCTTGGGGTATATTTAGGGGCCTAGCCAAAACGATAAAATTCCACTTGAAGTCCATTCGTAGTTATATATGTTCATAGTAGAATCATATTATAATTCTGTCATGAGAAGAAGTCCAATCTGAAGTTAGCAAGCAGTTAACCCCGGCATTGCACGCAGGCCTGCCTCTATTTCCACAACTGCTGTCAATAGGAATGCATCTTACATATTTTTTGAGAATCTATTTAAACTTCATTTAATTAAAGTAATTTACAAGAAGCTGCCAAAAATAGTACTCTTACCCTGTTGTATATTCATGTTTTTTTCACAAAAGGCATCAAATTATAAGGCAGCAATACTATCTATGGAGAAAGGAAATTTACAAAGATTAGAATCATGCAGTATAAAATCACAAAAAACTACTTATGCTCCGATATTCATTTAAACCGTAAGGATGCAAACTGTTAAGTTTTCTAATCCATTTTGTCTCTTGTTGTAACAGTAATTTACTGAAATTGCCACCCCTCACTGGTTTTTGAACTACCTCCAATACTTGCCACAAGCTGTGCTTGGTTGTGCATTAAAGTGGCGTGATACAGAAGTATCACTTTGAGTCCCTGTTTTAAAGTTGCGAATGTCTGATTTATGTTCTTTAATCCCCTCTTTTACTGGACGTGATGTCTGACCTATGTAAGCCAAACCACAGGGGCATTTTAAGAGATATATCACTCCCTAAGTTTTGCATGTTACATTAAAAAGCTGTATCTTTTTTCCAATACTAGGGTGGTGGACTACTTCCCCTTTAATAATAGCTGAACAGCATATGCAGCTCAAGCAAGGGAAGGTACCTTTCTTTGGTGTGCCCTGGAATAGTGTAGATGATTTGGACACTTTCCTTATTTCGGCTGGGCATAACTTGTCTTTTATTGTTTGACCCCTGGTATAACAAAACATGGGTGTATTAGAACAAATATGTTTTAGAATTTTATCTTGTTGTAAAATGGGCCAGAAGCGTTTAATGATTTTTTCTGTCTGGCCACTAACTTATTTGTATCTACTTACAAAGGGAATTCTAGTGACTTCTTGGGGTCTGGAGTTCTGTGTAAGTACAGACTGCCTTGATACAGCGCCCACATCATTTGCTGCTTTTATAAGTAGGTTTTTATTATAGCCTTTTTCTTGGAACCTAGTAATAAGAGGGCCTGCAGCTTCCCAATATTTGATATCGTCTGAAGCTATTCTTCTAGCCCTTAGGAATTGCCCTTTTGGAATTGCTTTGATACATTTTGGATTATGGAAACTAGAAGAATGTAACAGACTATTGCGGTCTGTAGCTTTACGATATAAGTCAGTTACAATGTTTCCATCTTGTAAGGTCAATTTCACATCCAAGAAATTAAGTGTGGTATCAGATACTTTGGTCGTAAATTTAATGGTAGGGTGTCTTTGATTTGCCTGTTCTACCATTGTATGAAAGACAGACAAGTCTCCCTTCCATATGACTAAAATGTCGTCCACATAGCGGACGTACAGTAGCATATGTTTTTTGTAGTCATCATTCAGAAAAAACTCTTTTTCTAATTTGTGTACAAACAAATTAGCGAATGAAGGGGCGACCGCTGCCCCCATTGACGTGCCTTGGCACTGCCAATAAAATTTCCCCATAAATCTAAAGTAATTACGCTTCAGAACTAATGTGAGACAATCTATCAAGAAATAGACAGTAGCGTGTGGCAAGTCTGTTTCGAGTAAGCATTCCTCAATACATGTTAACCCTTCATCTTGAGGTATAGAAGCTTACAATATCAATGCTGCATAAAGTACAATCTGCACCTAAAGAGTTTAAAGGGATAAGTGTATGTAACAGGTCGTTCGTATCTTTCAAGCAACAAGGTATTTTACTTGCTAATGGCTGTAGGTAGTGATCTACAAACTTAGATAAAGGTTCTAGAACAGAACCTATGCCTGAAACGATAGGGCGACCTGGAGGATTAATTAGTGCTTTATGAATCTTTGATGGAAGTTCACACACCATGATAATCATACAGTGACTTGATGGCTAGTTTAGCTGTTTCTCCAGCACTGCACATACATCTGTTCATTTGTCATAGTGCAGGTTATTGAGAGCAGAATCCTCACTATCACAGACTAATTAACCACAGTAGCTTTTCTCTTCAAATAAAATCTGATCAATTTGATTAATGTCACATTCTAAACTAAAAAGTTAATTGCAAAACATTTTAAAAAATCTTCAGAATGTTTTATCATTTGATAAAAAGCTCTTTCTCTGTGCCCTTAATTGTGCTGTAACACAATGTAATAATAACAGTAGCATTCATAAATATACTGTAAGACATTGCTGTAATTTAGTCTTAATTTATCATTTAGTTTTAAATTATAAAATACTTTGAAAAGTATATATTTTTCGTAACTCCTACCTTCATATGACGCTTTGTTCTGCTTCTTGCTCTTGGCATCTTTAAAATCTGAAGTGAAAAAAAAAAAAACCTTGTCTGCTTATCACTGTTCACCCGAGAATACACGCCTACCTGTTGCTCAATGCTGTGTATAAATCTAGGACACAGAAATTTCAAGGCATGCAAATTTAGTGGGCTGATTTTACACTCAGAATGCAACCCCTGATGAATGTGGTTTAGTCTAGATGGTCTTCAGTCTCTATCAAGCTAATGCTGGTTACTGTGCATTTTTTTAATGTTTGATTGTCAAAAAGTGGAAAAGGTCATTGGTATCGTAAATGTTTGCTGCAAAACAAGCTTTATAGATAACAGCTTCTGGCAAGATTAGTCAAATATTTTTTTATTTTTTGGTCTGTTAAATAAGACCCTAAAGTATTAGTTAAAACGAGTGAAATACCTGGTAAATAGAACCCATGTTTTTTTTTCTTAAATTAATGTTTGCAAAGATGCTTTTAAATATGATTTTAGCTATTTTCATATTGGACAGAGCAGTTGCTTGCGGCTTCAAATTAGCATCTAAACTTTAAGGAAATCTGCTTTTAAATTGTTACAACTTGAGAGGCAGCTCTAACACATGCTATATAGGGGACATACAGTTTTTAAGTCTCTGTCTGACCTTCCTGCTGCCCAGTCCACATGACTAATGGTAAAATCCTGCCACAGGTTTTAAATCTCCTTATAATTAGAAGTTTTAAGACTGCCATACAAAGAGAACTTGGTGTGACTAATATACTGTTGAAGTTATCTATAATCAAAGCAATAAGGCATGAGAGCTTTGTATAATTATTATATGATGAAAAGGAAGTAGATACAATTATTTTACTAACAGGAAATACACTTATCTATTACAGTATTTAGTTTCTGTACTTTTGACTGAAAGGAAATACATTAATTGATATGACCACCAAGAATGGCAAGAAGTAAGAAAACACATTACACCATGGGGCAGATTTACTATTGGCTGACTTTCAAATAGAAAAAAATTCAAAAATTTTTTGGTGGTTTTCGATTGCAAACGGTCAAATAGGTAGAATCGTTCGATCGCATAGTTTGAATCAAACAATTCGAACGATTTTCCAAAAATTTTAGATTTTCCAGGAAATGGCAATTTGGCAGTTTTACAGTGGCGAAGTGTCGAATTCTACGTTTTTTAAAGAGACGGTACTAAGAATATTTTCAATTTGAATCTAATTTTGGGCTATTCAATATTCGAAGTAGCCCAAAATTACTTTTTGAAAATTCTAATTTTATTTGAAAATTCACTTAGACCCGTAGTAAATGTGCCCCTAAGTATTTACTAAAGAAATGTATATTCTTTATTTTTGATGGAAAGATTATTTGTGTGCACAGCGCTGGTGCTTTTCCATTTAAACTAGCGACGGACAGGGAGAAGGAAGTTCGGGGAGATTGTCGCCTGCTATTAAACGCCAGGCGACAGAATCTCCCCGAATCTCCCTGTCTGTCCCCAGCCTTACAGTTAGAGCTACATTATTGACGGTCAGGTTATCTCTGAGGGAGCATACGGACCAGCACAAAATGGTGGTTCCCCCTATTCATTTGGAGGGGTTGAACTTGATGGATTTTGTCTTTTTTCAACCCGATGTAACTATGTTATAATGAAGTGACAACCACTGTAAACTGAAGCACTTAATATCCTCCTTTTTGTGCCTGTAAGTTATCCACCCATTTAGATTGTAAAATGTACAGGGCAGGGACATCCTTCCTCTTATCTCTTTAACACTTGTATTCATTTTGTAAATCTAATGACCCCTGTTTGTTCTATAAATTTATTGATCTCCTGTACAGCATAAGTGTGGGGTGCTTCAAAGGTCAATCTACTTTGAACATCTGGATCATCCAAATCTGCTGGAAAATCTAGAAGTATGAGTGAATGAAACCAGGAATATAAAAAAAAAAATAAAGAGAACTGTGGTATGCAAACTCAGTCAGTGGAAATAAAGAATAATCTAGTTATCTTGCAATATGCTGAGATGCCAATTCATACTCAAAAAAAATGTTACTATAATGGTGCTGTAAATATAGGTGCAGGGCTGTTTAGTAAATGGGCAAAAGAGAATTTTGCTCAGGAAACTTGAAAACAGGGGGGGCACTATCAAACCTTTATCTGAAGCAACCGCAGAAATGGCAAACGCCTTTTTTTTAAGCCATTGGAAAAGCTGTACAACAACAAGTTCTGTAGAAAAGACTGAATGTTTCCCTTTTTATTTTGTTTTCCCATTTTGTAATTCTGGTTTATCTGCGCTATCGCTGTTGGTCCAGGAAAGTGTACCTGGATCTACAGGTACTGTGGTAAACACAGCTGCCCCTCATAACGTTCAGTTTTTTAACATGAACATTTTTTTTTCAATATATGGAAGTGCAATTGAGCTATATACACTAGTGATCCCACTCCATCCTGGTTATGCCATGCTGCCATTGGCTCTGTTGCTCTTGCTGGGGCCATATATTGTGCAATTAGATGGTAGCCAGCTGATATTGCTTTAAAACAGTGGTTTTCAACCTAGGGGTTGGGACCACTTTGGGGGTCGAACGACCCTTTCACAGGGATCGCCTAAGGGGTGTCCAAATTACAAAACCATTGTCAGGACAGGGTGGGTTAAAGGATAGTGTTGTGGCTGCCATTTATTATTAAGGGAATGCACAGTAGCTGACAATTCCAGGAGCGAGCAGTGCAATCATCGCTTCATGGGGGCAAATTTACCACAGGCAGGAGGTCTTGAATCAGAGCCTGTCACTGTGGGGGCAATATTCTGGAATATTTTAGGAATTTGCTGCGGGCCAATTAAAAATGGATTTCAGGCTGAGGTTTGGACACCCCTGACTGGTGAGGCAATACGTACTTCACCTTGGCTGTTTGTGTATTTTACCGCATAACAGTAGCAAAATTAGCTATGAAGTAGCAACGAAAATAATTTTATGGTTGGGGGTCACCAGAACTGTATTAAGGGGTCACCGTGTTAGGAAGGTTGAGAACCACTGCTTTAAAAAAATGCTTTCAGGGCTCCTAAAAATCCTAGGCTCAAAAACAGAAGTCCCAGCTACCCCACTTTACTGGGCCTATTCTACACTAGTGAGTCATATTAGGGAGGCAATTACCTGGACGCGTCAACTATAAAAGAGTTTTGGCAACTGCATTGTGCAGTGTTAGTTTTCTCAAAGCAGCAGGAGGCAACTAACAGGGTCCGGGCCACCCCCTCGTCCGTGCCGGATTTCTGTGCCTCTCCAGCCGACGCCAGCCAGCTGCATCGAGCACGAGACTGCTGGGGGGCCCTGCGGGGGTGCGGACCATGGCCCAATTGCACCCCCTGCTCCCCCGGTAGTTACACCACTGCATGCGGAGGACCCAATGTGTATAGGCATGGCAGAATCAAAGGTCCCATCAGAAGTGGAATCCAGGAATAATTTTATGTTTGGGGGGCCAGGGATCAGTCTCAAAAATTACAACTTATGGCAAACACAAACTGTATCTGTAAAATTGTCTCAATTGAAAGCTCACAAGAAATAGATAAGGCATTGTGCATTCTAAACACAACATAAATACTGTTATGTCCTCAAAAATTACAAGAGAACGCATCTTGCACTTCTGTAACCAAGTATCAACAGATTTCAGCTTCACAAATTTAAAAATTATGTTAGGGTTGCTGTTTAGAAACTGCTAATACAGAACCATAACTTGTAGAAAGAGCATCACACTAACAATGCCGGTCCCATAACAGTGTGGGAAGCCATCTGGTGGGAGTCATATTTGGCCCTTTATGTTTTGCTAATGTTCCACAGATGCTCCTGACGAATCTATCAACTAATGTAGCAAAACGTAACAGTTAACAGGGAACAATTAAAAATGGAAAGCAAATGAAAAATTTTATTATTTCTGATGAACAATCTGAAAACTGAACTGAAAAAAGTGTTGGAAGGTGAACAAATCCTTTAACTGCACCCATTGTGATACTGCTGTAATGCAGCTTTGAGGTAGAGTTGCTGGTAGGTTGAAGGAAGCCTACAACTTGATACATGCAACCTCTCTCCTTCTCTGCCATATGCAAGACACTTAACACCAAACAGTCCCAGATTCGTGAAAATAACCTGTGCTTACAATACTCCTAGTATTCTCTTTGTAGGCCTACAGCTGCTCTTGCTAAATGTTAACTGTATCACATCTGAAGCAAGCTATGACAGGATTAACCTGCTACTAAGTAGCTTTACTATGCAGTCTGCATCCACTGACCCTGTCAGTGAAAGTTTCTTCCATCTGAGGACCATTCAAGATGTTTTATCAGGCATACAGGACTTTCCTGTGCCCCAACCACCATATATGGTCACTAAGCCAGTGGATCTTGTACCCCAAAGCAGAAACTTCTAGGAGAGTCCTAACCAAGGTCTAACCTTAGGAGTTTCTGCCATCTAGTGCCCAATTAGAAAACTATGCTTTACCACAACACATTGCTGGTAAACTGTGAGATTACATGTTATTGTAACTTTTCTTTTTTTTTACTTTAACAATCATTATACCTTAACATTTTCCTGCAAAATAGTTTTTTTTTACAGAAGAATACATATCTTTTCAGGGGGTTGTCTCTACTATGGTAAATTGCATTTGGTTGCAGCCCACAACCAAGATTTCTGGAACAAATACCAGAATCAAAAGCAATAACATTGGAATCCAACAAGAACTGGTCATTTGCAGACAGATCACTGCAGAAGTTTAAGTGCTGTAATCAGGCCCGGATTTGTGGAGAGGCCACCTAGGCCCGGGCCTAGGGCGGCAGGATTTTAGGGGGTGGCATGCTGCCCAACCACACCCACATTGATTCAGAAATTTCAATTTCCTGTATGCCAGTTCCCATTGCTCCGTCCTGATGAAAATTTGAGCAAATAAAAGGGAGACGACAGGGGCGACCGCTAGGTAAATCTGGCCCTGGTTGTAATTAACACACTACAATTCGAGCAGAGCTCTTTTTCAACATGCCACAATCTGTGATAAATTCAATTTATAATGAATCAGCCCTCTTATTCTCCTCCACAACTTTAATTCTGGATTTCAGATGTTAATAAATGAAATGTACAGACATATTCCTCCTCTTTTTCTATTTCCCCTATTCCTCTGAAACTGACATAGCCATTTATAGTTATTGCCTGATCGTGTGAATTGTTCAGCCATGTTTCAGCAATTCTAATTACATTATACTGTACCTCTCATATAGAATCATTCTCCAGTTCTCTTCTTTTCTTGCCTTTGTAAACATAGATTTAATTCAGGTACCAGTTATAACATTTCCTATATATGACATTTATAATATCCTATCCATCTCTACAACCATGTTGCCACCTTTTGCAAAAAAAGGTACCGGCCGGTGGGGGGCGGGGTCAAAAAGGGGCGGAGAGTGACGCAAAAGGGGGCAGGTTGTGACATCACAGGGGCGGAGCCAGAGCTTGCGATCGGCTGAAGACGGCGAGAAATGTAAGTTTTAATTGAAATTAGGGCAGGGCAAGGGCCTTTTTAAAGGGGTATTATAAATTTACCGGCAGCTACATTGCCAGTAAATTTGTAATACCGGCCCCGGCCTAGCCGGTAAAATACCGGCTGGGTGGCAACCCTATCTTTAACATACATACCCTGATCCTCATATAATCCCGCCCCCCATGCCTGATTTAAAGAGGACCTGTCACCTTGAGACATAGGGTTGCCACCTGTCCAGGTTTTGACCCGGACAGCCCGGTATTTTGAAGGGCTGCCCGGGTCAATACTTCCTGCTATCCTGCTGTCTTCCAAATAAGGAAAACCGGGCGGGATTAGCTTGATTGACGCAGCGATCGGCCAATCGGCGATCGCTGCGTCATAGCTCCACCCACTGATGTCACAGGACCGCCCACTGACTTCACGGGCCGCCCACTGATGTCACGGGCCCCACCCCCATGTCAGGGTTTAGCCACGGCAAAAAGTGGCAACCCTATTGAGACATGAGTAAAATATTTATTTTCCCTCCTTAGTTAAACCCTTTAGTCAGCTGTTTTTGTCTATATCTGAAACGGATTAGAAAATATCCTACATGTAAAAAGGGCTTCATAGGCGCTACCATGTTTAAACAAGACCCCTTTGTTTTCCCGTGTGTGGGCTGTGCCAAACTGCCAGATCTCATTCATGCTTAGTCATAGAGTATACTCTGTGATAGACAGGCTCTGTATTACTCATGTCACACCAGGACTTGATATTCTATGAGGATTATTTGAAACACCTTCTATTGTTCTGTTCAGATTGTGTGGGCTACTACTTCAGATTGTGTGGGCTACTCCAGCCACTGACAACTGCACAAACTGGTGATATCGCGAGAGGAGTCTGCAGGACTGATTTTACCCATGATGCTTTGCTCTCCTGACTTTCTGGAAAGTCGGGGCTTCAGTTAGTGTCTCATGGACATTTTGAAAAGTAGTTATAAATTGAGATTTGAAGACAAAAAGGAACACCAAGAGCCCCAATAGTGTAATATGTTTTTACAAGGAGTAATGATAGAGTAAACAAATTAATACTCACAAGCCAGGGTTACCAATAGGCAACCACTGTATAGGCAGGTGGGGAGATTATCCTGACCCCACTCAGGAATAAGAAGTCGCTCTCTGTAGAAGGAAGAAAAATGGGGATGACACCCCTCCACTCGGGGTGGACTTGGTATAGTGATGACAAAACAGAGGCGCCAAAAGGATAAAATTAGCTAAAAACACTTAAAAACCCAATGGGTAATTCAGAGGAGGTAGTATTAAACTTACCTCCTCCAAGCAGACACCAACGAAATTATAAACTATTACTGAAAATTACCACTTTCGTTGGTGTCTGCTTGGAGGAGGTAAGTTTACTACTACCTCCTCTGAATTACCCATTGGGTTTTTAAGTGTTTTTAGCTAATTTTATCCTTTTGGTGCCTCTGTTTTGCCTTATCACTATAAATTGAGATTTAGTGAGATTTGAGCAGAATAAATAGGGGTATGTGGTTTGTTTTAAAAGTTTTATTTCCTTCCTAGTGTTAACTCTGTTGACAGGTTCTCTTTAAAAGCTTCTCCAGACTTCAAGGCATCCTTCCTCCAAAACAGCTGAACCACCATCATTACGGTGCAATCCATCCCTGGCAAAGAGCCTGTAGCTGACTGACAAAAAGTCCCTCCTACCTATACAAATTACAAATCTATTATTTATTCAGCCTATTCTCTCTCTCTACCTTCATAAGGTAGCATGTGCCAAGGGTAAAGTTTATGAGATAGGTTCCCAGGGATTCCTCACATTCAACTTTACTTTGTCATTGGTACCAATGTATATCACAACTGCTGGGTTTTCACCAGCCCCTCCCAATAATCTATCCACTCGCTCTGCTTGAAACTTTAGAACCAGGGATGCAGCAGACAGTTCAGCATGTAGGGTCCGTATGAAAGATTGCCACCTTTGTAATAATTGAATCCCCAAGTACTACAAATTACCTTCCCTTCCTGTCACTGCCCACTTTTCTTCTTAAACTTTACATTAAAGGGGTGGTTCACCTTCAAGTTAACTTTCAGTATGTTATAGAATGGTCAATTCTAAGCAACTTTTCAGATGGTCTTCATTATTTATTTTTTATTGTTTTTGAATTATTTGCCTTCTTCTTCTGAATCTTTCTAGCTTTTGAATGGGGGTCACTGACCCCATCTAAAAACAAATGTACAAATGTATTGTTATTGCTTCTTTTTATTACTCATCTTTCTATTTAACCCCTCTCCTATTCATATTCCAGCCTCTTATTCAAATCAATGCATGGTTACTAGGGTAATGTGGACCCTAGCAACTAGATCATTGAAACTGCAAACTGGAGATTTGCTGAATAAATAGTTAAATAACTTAAAAACTACAAATAATAAAAAATTAAAACCGATTGCAGATTTTCTCAGAGTATCACTCCATACATTATACTAAAAGGTAATTTAAAGGTGAACAACCCCTTAAAATCATAGGCCAAACTTCCAGCCTTTGTTCATCACACATTACAAAACTTGTAGTTGAATGTGATTATTGTACCGCACACCTGAAAAATAATGTCTCATCCTGATGAAGACAGGGTTTTCCCCCCTAAACGTTGATACTGGTAGAGAAATAAAAAGGGTTAACTCCCTGACTACATAACCGTGTGTGTGTGTGCAGATCCGTCACTGAACGACTGCCATCACATTACAAAGGTATAAAAAAATCCAGATTTATTCTTAGAAAATATTTTTATATTACTTTTATATTACTGTCCATGTTTTTCTTATTTTCTCAACTTCTATATGCCCATTACTTCAATTTAAAATACCAGTAAGAGAAGTCTCTGACTGTTGCTGATACTATCACCCTGTTCCTTTATGCAGTGGAAAAAGCAAAGAATTTCCTTTACCATACCTCATTTATAATGTATTTAGACATACCAAACAACAGCCCAAATGCAGGTTAATTCATTTGCACAAGGCCAATATGGCCTTTGGCAGAATATACAGGTTGTTAATGCCTGTGGCTATGGTTAGGAATCTTTCAGTCAGTTGGCTTATATCAACACATCACTATTTTAGTTTTAATTTAGAATCACAAGTTACCTTTTGCACTCTGCCCACTATCATTGCACATAACAATGCCATGTGTGCCACTATAGTTGCTAATCTATTCCCTAACCACTTTCATAAACCACAGATGTGTCTGTTTTGTATTAATGTTACTATTAATGTTCACATACCTCCCAACTGTCCCTTTTTCAGAGGGACAGTCCCTCTTTTGACAGGTCAACCTGCAGTCCCTCATTTGTACTGGAAAGTCCCTCTTTTCTCTGCACTGAACAGCCAGAAAAAGAAACAAAGTTTCTAACATAATTGGCTTTTGGCAGAGAGCCTTGAACAGCTAACAGGTGCAAATAAGATAATTTGTAACAAATTTGTAACAGTTTATATAAGGAGAAATATTTTCAAAGTTTAATAACCTGACAAATTTTTTAAAATGAACATGGTAATTAGGGGGTGTGGCCACAACATTGGGTGTGGTCAAAACAATTTACAGTGCAACGTGCCAAAAAGATGTTTGGCCCTCTTTTTACTTCCAAAATGTTGGTATGGTTAACAGTTCAGTGTAAAAATAAAAGCTGTGTAAATAAATGGGCTGTGCAAAATAAAAAATGTTTCTAATACAATTAGTTAGCCAAAAATGTAATGTATAAAGGCTGAAGTGACTGGATGTCTAATATAACAGAATACAAAACAACTTCCCGCTTTTCAGCTCTCTAAATCTGAGTTGGTCAGCAACTTGTAGGGGGACCACATGGGACATAACAGTTCAGTGAGTTTGTAATTGATCCTCAGCATTCAGCTCAGATTCAAAAGCAACAGTTATGACCAATGTGGCCCTCCCTCAATTCACTGATTGGTTACTGCCTGGTAATCAGTCAGTGTAAACAAAAGAGAGCAGAAAAGCATGAAGTAGTGATCTGTTCTGTTCTACTTACTGTCACTCCAGCCTTTATACATTACATTTTTGCCTAACTATATTGAAAATATTTTTTAATTTGCACAGCCTATTTACCCAGTTTTTACTTTTACAGTGAACAATTCCTTAACATAATTACATTATAAACCATTACCACCAAGATGACTGTGCTCATCTTTAATTCTGCACTCACATTTCTTACTTACCTATCCCTGCCCAAAATAAGTTGATGTGTTCAGTACCCACATTAGATCCCACTGAATTCTTGCTATTTATAATACAGTGCTTACTGATTCACAGATACTACAATAATCCACTCGCATTGAAGCCGCTCTTATTATAGTGAAGGCTGCAGACTGTACATTTTATCGCCGTTGCCGTTATCTCCAATCCTAGCTTTGCAGCGACGGGGGCTTGTAAAATAACCCAATTGCTGGCGCCAAGCCATTGAGCGAGTTACGCCTACCTGTGCGTACAGGACGTTTCCATGGTAGCCGGATAGATGCGGTCGGCCTACGCCATATTGGTGGAGGCATAGATCCGTTCACTTGCTTTTCAGCTGGTTATGAAGAATAATAGATGGTCTTCCTTATCTGCTGCGAAACACGGCGAGAATAAAAGTACTTGTAGCTGATTTTTTTACTCTGTTAAACTTTACCACTCAAATTGTTCATTTTATTGATTTGCTATTGTCCTCTGATTCCGGTTTTGCTTTGTTTATGCGCCTGCTGAATTAGTTAGAGTCTGAACGCATTAAGAAAAACATTTAAGTTCGTTTTCACATTATTAATTACTTAATGAATTCATATATGGCTTAATGTTCTGTATAACTGAATATGTCATTGATGTTCTGTAGTTTTAATGTGTGAAGTACACAATTAAAGAAGTGGATGTCCGACCAAAGATTAGAAAAGATTTGCATAAGTGACAAAAATGTAACTCTAAGCAATTATCCAATATAGGGTTGCCACCTGGCCGGTATTTTACCTGCCTGGCCGGTATTTTTGATGGTTGATCCCAATGTTATTAATAGGAAAAAAAGATAAATATATAGGAAGGCCGGTATTTTTCTCCAGAAAAGGTGGCAACCCTAAATATACATTGACTCAGGGGTGTCCAACCTGCGGCCCGAGGGGACCAGGATTGATATGAATGTGGCCAAGGTTGAAACCCTTGGTTCCCAAGTAAACTTCATGTTGCAAAGGCTTTAGGAGTAGGCAGGAGGGGGGACTCTGCCCATTGCCTAGTTAGTAGTAATAATAATATAATAATAAGTCTATTTAATATCAAGGTGTCCCATATTCCAGTGTAAACCTCCATCTGGTTATCCAACGGGTATTGTAGTTCTTTTCTGTGTATTTTCTTTAGTTTTACAAATCAAAAGTGTTTGTGTATTTTCTGTGCAGCCCCAGACATTTTTTTTACAATGTGGCCCAGGGAAGCCAAAAGGTTGGACACCCCTGCATTAACTAAAAGGTTTATACTAAGTACAATTAAAAGCACTTTCTAGGCTTCATTTGTGCAGCTTAGGGCCTAATGAGGGCAGAGTGTGAGGTAGCTAAGTTGTGCCATGGGATCATGATACAGGAGGGCTCTGTATTTATTGCCTACCTATGTTATGTTTGTCACCCAGCAGAGCTATACTTTGTACCTAGTGTTGAGTCACTTGAGGCACCAGTATCAGTAAATACTTTTCCTTAGCTCTTCTCCAGTGAAAACTCCAACTCTGTGTTATAGAATGGCTAATTCTAAGCAAATGTTCAATTGATCTTCATTTTTTTTAATAGTTTTTGAATTATTTGCCTTCTTATGACTCTTTCCAGCTTTCAAATGGGGGTCACTGACATCAGAAAAAAACAAATGCTCTGTAAGGCTACATATGTATTGTTTTTGCTACTTTTTTTTAATCATTTTTCTATTCAGGTCCTCTCCTATTCATATTCCAATCAATGCAAGGTTGCTAGGGTAAGTTGGACCCTAGCAAACAGACTGCTGAAATTGCAAACTGCAGAGCTGCTGAATAAAAATGGAAATAACTCAGACACCAAAATAATAAAAAATGAAAACCAATTGCACATTATCACTCTCCACATCATACTAAAAGTTAAAGAGATACTGACACCAGAAATTAAACTCTTATGACTCGTTGTCATAATAATGCCTTTTAATGCTACTTACTGCATAACTTTGGCATAAAGTATTTGCACAATGTTTTTACCTGTCTGATGCCTCATGTTCCTGTGTGAGAGGGCTGTCATATTTGTGCAGCAGGAGTTCTTTAGTATTAGAAACTCTAACTGACAGGTTGCGAAGGGACAATCAGGTAGGCAAAAGAAATCAGCATGACCTATAGGTAACTTTTAATGTACGTTCATATTTTGTATAGTACTTGCTATTTTCTAAATGGTTAAACAGCAAATAGTACTGCTTATATTTGAAGGTAGGAGACTGCCCAGCCTATCGGTGGCTGTTTTATTATGGTTTTATCTTGACTTTTTAAAGATAGACCCACAAAATCTGACCAAACAATAGTCATTATTATTCTCCTATTTGGGATCTTCATAACTTGTTAAGTTTTGTGTATACAGTGTCTACTTTGTGTGTGTTGTAGGAAACAGATGGCTCAAAGAATTCTAATGCAACTGGATGCCTTAGACAAGTACTCACATGACATATTGGCAAAGCATGCAGAGGTTTGTTATACATTTATTTAAATATACAAATATGTTTGTAATATCAGAAATATAGTGGTGCCATATTTAAAAAAAACACCTATTTATAGTTATTTGTTCTAAGTATACAGTATTCATCTATAGATTAAAATGGTGTCTTGTATGTATCCTATTCTTTTTTCTAGAAACGCTCTATGGACTACATACATATGTTAATGTCCCTGAAAACACCATTCCTTGATGATTTTGACCATAAATATTTTAACACTACATATGAGAAAACAGAAGAACACAAAACCTTAGATTTTCTCGGCTCAGTGAGGTGAATATACAGTTTTGTTTGGGAACTGGTTGTGATGCATGGTTCTTTAGGGGTCAGTCACTTCTCTGATAAAGGGCTACCAGGCAAGCAGACTGTGAGGCCTGTCTTTTATTGTTCTATTTATGTAGTGATTTTTTATTACAGTTCTTCATTTTAGGCCCCCTTGTTTCATGCTTTTCATACTGACATTCAAACATAATGTCTGGTTGCAAGGAATAACCAGTGCTGTTTTAGTCATGATGCAAGGTGAGAACCAAATATATATTATATATATATATATATATATATATATATATATATA
>CM044437.1:75379124-75413832 GCA_024363595.1 Xenopus borealis
AAACATTTTTTCATTTTACTAAGACCTGAGAGTGCGGATCCCTTTGTCGATGTGAATGTGAAATTTTTTGATACTGCACCCAGGCACAGTTGATTACTGTAACGTGAGTGCCGGCTCCATGGAGGATTGTATTTCGATATTTAGCCTGGCACCTGTGTCTTTAAACGGATCTAATTGAATTTATTATACACTGTTACATACTAAAATTGGCGAAAGCAACATGGCAGCTGACCAGGTCGGTGTGACTCAGAGGCCGATCATGACTGCGTGCTGAGCGGGCCGGTTATGCTTGCAGCTTGGATGTGATTTGTTCGCTGAGGTACTGACGGTGCTAGACCCACACGAGATGTGTCGCAAGTGACGGGGTGTTTCAAAGGACCCATGATACGTATGGAGGAGCCGCACCCTGGAAGCACCGTCAGGTAACCAGGACCCTGGGAGACGACACTAGATTGGAAGATGCGTACACCTAGAGGAGCAAAACAGTGAGATCCAACCCCTATGGGTCTGCCATTCGGAGAAGTTACCTTTCTGTTGGGAGGCCCTCCAAAGTTCCACTCTGTCGGGAGGAGCCATGGTGGAGAAATCGGCAAGCCAGGATCCATTTCATTGATGGAGGGTGCATTCATTCAGCCCTCATTCTGGCGCATTAAGCGAGTATACAGGTTTAAAAACCTTTTTTGACTTTGATTCGGTTGATTGAAACACATGTGGCGGTTCACACGAATGGATTGAGGGGGGACTATTGACTCACATTGAAGACACACAGCGGATATTTGGGACACTTATAAGTGGGAATTACTGGGCATTGGATCCACACATATGTGGTTACACAGCGTTGAACTTTTTGTTTTTTGTTTGTTGTTTGTTTTTTATTTCAGAGGCGCTCACCAGCTGTAGAACAAAGTCAGCTGTACACCATGGGTTGATATTCACATTAAGGTTATTCACGTTAAGGGGTACGAGTAGCAACTTCAATTTTTACATATGTGGTCTTCAGGCAATAATACACACCACCTTTTAGAAAAGATTTTTTGCATTTTTGGTTAATCCTAATGAGACACTTATATATTTAGGCTTTCACTTTAATGTAGAGCTCCGCCTCATGTTCAAAAATGGTAGTTATTCCAACTTTATTTAATTGAACAATATACGATGTACCACCATGAGTCCCTTTAAGGCTGTTGGCCAATTTCTCTTTCCATGTAAGCATATAGCAATATGGCGAAGCCCTGCCCCTAATTTAAACGCTTATAAATACACGGTGTTACACAATATACGTTATTATATGAGTTTTCTAGTAATACAACGACTCTCCCTTGTAATATATGTATATAAAAATTCACAATAGTGAATCCAAGCAATAGAAGGCATGATATGTGTTTAAATAACCGTACCTTAGCACTAGTCCAATAACCTTCACTCAATCATTAATTAGTTGTAACATTGTAACTTATAATCCCATAGAGAGTTATTTAGAAACTTTGTGTCAACATATGTATACAATGCTACAACGTTATGTTCTTATTTCTTAATTTTTATTTCGTGGGATACAAGTATTGCAAGATGACCTCGGGTAGATTTCCTGAGTGTGTATATGTTCCTGTTGTATATTTTGTATTTTTTATTTTATTTTGTTTGTTGGTAAAATCATTATGCTAATGAGTGACGTGGTTAAGAGGCCAACTGAATCTGTCTATGTTCCCGCCAATTTATGTATAAAAGACAGGTTCTGTAACCTATGTGCACTTTGAGAAAGGCCTCGGAGGGGGCCGAAACGTCAGCATTTTTAAATAAAACATTTTTTCATTTTACTAAGACCTGAGAGTGCGGATCCCTTTGTCGATGTGTATATATATATATCCATTCCAAAGAGATCCGCACTCACAGATCTTTTTAAGTTACAAAAAGGGTTTTTATTACAGAGTTAAAGGCTGACTTTTCGGCCTACCCTAAGACCTTTCTCAAAGTAACTAGTTAACACTGAACATGCACTATATACATGATCTGGCGGGAAAACAGCAGTAGTGGTGAACTACTAAAGACACCAAGGGGCAGATTTACTATTGGTTGAATTGAAAAAAATTCGACCATGGGTAGGGAAGTAAAATCCTTCCAATTCGATTTTATCTCAATTCGATTGATCGAAAGATCAAATAGGAAATATTCAATCGATCGATAAATCAAGCAAATTTTTTTTATTCGATCAAAAATAATGAAACCCAATTCGGTGGCTTTGATCTGACGAACTAGGTGGTTGAATAATAATTTAAAGGGGAAGTACTTCGATAGTCGAATGAAATTTTATTCGAATCATTTGATTCAATCAAATTTACAAAATTCACTGGGCGAAATGGTCTTCAAAAACATTCGAAAATTCTAATCTTTTTGAAAATTAGATCGAACTTCGAATCCTTCGTGTGAATTTCGTAAATCTGCCCCCTAGTGTGTCTCTGATGGAGGGTGACTTCGCTTGTGTGTGGTGGGATTTGCGGATCTGCCCTGCAGAAGTGCCGGCGTCTTGTGATCACTAGCCGACAACCGAGAACATAAGTTGATGTAGTGTGGTTCCCACTGGCGTAACAGCTGATATTAGTGGCAATATACATACATATGACTTTGTGAAAACTGCATTAGACATTTGCTGATTCTCGTTGATCGTTGCTTGTTGCAGCACAGGAATGTGAAACTTTACTGACATTTTTACAACCTAATGATCCATGGACAGAGAATTCAAGAGGTTAACCTGATTGAACATGGACTGCACACAATATGGGGGGTTGGGAGTTTAATGGGATGATGTTATGACTCTTTAATGAATATAGATTACACTTTGAGACTGGGTTCTAGGATATCAATTAATCATTTCAGTATTTTTCTTTCTTTTTTGGAAGGTTATCTGCATACTTCGGGGGTTAATTAGATTTGCTAGTGATTATCACCATCACTACTGCTGTTTTCCCCCAGATCATGTATATAGTGCATGTTCAGTGTTAACTAGTTACTTTTAGGAAAGGCCTTAGGGTAGGCCGAAATATCAGTCTGTAGCTCTGCAATAAAAGATCTAATTTACTGACATGTTTACTCCCATGCAGAAACCCCAAGGCTAACAGGACATTTGCTTTTGGACACTTGGAATGCCACAAGACTGGACATGAAGGTACACTTTCTCATCCATTAATATTTTTATCTCTAACCAACCTGTCAAAAATGGCAAATGTATTTCAATGTATACAATGCAACATACTTAACATGGGAAAAACAAATTATTCACAGGATAGTGTCATGTCTAAACTAAACTAAAGACCGTGCCCTGCGCCTTGCACATTATTCAGAAAAACACAAACAACTTTTTGACACAAGGCAAAAGCTCTTGTATTCATAAATCAGCTGTAAGGTTTATTTTATATATTTAGGGGAACAGTTACTAAGGGTCGAAGTGAATTTTTGAATAAAATTCGAATTTAAAAAAATTTGAATTTCGAAGTAATTATGGGCTACTTCTATTATCAAATAGCCCAAAATTATATTTTAATTGAAAACATTTGCATTTAAAAAAAAATAAAAATTTATATTTGCCACTTTAAACCTGCCGAATGGCTATTGTAGCCTATGGGGGACCTCCTGGAAGCTTTCCTGAAAATTTTTTTCTAAGTCTTATAAAAAATAAATAAATAAAAAAAAAAATCGAAATTGCGATCGAACGCGATCGAACGATTCAGATTTGATCGAAAACGGACCTATTCGATCGAAAATGGCCCCCAAAATGTCATATGCCTACATATATTAAGTTTGCTTTATAATACTAACACCCAGCTAGTTTTTGCTTTTACATAGTTATTTTTGTATTGTTAAAGAAAAATTAAATCTAAAAGTTTTATTTTGGCAATATATATATATATATATATATATATATATATATATATATATATATATATATATATATATAGCAATGCAGTGCAGTGTTTCCTGAGATGAAAGGATTAACTATGTACATCTTCTCTTCTTAAGCCCAGATAAAGAAAGATTATGTGTGGTTTGCAAACTAAGAGATCACATCATCCATATGCTTATGACTGTTTTTCTCCCCAAGCTCTAAATTTGAACCTTGTAACTGGTAAATGGCCTGGTCCTCTTTGCAGTGTCAATATATATGGCAAAAGAAGTAGTTCTCCGAAAGGTTTAGGAGCCCTAAAAAGATTTTCTTGCTTTTAGTGAGGCTAATAATCATTTACATTAGAATTTCTAATCAAACATTTGACCAAATGGTCAATACAAAACACATTAGTTAACACATTAGTTAAAATATAATTCTGAAACCCTTAGTGGGGAGATAATCCAGGTCCGAATTCATCTCAATATTTCTAATATCCAACTCAGAGCAACTCCAAATTCCCTTATTTATGAAGCAAAAAGCCAGAAAAAATAGGGTCAGGCAAAATTCCGAAAACTTCGAATTGTTCTGAGTTTTATGCAAAAACTGTGAGTTTTCAGAGTTTTTTGCTCTGAATCCCCGCAATCATTGGATATCCGTATGCACATCAGTGCAGACACTGGGACCTTCCCCATTAACCCGGGGGTATTGGATTCTGAAAACTTGCATTGCTATGACCATACAAATAGAATGACATGTTAATTGGATAATAGTAAGTTATACACAGTAGGAAAATATAACCGGGTATACACCAGCATGTCAATGGGAGAAGAATTAGATGGCAATTAGTGTATTAGGAGGTTGTTTGCGTAAAGCAAGTTCCCATATATAATCTTAGGGAGCTTCCCCTGGGTTAACATCCAGCCAGAGATCCCAAACCTTCTCAAACTTTTGGGGGCAGCGTCTGGCCAGGTTGGTTAGCTTGATAACTGGCAGGATACTATTTATTAGTCTAATCCAATGTTGGACCTGTGGAGGAAGGGGGTGCATCCACTTCATTGCCACGTGCTTTTTGGCATAGAAATATAACCTTTTTAGTAAGATATGGGTCTTATTCAGTGAGACAGTGTGCTCTATCACTCCCAGCAAGCATACCTCCGGGGCAAGAATGCCTGGTAATAGAACTTGTTCGTTGATGTATTTCACTACTTCTGCCCAGTATTTATATACCATTGGACATGCCCATAACAAGTGGAAGAACCCTGAGTCTGGAGAATTACATTTTGGGCACAATGCGGTAGGGTTTGTACCCATTACTTATAGCCTTAGCGGGGTAATATATGCCCTATGTATTATTCTGTATTGTATACGTAATTTCTCCGCCGCACACCTCCTTTTCACAATCCTGCTGTAGTGGTGCTGGTTCACCGTTGACCCGGCCGGGTCCCCTAGCAACCGTGTAATGTAAGAACGGTCCGCACACACAGTTGTTTGCAGTTGGGGAATATGCCCCTTTTATTTATACTACCAACATATCAACTTATATGATATGTTGGTAGTATAAATAAAAGGGGCATATTCCCCAACTGCAAAAAAACTGTGTGTGCGGACCATTCTTACATTACACGGTTATTCTGTATTGTACCATCTTGCCTCATAGAGGCCCTCAGTTGCCTCTGCCCACATCTCATCACTCAGATGGGGAATGTCCACTGCCCATTTACTCCTTGCCCATATCAAAGGGTTTCCCCAGGCTAGGGATTAGAGATTTGTATATTACAGAAATTAACTTGCTTGGGTCTGGGTCCCACAATCTACTTTCATAGGATGTGGTCGTTGTGTTAGATGTTAGGGAGCCAAACTGGGCGGCAAATCGTGGCATAGCTGGAGATACCGGAATAGTTTTGTATCAGGTTGATTTAATCGCACTCTTAGTTGAGCCAGGGTACGAAAGGTCCCTTCCAGTAGCAGGTCATTCATGTGGCGGACTCCCATTTTAGGCCAGTAATGAAAATCAGGCATATGCATAAAATGTCTCCAAAATGGTGCCTTTGGCAAAGGTTGAGGGTTTGCTTTGAATACTAATCTAGTGGCAATCATATTTTCTGTGGGATTGATAGCACAGGTGGCAGTCGAGGGGTGTCTCTATAAGGCACATTTCTCAATGCTTCTACGGATCATGCTATAGTAGCATGCAATGCCGTGAGTGGATTATCAGGGTTCATTGAGCCAGTTGTGTATGTACATTAATTGTGTAGCATACTAGTAATATTTTAGATGTGGAATTGCTAAACTACCACAGTCCAGTGGGGCCATTAGCGTTTGCCTGCTGACTCTGGGGGCTTTGTGGGCCCATAAAAAGGGGAATAGTATATTGTCTATAAGCTTAAATAGCTGTGGGGAAAGCCAGGTTGGGGCATGTTGCATAACATACATAAATTTAGGCAGAGTTATCATTTTGAACCGGTTTATCCTGCCCCAGACAGTGAGTGAAAGCTTCTCCCACTGACTTACTTTGGTCTTAAAAGTTAGCAACACTGGTTCAACACTATTCCTAAGTATTTGAACCTTGTAGTCCATTTTAGACCTTGTATGTCACCTCTCAAGCTAGAAAAGAGTAGATTTCTCCTTGTTTATTGTGAGCCCACCGGTATTTTTGATGGTTGAGCCCAATGTTATTAATAGGAAAAAAAGGTTAATATAAGGCCGATATTTTTTTCCAGAAAAGGTGGCAACCCTACCTGCTAGGTGTAATGCACTTTGAAAGCAACAGTCCGAGTCTGCTAGGAATATGAGTACATTATTGGCATATAAAGAAATTTGTTAAAGTATTTTAAAAGTAGCACATAGTAACTTTAAACTACTTTAAATATCAAGGATCTGGGCATTCAGGAGTGTTTCATTTGTAGTCTGGGAAAGGAAGAGACAGATTTGTCAGTATTACATTAGCTAAAGTGTTAAAAACTGGTTAGTGGAACTGGGAAGATCAGCAACATTTTTGAGTCAATTTTATTTATCTATAATCTTAAATGGCACCCTTGTGACTTGTCTCAGGCTCAGTGTTACAATATTTTGATGATGACGCCATTAAGACATGAAATACTATTCATAAGTATTTGTGTAATAATTGCATTAAGCAAATACAGTAATCTAATATTTTTTATTAATTTTTTTATTAGAAATTATACAGCAAACAGAAAGAAATACAGAGAAAACAGAAAAGTTACAGTATAAGTCCAGAAACAGGAGACCTTCATGGAAATCAGAGGTAGGCATATCATTTAATTTTTACATTTTTATGTTTTATATATTTCTGCTTTCCCTTTTCCTGAACCATCCACATCAGTATAGTTAAAGAACTTATGTTTAGGGCATGGTAAATGTTGCATTTATCTCTATTGTTAAGTATGGTTATGTAAAAGTCAGTCTCTGTTATCATCCAAACTTAAAAGTTCCATTAACATTACTGCATATTGCTAAAGCATTTAATAAGTAATGTAAAATATATTGTATTGTTTCTTTGCAATTGTAAAATGTATGTGTTTACTTCAGAAATACTACTATAGTTTATACAAATAGGATATTGTTTAGCCATGGTGGCAGCCATTCAAGCTAACAAAGTAGGCACAGGTTACTTAGTAGATAACAGAGAGGCTCTGCAATATAATATAATGGGATTCCAAAGAGTGCATCTGGTATCTGCTATGTACCCTGTGCTTTGAATGGCAGCCCCCATATCTACAGAGCAGCTTGTTTATTTAAACCAGGGGTCCCCAACCTTTTTTGCTCGTGAGCCACATTTAAATTTAAAAAAGAGTTGGAGAGCAACACAAGCATGAAAAAGTCCATGTGGATGTCAAATAAGAGCTCTGATTGGCTTTTTGGTAACCCCTATATGGACTGGCAGCCTACAGGAGAGAATGTTTGGCAGGACATCTGGTTTTTATGCAACCAAAACCTGCCTCTAAGCCAGTAATTAAAAATAAAGCAGCTGCTTTGAGGCCACTGGGAGCAACATCCAAGGGGTTGGGGCGAGCTACTGGTTGGGGATCACTGATTTAAACTATAGTAGTGTTTCTAAAGCAAACATATCAATTGTACCAGTGCAGGGAAATGGTACATTATATTTTAATTACTTTAAAACACTTTAATTTGTTTTGGTGTTACCGTTCCTTTAATGCTTGTTCTTTAAAGGGATCCTGTCATGGGAAAAAAACATTTTTTTCAAAATGCATCAGTTTATAGTGCTGTTCCAGAAGAATTCTGCATTGAAATACATTTCTCAAAAGAGCAAACAGATTTTTTCATATTTCATTTTGAAATCTGACATGGGGCTAGACATTTTGTCAATTTCCCAGCTGCCCCTGATCATGTGACTTGTGCTGTGATAATCTTCAATCACTCTTTACTGCTGTACTGCAAGTAGGAGCGATATCACCCCTTCCCTTTCCCCCTCCCAGCAGCCTAACAAAAGAACAATGAGAAGGTAACCAGATAACAGCTCCCTAACACAAGATAACAGCTGTCTGGTAGATCTAAGAACAGCACTCAATAGTAAAACCCATGTCCCACTGCGTACTATTCAGTTACATTGAGAAGGAAAAACAACAGCCTGCCAGAAAGCAGTTCCCTCCTAAAGTGCTGGCACAAGTCACCTGACTTGGGGCAGCTGGGGAATTGACAAAATGGCTAGCCCCATGTCAGATTTCAAAACTGAATATAAAAAAATCAGTTTGCTCTTTAGAGAAATGGATTTCAGTGCAGAAGTCTACTGGAGTAGCACTATTAACTGATGCGTTTAAAAAAAAACATGTTTTCCCATGACAGTTTCCTTTAACCATCTTTTGTGTATATGTTATGGTTTTAATAGAATGAATTAAAGGTTGTGTTTTAATTACTGGGGAGATATACGAAAGAGAATTTCGGTGTGCCCTCTACATAAGTGTTTCTTTCTCTTAACATGTGCATTGTTTTAAGAGACAGAGCCATAGAACAGAAGGTATACAAATACCTTCAAAAGCAGTAATATTTACAAATAAGTTTGCCGTAAATATAAAGGTGAACATCTCCTGTAATGGCAAGGTGAATATTGTCCCACCACATTTGTTTGCTGAGTGTCAGAACATACAATTTTTACAGGTTACCTTTCCCTTCTAGCTAATAGCAGATTGTAATACTGAAATACAGATTACACAGATGATGCTATCTAAATCCTGTCATAAGAAGGGCATTTTAGCAATTTGAACTTGTGATGGTTTGTTTGAATTATTTTGCTTGGAGAAAAATCTACTGAATGTATTTATACTTAAAAGTATACATATATCATTTTCATTCTTTTTTTGTTTTTGTTTTACAGACTGAGTACATTCCAGACCTTGTTAGTTTATGTCAGCAGGAAAATAAATTGTCTTTGATAAATCACATTGGGTTTAAAGACATACCTCAGCAGCAGTCTTCTAGAACTTCAACTGAACATTCAAATGACCCTGGTTAGTAAGTGGTATATTATTAGAAATGAAAGCTCTCTAGGATCTTTTTTCCTGGTAGATGATCTATGACATACAGGCTCAGATAGTCATATGGTAGGAGGGCATTAGAATGTTTCTTAAATATGCAGATATCTTTTCACTGTTGCCTTAATATAGTTTTAGCTAAGTCTTTGAGAACTGATAAACTGCATAACGGGCTGTCAGTCTGGGAAATGCAGTATGGGTAAATGTAAAATGTTTGTTTTTAGATTCTGTCTCTCTTTTATTATTACCAGAAAAATGCAGAGTAATACATAAACTTAGATAAGCAAGAGGAAAAGTCGTGATTACACGTGGACTGGTAACTTAACTTATCTGCTTATACAAGTAATGTAAATTACCAAATTTATTTCACCAGCCAATACAATAAACAATCTTCAAATTTAATAAAAACACAAAGCTATTGAGGCATACCTAAAATACCCACAACCCATAAAAACATACTTGAGGTAAAGGGGCCCTTCCTCAATTCAATAACAATGGATGCATGTGATGTAATGCATCCTAATGTCCATCATATATAAAAATATCAAGTCATTGTAATATTGTAATAACAGCATTATCATGAGACTTATGGTTGTACAATGATCTTTTGATAGATCTGCAATGTGCTCTTTATAGCACACATGTGCTTCTGTTTTGAACATTATTGTTTTGATATTTTTAATGTATGCTAGACATTGGCATGCATTAAGTCACATGCATTCATCATCTTTTTATTTGTTGTTTATTTGTTGTTTATATAGGTATTTCCCAATAAATGTTTTTATCATAGTTCATATTTTATTTATTATATATATTATTTTTATATGTTATATTTAGTTATATTTGAATATTGTTGATCATAGTAACTGATAAAATAAGATTTTAGAATTTATATTTTTGTTACAACTCAGGGTCTATATTAGCCCAGCAACCCTGCATTGATTTAAATAAGAGACTGGAATATGAATAGGAGAGGATCTGAATAGAAAGGGAAAAAATAGAGAGGGAAAAAAAAGTAGCAATAACAATACAGCCTTACAGAACATTTGTGTTTTGAAAAGTTGATTAGAATTAGCCATACTATAACATACTAAAAGTTAACTTACAGGTGAATCAGCCCTTTAAACTAATTAAAGAACCAAATAAAGAGTAGCTTTGATTCCAGAACTGGCCAGTGCTCTGTCACACTGTGCCTTGCACTTCATACTGGATTTTATCTGGGACAAGGTCTGGCGACTTCTTGCCGCGACGGATCTCCCCCGAATCTCCCCATCTGGCCTTGCCCTTAAGTGGTAACTTCACATCTTTTAGTGCCTTAGATTTACCTAGCTATTGTCGGGGCTTTTGACACAGTGCCAAATTAAGGTTTGCTTTAAAAATTAAAGGACCAGTAAAAATTAATTGCCTAGAACAATACTCTTTAGCCTTTAAAGGACTAGTAACAGCAAATTAGAAAAAAAAATCCTTCGTATGCTACGATAAAAAGACACCAACACATTCTGCTGCACTCAATTTCTCCTCCCTGGCCATCTATAAGGAAGGCAGGGAGAAGAAATAGAGCACCACACGATGGATTGCCAATCGGCTTTTCTGAAGAGGAGCATAAGCAGAGTTTTTGAAAGTTATTTCTTAATAAAGACTTAGCTATTTTAAAGTTTAATATGTCTTTTTTTTGTAGCATACTAACAATTTTTTAAAAAAAATTTTTTGCTGTTACTGGTCCTTTAAAGGCTAAAGAGTATTGTTCTAGGCAATGCTTTTTTCTTGCATTGTGTAAAGAAATAAGTTATCAGTGGTATATTCTCTAATTAAGTAAGATAAAAGGGTATATAATCAGGGGAGGAGATGGAAAGTATTTCCCTTCACAAGCTCTGGTTCCTTGGAGAATATGCAGTGTTGTTTTCGTCTCCAGTGTTATTACACATATAACACCTATAAATATGCATGCAAGCAGGTCATATTTGAACTTGTACATTTTAAATGCTATCTTTCAACTGCACCTACAATACTTTATTATACTCAATCATATCATGGTCCTGTAAGCATGTGGATTTTTCATGCCATGTTTGAGAAGAGTTTAGAAAAGTGATGTATAGCTAAACAGAGTTCAGCACTTCCTCCACTTTAATGTTTTTATAAGAATCTCTTTTTAATTGGTACTTTGTTGTCAAGAATTCTTCAAATGAATTGCCCATTTCAATGTAAATAGATACTCCTTAATCTACTCTAGTTACCCATATTGTTCAATTACTAATTTCTTTGCCATAATATTCATTGACCTAACCTCGTGTTCAAACAGTACTTCCTCCAAATCCTTTAGAAGTTTTCATTAGTAAAAACATTTCTTGTTCTTTACCTATTAAAATGAAAAAGCTGATGCAAGTTTTTAAAAGAGAAGTTTTATTTTATACTGTTTAACTATAAGAACTTCTAGAAATGACCCTGTAATTTGGATCTCCAAACCTTACGTCTACTAAAATATAATTCAAACATTAATAAAACCTAATAATATTGTTTTGCCTCCAATAAGAATTATGTATATCTTGTGATCAAGTAGAATGTACTGTGTTATCATTAAAGTGAAAAAGGAAATCCTTTTTAAAATGTAAATTATTTTATTACAATGAAGTGTATGGGACATGGTCTTCTGATAATTCGGAGCTTTCTGGATAATGGGCTTCCAGATAAAGAATCTCATACCTATACTGTATTGCATGTTAAATATGTTATAGTCAGACAGTATTTATGTATTTATTTTGTTCATTGCTGAACAATTAGTCACTTTGTTTAAAGGGCATGTTAGTTATACAATGATAAAGTTTGAAAGGTGGCTATTGTCCATCTCTCTATGTATCCAAATAATTTGATTGATTTGCTTTTCTCTATAATAATAATAAGACAGTACTGGAATTGAATTCAGCTAACATAAAGCCATGTTGAAGGCAAATTCATTTGTTTAGACATTTTTGATGATTTAGTAGCATTAAGGCATTCTACTCCTCTAAAGAAACACCCTTATCTGGAAACCCCAAGTGATCCCATTCTTGTATGTGAATGATTACATCAAAATTAACTATATTATGATCTCTACACAATATTCTAGATGTACATCTTGAATGTAATAATGTTCAGTCTCTCAGATGCACACTTTTATAAATGGAAGATTTGTCTGTCCTGAGCATTTGCAGGGACCCTACACTAAGGTGTAAGTGGCTGGCTGAAGCAAAACAGCAATGTTTAATAGTATATGTACAAGAAGCTTTACTATTCTCATTGCAAGTGTTACTAAACCAGAAACACTTCTATACATTAAAACATTTAAAAACTGAAAAAAACAGTTACTATGAATTGTGATTTTTCTTTTGTAAACGTTAAAGTTTTCTCTCCAATCTTTTTAGAATCTCTCTTAATTTTTACATCAGTAGTTTTCACAGTAATGAAACCAGGAAATAATCTCTAACCACAAAATGTACTCTGTGTGTGCAAGTATGGTAGTAGGCACCAGGCAATAGTCCAGGAATAATAATGATAGAAAAATATGCCTATGATTTCATGGCTACCTTTGAGCTGCTATTCCTAGCTTTGCCATGGGTATGTAGCAACTAGAGGAGAACATGGCATCACTCCACACCCTTCTGTTGTGAAACCCTAACTTCTAGGGAGTTATTGAGTATATGAGGTTTTATTATACCACAAATAAACTCACAACTCGAATGTTTTCTTCTATGAAAAGACTCCTGTAAAAAACTCAAATCAGCTAATTCGGGGGGGAAACCTGAATACTCAAATTTATCGAGTTTTCAGTGAAAAAAAACTTGAATCTCTCAAATTTATCAGGTTGTCAAGCACAAACCACAGGAAAAAACCTGAACATCATCAAGGCTACAAACATCTTCAAATGGTTGAAGGGACCTCTACCACTGACTTCTACATGACCTCAACTAGTTTTAGTTGGAATATTTTTTTGAGTTGTAACTGAAACTACCCTCAAAAACTTTGATAAATAACCCCCTTTAACGTTGAGGAAGTAATGTATGCAACTGTATTTCCTTACCTTTTTGCCCAATTCATAGTGACAATATTATCAACAGCAGCTTGGTTGGTTCAATTATCACCAGAAATAGGCAACATTGAGAACTATTCTGTTACAACTATGGCATTGACGTTCAGTGCTCAAGCAGATTTGCATATTTTTACTTTTGTCTACTGTTTGCAGTTGTGTTTTGCCTCACTTCACATTTAAGATCAGTGAAACTTGACGTTTTGATCCCATTTGGTCGCCAGGGAAAGGTCAAACAAGCCTTCCAGGGCATTTTTTGCATAATACAAAGTGAAATGCTTCACTGATATTCATTCTATATGGATTTGTATATATTTATGTTGTGGTGTAACGAATTCTAAAACATACATATTTTGTGTACTGATAAGGTGCTTACATGGTCTGACTTGATTTTAACAAATGAAACACCTGTGTGGTAGATTTGCTTGCTACAGGTGGCTTTGTGGAAGATTTTTATTTTCCCTCTCTTTGGAAAGTTCTTGTATTATATATTAATAAACGTGGACTCCAGGAATCCAAATACCCATATAATCTTGTGGTTATATGTTATGAGTACTATTATAGCAGACATTATCTTGTGCTCACTCTAACTGAGTGAATTACACTATACATTTCTGTACTATTTAGGGATGCACCAAATCCACTATTTTGGAAATATTATGCAAATTAGGGGTGGGAAGTGGAAAACATTTTTTAGTTCCTTGTTTTGTGACAAAAAGACACGTGATTTCCCTCCCTGCTCCTAATTTGCAGCTGCAAATTTGGATTTGGTTCAGCCAGGAAGGAGGATTCAGCCGAATCTGAATCCTGCTGAAAAAGTCAGAATCCTGGACCTAATCCTGGATTCCTTGCATCTCTAGTACTATTGGTAGAAAACTAATCATTCACAGCTACATATGTTTTATGACTGAATGTGTACTTCAAGACAAATAATAAACTGCAGCATGCTGCATATTTCTTCCCTGCGTTTGATACCAATCTTTTGACTTTTGTTTATTTTGACAGAAAATTCTGATCTGCTAGTACAACATGAAACTGGAAAACCTGATATTGGGCAATTGCAAGATAAGAACAGGGCTGATAAAGCCAAACACCTAAACTCAGAATTTAAAAATGTCAGGTAATCTATAATCGTCTTTACCAGTAAATATGCAATGTGTTATGATACTGAGAATAAATGCATTATACAGGGTTTTACATTTGCTGATATAGTTGTAACCTTCCCTATAAGTAAAACTTTCTTCAGGGTTTTTACTAAGAAAGCACTTTTCTCTTCAGTATGTATGCCATATGGCTATATTATTAAAGAGATTCTGTCTTGATTTTTATGGGTTAGTCTTAAAAATTACATTGTGTACATGGCACGTAATCCATTCTATCATTTCAAATGTTATACTTGAACCAATAAGTATATTTTTTATAGTTGTAATATTGGTGTGTTGGCAGCTATCTCAGGTCATTTTGCCTGGTCATGTGCTTTCAGAAAGAGCCAGCACTTCATTATGGAACTACTTTCAGACAAGCTTTTGTTTCTCCTGTAAATGAAAGAGTCACAGTTGTATTGTTACTGTTGGGTGCTATACTTATATCAACCAGTGAGCTGTTATCTTGTTACATTTCCACTGTTCTGTTGTTAGGCTGCTGGGGGGAGAAAGGATGGGGAATAATATCCCTCCATCTTGCAGTGCAGCAGTAAAGATTGACTGAAGTTTGAGATCATGTGTTACGACAAGGGACAGCAGGGAAACTGTCAACATCTGGCCCATGTCAGATTTCAAAATTAAATATAAAAAAATATATTTGCAGAA
Organism: Xenopus borealis; assembly: GCA_024363595.1. Taxonomy (NCBI): domain Eukaryota; kingdom Metazoa; phylum Chordata; class Amphibia; order Anura; family Pipidae; genus Xenopus; species Xenopus borealis. The sequence continues at coordinate 75,394,380 of CM044437.1, forward strand.
TTCTGATGGGGGTATGGTTTTATTTAATAAGGGATTTAATTCTCCTATGCATACAAATACCTTTTCACCCCTTAGTTAATCACCTGGCTTATATGTGTTCACAGACCTGCATTCACCTATGTGTGCACAGTCCTATACCCCAACAAATGTACTCTGTATATACCAGTAGATGAAACAGAATTCACCTGTACACAATGTTTGCACAATTTGTTATATAAGATTAGCCATAATTATAATACTGCTTTTGTTTTTTTTTTAAGGAGACATCTTATTAAAAGAAATAATTTTATGCAATCAAAACAAGATAATATTCAGAACCCTCTAACTATCACAAATTCAGATATACTTAAAGAAAAAGAAACTGTGCCTTTGAGCTTAGAGGATGCAATGATGAAACCAAATGTTAAAGTAATAACTGCTGGGCAAAGGAATGAAGAAAACCATGTTCAGGTAACATTAGCCTGCAATTTTCAGGATAAAAAATAAACCACTAGTATTAAAAATAACTAGTACATTAAGGTCTTGCATAATTATCCAAACTGTTGCTTAATTAGAAATAATGGCCCATGAGCATGCAGTTTGCTACTAACCCAGGACCTCTGAAGGAGAGCCCTCCTAACAAAGTAGTAAGGCACCCTGTGATTTCTGATGGTGGTACTGTCTGAATACCTTGTATGATGAGAGAATACTAGTTGGTAACACAGAAGCAGAGTGCTGATCTGCATTTCCCAAATAATGGAATAGGCTTGTTCTAGAACCAGAGCATTACTGCTCAGAAGAATTGGGCTGATTTACAGAGCTGTAGATAGCTACAACCAAACAATATATTGATATCAAATAGTTAAATAGGACTAAGGCCATCCTTTGCCTCCAAAAAAGTTGAATTCTTCTTGGAAGGCTCCATATAAGGCTTTGCGTGTAATAGAATAATTTTCAAGTAAGAATATCTTCAGTTCTGTAAGGAATTAATGTGTATAAATATGATTTGCACCCAAACGTCCTTTAGATATAAAACCTGGTTACTGTGGAGGACATAGAAATCTGACCAGTCTGAGCAACAAGTATTCAAGAAAGTTGTCAGGAGAAAGAGGCTTCTCTGATGTTCTTCTGGCTAGGAAAGATTTGAGAAAGGTTTCTATTTTTTCCTAATCAGAAGAGCTTGAGAGCAGCCGCTTTTTCCTGACTTTCTTAACTACTTGTTGGTCAGATTGGTTGGAAAATGACCAGCAAGTCGCGTTGTAGCAAAATTAATTCATGTTAACAGTACATGTATCCTTTAAGTGCTTAGAATAACACTCTCCTCAATTTTACATTCACTTATTTTTGAGGTTTTATCCTTTAAACCTCCGTTACAGCTAGTAGATTTTTATAATAGCGACAGTTCCCCTGCAAGCATTCCCCACTATTCAGTACTTTTTGTGCTTCTAAACTGTGTTGCCCGTGTTTTATGATTTCACATATAAAATGGAGTTTAACATAGTTTCAACATAAACCATGTGCATAATAATGAGGTTATGTGTACATTGCTTATATTAGAAACATATTGTATGTGTAACTATAAAGTAATGTTGTTAATTTACAAGAATACGATGTGATTTCTTTTGTAGAATGCAAGTGAAACACATCCTGTTATTTATAGTATTAGTCATGGACGCACTTACCTTAGCAAATGGCCCTACGTGCACAAGGATTTTCAAAAAGACAGGAGCTACTTATCTAGCTGCCCAAACAAAGAGGACAATGGCGATCTTAAAGAAGTGCATCCTGTGTTAAGAAACAATCTAGACTACACAAGGAAATTATTGGAAAATAAACAAAATGTGTTACAAAGCACTATCTTAAAGAAAAAGAAAAAGGCTGAAGAATTAAGTTTGGCAGATATAAAACTGAATATTAAGTTTTTAACTGCTGATGGATCAACAACTAATTTTGAGGTTGCTAATGATAAACCAGAATTTTTACATGGGGATTTGAAAAATGAAGGATGCACCGAAGGTTCCATAATGGCAACAAGACCAACATCAAAAACCATCACTACAGTTGACATGAAAGAAAATCCTAATCCTGAAGTTGGTCCAGTCATAAATGGTATGAATCCTAGAAAAAGAGCAGACAAGGAGCCATCTTCAAATGTAAGAAAACAGCCTATTTGTAAACCATTGACTGCAAGTGGTTCAAAGCCAACATCATTTTCATTGACTCAGCGACCCAAAAGTGTTGGAGAAATGCATAAATGGTCCTACATAACAATTGCCAAACCGTTGACACCTCCACAATGTCACCCTAATTCTTCACTAAACAATAATTCTCACTGTGTTGCTTTTTCAGAAACTACACATAAATACACTGATAGACCTGATTTGGGCCAAAAGATAGAACATATTATCCCTCTAAAGCCTCTAACAGCAAGATCTGTAAAGTTTGAAAGCAAAAAAACTAGACCTTTTTCTGTACCATCAGAAACGTATTGCCAACAACCTGACTTTGGGATGAAGAGATCAGCTGAAATTCATTGTGTTGAGCAGGAAATCAAAAAAGATAACAAATGTCCTGAAAGCCTCCCTTTGACTTGTGCAGAAGAATTTGCTTTCCCAAAAGATGCAGAGCCTTCGTCAGAAGAGACCACTCATGGCACTGAAACGGTTTCCACTTATAGCACAGCCTACCCCATTGCTTTTCCCATAATCAGCATTCCAACAGCACAGACAGATGCTACAGGTTAGGTACATTTCTTCCTTCACTATAAGCAGCATTAAACCATTGATGCCTCTTGTACATGATTGATGAACCAGACCTCACACTTTTATTTGTTATCAGTTGTATTTCTGAATTTGACAGTAAAGCAATCCTGGTATCTGTTATAAAGTTAATAGTTGTTAATTGTTTTTGGAATTACACATGTTTTCCAGTACTTATTTTTGTATTTCTTTTATATAAACATTAGCGACAATCCTCCTGTCAACAGTAGAGAACTGTACAAATAAATGTATATTGCTGTGTGTATATATATATATATATATATATATACACATTTTTCAGCTGAAAGATTTGTACTTTGATAGGCTGGAAAAAAAATTATAGATGTATTTAAGAAATGTTTAATTTACAGGTTGCCATTATTTCAGAATTTCATATAATAGGTTGGAGTTTGGTGTATTTTTTTAACACAATAAATCAATAAAAAGTCATGTATAGTGTGAAACATACATTACAAATTATTATGTTTCTTATTAATATGTCCTAAAAAAACTCAACAATAAAATATATGAATGGCTGACACAATAAAACAATACTCTATTTACATCAGTGGTTCTTAGCCTGGGGGTCAGGACCCCTTTGGGGGTCGAATGACTCTTTCACAGGGGTCGCCTAAGGGGGGTCCAAACTACAAAACCATTGTCAGGACAGGGTGGGTTAAAGGATAGGGTTGCGGCTGCCATTTGTTATTAAGGGAATGCACAGTAGCTGACAATTCCAGGAGCGAGCAGTGCAATTATCGCTTTATGGGGGCCAATTTACCACAGGCAGGAGGTCTTGAATCGGAGCCTGTCACTGTGGGGGCAATATTCTGGAATATTTTAGGAATTTGCTGCGGGCCAATTAAAAATGGATCGCAGGCTGAAGTTTGGACACCCCTGACTGGTGAGGCAATATGTACTTCACCTCAGCTGTTTGTGAATGTTACTGCATAACAGTAGTAAAATTACAGTTATGAAGTAGCAATGAAAATAATTTATGGTTGGGGGTCACCACAACATGAGGAACTGTATTAAAGGGTCGCGGCGTTAGGAAGGTTGAGAACCACTGATTTACATTCATGAAGACTGCCATCTCCAGGAGTCCTATTTATCAAAGGTTGGATTTTAGTGGTTGTAGAAAGTGTAAACATGCTTTCTTTAAAGGAGAAATAAACCCTAAAAATAAAAAGACCTAAAAATACCATGTTTTATATAACGCACCAGCCTAAAGTTTCAGCTTGTCAATAGCAGCAATGATCCAGGACTTCAAAGGGACTTGTCACAGGGGGGGTCACCATTTTGGAAAGTGTCTGCAACACTCACATACTCAGTGTGCTCTGGGCAGCTGTTGAGAAGCTAAGCTTAGGGGTCATCACAAATTATCAAGCAGAATATTAGACTGGTCGTTGGTATAACTGATGCTACATGGCTGATTATTACATTCTGGTGCTAGTTGCACTGGTTTCTGTGCTGCTATGTAGTAATTATCTGTATTAATCAGTAACCAGCCTTATATTGTGACAGTGTATTACATTTTTTGAGTCAGTTCCTAAGCTCAGTAAGTGACAGCAGCACAGAGCATGTGCAGTGAATCAGCAGAAAAGAAGATGGGGAGCTACTGAGGCAGCTTTGGAGACACAGATCTTTACTGCTAAATGGCTGTGGTTGACTTGAGCTGGTACAGAAACCCAAAACATAATGCACAACATTTCTAGCCTACTTCTTTAGTTTAACTTTCATTGTCCTTTAAAACATTTAGTTAAATCAGGTTTAAAAAAAGACCAACAATGAGCGTCTTTATTAAAATATTCAAATTAAAAAAGTAGAAATGTAAAATAATGTTCTAAAAAATATGAATTCCTCAAAAACCTCTAAAACATTTTTTGGATTTCTCCCAGCAAAAAAAGCCAAAAACCTCTAAAAGTCCGAACTGAATTAAAACAGTCTAATAAGATCTGCACAGCTCCCATTGACTTCGATACAACCTCAACAACTTTTACTTGGTGAAGTTTGTATTTGTGTTTTGTTGTGGTTTTTACACTTACTGGCAGATTTACTAAATTCACATGAATGATTCGAAATTCGATCGAATTTTCAAAAAGATTTGAATTTCAAATATGCAAATTAGGTAAATTAGACCAGTGAATTCAGTAAATTCGATCGAATCGAATGATTTGAATAATTAGAATAAAGATCTATTCGATTATTCGAATACTCGACTATCGAATTACTTCCCTTTAAATTTTCAATCTACCGAAGTGGCTTTGTCGAATTTTGATCGAATTATAAAATGGTTAAAATCTTTCGATCAAATTTTTATAATTTGTTCGTTCGAATTGCGGTAAAATCCTTCGAATTTCGAAGGATTTTAATTCCCTAACTATTGCCATGGTCGTATTTCAAATTTTTTTCGATTCAAATTTCGACCAATAGTAAATCTGCCCCTTAATAAACCTCAAATTCTTAGGGGCAGATTTACTATTGGTCGAATTCGAGGGTTAAAAAACCCATCAAATTCGACCATGGGAATAACTGGGAATAGCCTGGGATTTTACCGCAATTCAATTAGTCGAACGATTGAATAGTAAAATTTTGATCGATAGATAAAATCGTCCTAATCGAACGCACAACTGAATTTTACAGGTAGTACTTCAGAAGATGGCCTTACCTGTAAATACATTTATAATAAACAAGAAGGAATCTGAATAAAAGACCATTTTGGCCAATGCACATATTCACCCAGTTTTGTCTGTGAAGACATGGTAAGTAATAATTCGGCATCAAGATATATAAATCAGTCCTAGAAATAAGCAATCAGTTTATCTTAAAAATCTCCATAATTGCATGGCACATGGCAGTGGTTGCATTAACGGTGAAGAAGAACCACCGGTACAACGTGGGTAATGTTAGCAGGCGTAGGCTTGCTCGTTTATTTTGCGGATGCAACGTTTCAGGGCAAAAAATTGGTTGTCGTGTCCTCCTGCACTGGGCACCTGGGGCTCTCTTATGCTCGGACGGCCAGGGTGTGCTGGTTTGTTGTAATCTTTCCAGTGGTTGCATTAACCTCATTTTATAGCAAACATCACAGTAAAACATCCTGTTATACCTTGCAGCACAGAGACCCTACTAATGGATCCTTTTTTTTTTTAACTCACATTTACCTTTATCAAGGCTAAAATGGACTTAATTGTTGTACTTATTGACACCATTCATTATGTACTTTCCATCCATTGTCCATTTTTTGTCAGTCTTCCATCCATTGTCCATCAAATGTCCATTGTCTGTCAATTTATCATTATCATCAATTTATCATCATTGTTATTCCATTCCCTGTGCATTGATTGCCTATTTTCCATTGTGTGTCTCAGTTGTCATCCATTGTCTGTCTATTATCCATCTTTTTTTCCATTATATTTCTATTGTCCATTCTCTGTCCATTTGGCCATTGTTGTCTGTTGTCCATTGTGTGTTCATTGTTCATCCATTGTCTATTATCTGTCCATTGTCCATCTATTGTTCATTATCTGTCCATTGTCTATTGTCTGTCCATTTTCCATAGTATGTTGATTGTTCATTGCCTGTCCATTCTCTGTCCATTGTTTGTCTATTGCCCTTTGGCTATTATCTGTTCATTGTCTATTACCCATCATCTGTCAACTGTCCAAAGTCCATTGTCTGCCTATTGTCCATTGTCTGTGAATTTTTCCTTGTCTGCTGTCACGGTCGGCACCCAACACCAGAACCAATTCCAAGCACCCTGGTCTAGGCTCGTGCTTCACCAGTAGTGTGGCCGCCTTTGGCTTCAGGAGGAGCCCTCAGCTACTCAGATGCCACCTGGACTTAAACGAGGAGAGCAAGGGAAATGTTCTGGATAGGCAGAGGGGCACGACTGTTGGTAAAGTCAGTAAGGCCAAAGGTCACGGTACAGGCAGGAGTAGGCAGATTTGTGGTCAGACAGACTTGGTCGAGGCAGGCGGATGGCTAGGATCGTCAGGCAGGCAAATGTTCAAACCAGGTAGTAAATCAGATGAGGATGAGGCAGAATCGGTAGTCAGATAACAGGCACGGGTCAGGATACAGATATTAGAATAGTCAAGGCAGGCAGGGTCAAATACAGGAATCAGATCAGGTTTAGCAAAAGCAGGATATAACAAAGCACCAAGTACAAAAAAAACCTATCACGGGCAATGAACACAATGTACAAAGGACCCTTTAAATACCATAGGGCTCCGCGCATAATGACGCCAGCGTGCCTGCGCTATAAAAACAGCAGAGGCGTGCAGCGCGTGCCCATAGTTTACTGGCGGACAGAGGGGAGAGGAGACCAGCATGGCAGGCATCCTCGCCAAGGGGGCGGCAGGCATTCCTGCCCCCCCCCACTAGACCACCAGGTATTTTCCTCACATCTGCCTATTGTCCATTGTCAGGCCATTGTCCGTCCATGTCCACCCATTGTCTGTCTATTGTCCTTCCTTTTTCTGACTATTGTCCATTCACCGCCACTTTTTGTCCATTGTCTAACCATTGTCAATTGTCTTTCCATTGTTCATTTTCTATTGTCAGTCCATTCTCTGACCATTGTTTGTCCATTTATTGTCTGTCCATTGTCTATTGTTTGTCCATTGAACATTGTGTATTATCTGTCTATTGTATGTTCATCGCGAGAAGCCGATTAACTCACCTTCCCTGGACAGAATGGAACAAGCCACAGTGCTACTCATGTACCCCCTCCATGCTGCTGTACATTGTTTTGTAAAAGTTTTCAACAAAAGCCATTACACCATTTGTCTTCTGTGTTAAAAAAAACTACAAAGAGGGCCAAATATGATTTGCTATGAAACACTAATAAGGTGTCAGGTTCCATATCCTTATAAATATTCTCTTTAACAAATGCCCTGATACTATAAAATCATCTACATTTGTGAAGATTGCTGTCTCCCTGAGGCCTGTTTATCAAAGGTCAGATTTTAGTGGTTTTAAAGGTTTTTGAAACCATGACTAAACTCACTTTCTCTAAAACTATGGTTGAAAAAACAGGCCAAATTCCATCAGTGAAACCCATCATTGAGTGTCTTTCATGAAAGATCCAAATTTAAAAAGTGCAAATGGAAAATTTAAAAATAGGAATACCTCAAAAACCTCTAAAATGCCTCTTTTACAGACTATTCCCAGCAAAGAAAAAACCAAAAACCTTTAAAAGTCCGAACTGATTAAAAACAGTCCAAAAAAAAACTTTTACATGGTGAAGTTTGTATTTGTGTTTTTTTGTGTTTTTACACTTAATAAATGTCAAATTCTTATTTAAAAAAAAAATATAGGAAAACGACAGTTTTTTTTGTACAAAAATTCAATATTTGATTGTTGGTAAATGGGTTCCCTAGTAACAGGATGAGAACAGTGAAATGCAGAACTGAATTATGCAGGTATTACTTCAGAAGATGGCCTTACCTGGCAATACATTTATAATAGACCAGAAAGAATCTGAAAATAACAGTTTTGACAAATGTACATACAGTATTCACCCAGTTCTGTCTGTGAGGAAATAGCAAGTAATTGGATTCAAAATTGTTTTGAAAATCTGCAGACTAGGATCATAAACTTAATCTTATTTTTTAAAATTCAGTTCCAGAAATAAGAAATCCTTTTATTTGAAAAATGCCCGTAATTTCACAGTATGGCACATGGCAGTGGTTGCATTAACCTCCATTTTTAGTAAACATCACAGTAAAACACCCTGTTATACTTTGCAGCACAGAGACACCTACTGGTGGATCCTTTCTTTTTAACTCACTTTTTAAATGAAAAAAGCCTTACTTTAGCATGGCTGAAATGGACTTAATTGTTGTACTTATTGACACCATTCATTAAAGTATCTGCATCCAGACATGCTCCTTGCAACTTTTCATGAATTGTTCATTGACTGTCTGGCCATTGTCTATCTATTGTCTGTCCATTGACTGTCATTCTATCCATTGTACATCCAACTGTAGTCGGTCCATTGCCCACCTGTCCATTCTTCACTGTATTTACATTGTATGTCTATTGTCCATTGTCAGTCTTTTATCAGTTTTTTATCAGTCTTTTATCCATTTTTGTCTGTCAATTGTCTCTCCAATGTTCATTGTCGGTCTACTGTCCATTGTTCATTCATCCATTGTTTGTCCATTGTGCATTCTTTATCGATCTATTGGCCATCCATCCAATGTCCATCTATTCCGTCATTCATTAATTGCTCCTCTATTGTCTGTCCATTCATTGGCCACTAAATTTTTTTCTGTACATTGTCTGTAGCTTTCTGCCATTCCATTGTCAGTATATTGTCCATTTTTTGTCAGTTGTCCATCAATTGTCTTGTCCATTGTCTGTCCATTATGCATTGTCCATTGTCTGTCAATTTTCCATTTATCATTCTACTGTCCATTGTTAGTCCATTCTCTGTCCATTGTTTTTCTATTGTCCATTATGTGTCCATTGTCCGTCCATTATATGTCCATTGTCCATCCATTATCCACTATTCATCCATTTTCCATCAATTGTCTTGTCCATTGTCTGTCCATTATGCATGGTCCATTGTCTGTCAATTTCCCATTTATCTGTCCATTTTTTGTCCGCTATCAATCCATTGTCCATCAATTGTCTGTCCATTGTCCATAGTCTGTCTATTGTTCATTGTCAGTCCATTTTCCATCCATTGTCCATTGTGTGTCTATTGTCCATTGGCTATTGTCTGTCCATTATCTATTGCCCATTTGTCTGTCTATTTTTCATTTATCTTTCTACTGTCCATTGTTAGTCCATTCTCTGTCCATTGTTTGTCTATTGTCCATTATGTTTCCATTGTCCGTCCATTATATGTCCATTGTCCATCCATTATCCACTATTCATCCATTTTCCATCAATTGTCTGTCCATTGTTCATGGTCAGCCCATTCTCAGTCCATTCTTCATTCATTGTTTGTCTATTGTTCCTTGTTTGTCTGTTGTCCATTGTGTGTCTATTGTTCATTGGCTATTGTCTATCCATTGTCTATTGACCATCATCTGTCAATTGCCCATAGTCCATTGCCTGCCCATTTTCCATTGTCTGTCCATTTTCAAATGTCTGCCTATTGTCCTTCCATTGTGTTTCCATTGTCTGTTCATTGTCCTTCCATTGTCAATTGTCTGTTCATTGCTCATTTTCCATTGCCTATTGTCAGTCCATTCTCTGACCATTGTTTGTCTGACCATTTATTGTCTGTGCATTGTCTTTTGTTTGTCAATTGACCATTGTCTATTATATGACCATTCTCTGTTCATAGTTCATTGTTTGTCTATTGTTCCTTGTTTGTCTATTGTATATTGGCTATTGTCTGTCCATTGTCTATTGCCCATTTTCCGTTGTCTGCCTATTGTCCATTGTCAGACCATTGTCTTTCCATTGCCCATTGTCTGTCCATTGTCCTTCCATTGCCTATTGTCAGTCCATTCTCTGACAATTGTTTGTATGGCCATTTATTGTCCATTGTCTATTGTTTGTCAATTGACCATTATCTGTCAATTTTCTGATCATTGCCAGAAGCCAATTAACTGCTGTGTATTGCTTTATAAACGCTTTTAACAAAGGCCATTACACCATTTATCTTCTATGTTTAAAAAACCTACAAAGGGGCCAAATATTATGTGCTATGAAACATATAAAGGTGTCAGGTTCCATATCCTCATAAATATTCTCTTTAACAGATGTCCTGACACTATAAAATCATACTATATCTACATTCACAAAGATTGCCATCTCCCTGAGGCCTATTTATCAAAGGTTGGATTTTAGTGGTTTTATAGCCAATTGGCATTCCATTGTTATTCCATTGTCTATCCATTGTCCATTTTTTGTCAGTTGTCCATCAATTGTCTATTGTCCTTTGTCTGTCCATTAGGCATTGTCTTTCTACTGTCCATTAGTCCATTCTCTGTACATTTTGTCTATTGTCCATTATGTGTCCATTGTCTGTCCATTGTCCATTATCTGGCCTTTGTCCATCCATTATCCAATATTCATCCATTGTCCATCAATTGCCTGTCCATTTTCCATAGTCTGTCTATTGTTCATTGTCAGTCCATTGTTCATTGTTTGTCTATTATCCATTGTGTGTCTGTTGTCCATTGGCTATCATCTGTCCATTTTGTATTGCCCATCATTTGCCAGTTGTCCATAGTCCATTGCCTTCCCATTGTCCATTGTCTGCCTACTGTCTGTCCATTTTACATTGTCTGCCTATTGTCAGGCCATTGTGTTTCCATTGTCTGTCCATTGTCTGTCTATTGCCCATTGACCATCAATCGTTAATTGTTCATTGCTCATTTTTCATTGCCTGGTGTTAGACCATTCTGTGACCATTGTTTTTCTGACCATTTATTGTCTGTCCATTGTCTATTGTTTGTCAATTAACCATTATCGGTCAATTTTCTGATCAGTGCCAGAAGCCAATTAACTCACCTGCGCTGGATGGAATGGAACAAGCAACACTGCTACTCATGTACCCAGTACCCACTGAACCACCATACTGCTGTACATTGCCTTGTAAAAAATTTCAACAAAAAGCCATGTGGCATTACTAGCCTTACCTGGCAATACATTAATAATAGACAAGAAGGAATCTGAAAATAATAACAGTTTTGGCCAATGCACATATTCACCCAGTTCTGTCTGTGAGGAAATGGCAAGTAACTAGATGCAAAATTGTTTTAAAAATTTCTGTAGACTAGGATCATGAACATATTCTCAATTTAAAAAAAAATCAGTACCAGAAATAAGCAATGATTTTATTGAATAATGCCCGTAATTTCTTGGCATGGCACACGGCAGGGGTTGCATTAACCTGATAGGCGGATTTTCATTAAGGCTTGGGGAAAAGCCTGGTTGAGCAAACCCTCCCAATAATTGAACAGGTCTATGCCGCACGTGGATGCCCTGAAAAATTTACCAGGGTCTGGACTTTCTGGATCTTACAAAATAAATCGTACACAACCACAAAACAAAGTTGGCCGCAACCTACCCTAGAATGGCTAAATGATCCAACTTAAAGATAGATATAATTCCAGGACTAACAAATAATACATTGTTCTGTTGCTTAGGTGCATATCGGTATAAGTGTGCTACATGTATCATGATGCATAACTCTACCTAAATGTGACTCATTACACCAATTGAATATTCCTCTATCACTCTCTCCTCTCTCTTTCTTTCCGACTTCCTCTCTTTCTGCCCCTCTCTTCTATCCTTCTATTTTATTTTTTTACTCACTTTCTCCAAGGGTTTAATGTTTAAAAATCCAGTGCATTCTAAAATGTATGATGTGACTGTTTAACAATACGTTGTAATGACATGGTGCTTGGGGAGGCTAAGCCTTCCCAAAACTGTTTGCATGACAAATCTAAAGAAAATTTCAAAGAAAAAAAATTTAAATCCTCTGACTGACCAATGTGTCTATTTGAGTTTGTCTGGGGGAGGGGCAATGGGTGCTGCTGGGGTCGGGGCCAAGAGACAAAGCAGCTTCTAATCCTCCATCTGCTTGTTTGGTATGTGGGGAGTGTTTCATACTTACATTACACAAAAAATAAATACCATCAATGGTCAATGGTAGTTCCATTGATCTGTTCAGGTAGGTGTTATCTGAAACTGGAAAAAGTATGAAGGTGTGATGTAGCCATTATATTACCACTGTGACCAGATCTCACTTTCACACCTCTGTGAATTTTACACCTATTTAAATAGTTCAATGGAACCATTGTGATTGGATATTGGTGACTGTTTCCTTCCAGAATGTTAAACAGAAATCAAGACTTTTTTTCAATTGCTTTCTTTCTTTCACTTTTTACTGTTTTCCCAAAATTGAAGTTTAAAATGTAATGTTCCTGTATGTGGGGTTTCAGTCTGGCAGCTCAGTGATCCAGGAGCATCTGAACTGTAACAATTTGCTACAATTAGTTGATACAATTAGTTACAATATCAGCAGTATATGAGGAATATTAGCAACTATTGTACCAATTCAATTCACCTTTCTCTGGATCAGCTAACAGATCAGTTTGGCTACTTTCACTTACACACAAATGTTGTGTTGATGGTTGAATGCAAGTTTTTTCTCAACTCATCTACTATTATATTGTGTTACTTTGAAACTGCAGTAAAAAGGCAGCTGCTGTTTTTTGTGAGGGGACCAAAATACATCTGCATTATACTGTGTATGTATACAATCTCCCATAAATGACAATTAACATATCCCTTGTGTTTTATGTGAAACTAGACCAATAAACATGCTTTAATGTTAAACAACCCAATCATTAGCCCTGATTTCCAGTTATGTGGATGAACTGAACTTTTTCTATAATTTTGATAATAAGAGAGTGCTATGCATATTATTTTCAAAATAGTCTGGGCTTCATATACAGCTTGTGGGCCCATCAGTTAGTAGCTATTAAGTCAGACCATGTATGGGACACATTTCAGACTGTAGTGCATATTTAGACAAAAATCCTACCTGTGTGCTCAGTCATGTGAATTACAACTGTTGCCAATGCTTATAATATAGGATTGAATCAGCTGTTTCTGCCAGTGGAAAATCACTGTTGTAAAAAACTGTTGAAGTAACATTAGGGCTCTTACACACAAGTGTTTTACCTGCGCTCCCCTGCGTTCCATTTTGCTGTGTTCAGCCGCAGGGGAGCGCAGGTATAGACGAACGTAATGCTTTTCAATGGGGCTGTACTCACACGAACTCATGTAGGCGCCAAACGCAGGTTCAGACGCAACATGCTGCATTTTTCCTACTTTCGGCACCTACATGCGTTCGTGTGAGTACAGCCCCATTGAAAAGCATTGAGTGTGTCTATACCTGCGCTTCCCTGCGACTGAACACAGCAAAACGGAACGCAGGTGAGCGCAGGTAAAAACGCTCATGTGTAAGAGCCCTTAGACTAAGCCTACCCAAACAAAAAAGTCACCCTCCACCTATGATTAACCTTCTTTTATAGTAAACATCACTGTAAAACACCCGGTTATACTTTGCAGCACAGAGACACCCACTGGTGGATCCTTTCTTTTTAACTCACTTTTTAAACTAAAAAATTAGCTTCTTGTGTTCTGGAAGATACAGACTTGTCAAGGCTAAAATGGACATAATTGTTGTACTTATTGACAACATTCATTAAAGTACTTGCATCCAGACATGCTCCTTGCAATTTTCCATCCATCCATTGTTTATTGACTGTCTGGCCATTGTCCGTCTATTGTCTGTCCATTGTTTGTCTGTCCATTGACTGTCTTTCTGTCCTTTGTCCTTCTATTGTACATCCAGTTCTGGTCAGGCCATTGCCCACCTGTCCATTCTTCACTGTCTTTCCATTGTCCACCTATTGTCCATTATTTGTCCATTTTTCATTGTCTGTCAATCGTCTCTCCAATGTTCATTGTCTGTCTACTGACCATTGTCTGTCCATTGTCTATCCATTGTTCATTCATCCATCATTTGAGCATTGTTCATTCTATTGGCCATCCATCCATTGTCCACCCACTGCCTATTTTCCATTGCCCTCATTCTGTATTGTCTGTCCCTTCATTGTCCACCAATTTTTTATTTCTGTCCATTGTCCGTTTTTTGTCCATAGCCAATTACCATTGCATTGTCAGTCCATTTTCCATCCATTGTTCATTTTTGTCAGTTGTCCATCAATTGTCCATCACTCGTCTATAGTCCATTGTCTGTACATTATGCATTGTCCGTTGTCTGTCAATTTGCCATTTATCTTTCTATTGTCCATTGTTATTTTCCATACATTGTTTATCGATTTTTTATTGTGCGTGCATTGTCCAGTCTGTCCATTGTCCATTTTCTGTCTATAGTCCATTGTTTGTCTATTGTCCATTATCCGTCCATTTTCCATCCATTCTCCATTTTTTTGTCAGTTGTCATCCATTGTCTGCCCATTATCCATCAATTTTCCATTATTTCTATCGTCCATTATTAGTCCATTCTCTGTCCATTGTTTGTCTATTGTCCTTTGTGTGTCCATTGTCCATCCATTGTCCACTATCCATCCATTTTCCATCAATTGTCTTTTGTCTGTCCATTTTCCATAGTCTGTCTATTGTTCAATATCCTTCATTGTTCATTGTGTGTCTGTTGTCTATTGTCTATAATCTGTCCATTTCCATTGTCTGCCTATTGTCCATTATCAGGCCATTGTCTTTCCATTGTCTTTCCATTGTCCATTGTCTGTCCATAGTCCATCCATTGTCTATCCATTGTCCATTGACCATCAGCCTTTGTTCATTTTCCAATGCCTATTGACAGTCCATTCTCTGACCATTGTTTGTCTGGCCATTTATTGTCTGTATATTGTTTGTCAACTGACCATTGTCTATTATCTGTCTATTTACTGATCAGTGCCAGAAGCCAATTAATTCACCTGCCCTGGCTGGAATGGAACAAGCAAAAGTGTCACTCATGTACCCAGTACTCCCTGAACCAGCATTGTTTTATAAAAGATTTCAACAAAGGCCATTACACCATTGGTCTTCTATGTTAAAAAAAACTTACAAAGGGGGGCAAAGATTATGTGCTATAAAACACAAATGAAGGTGTCAGGTTCCATATCCTCATAAACATTCTCTTTAACAGATGTCCTGACACTATGAAATCATACTATATCTACATTCACAAGATTGCCATTTCCCGGAGGCCTAATTATCAAAGGTCGGATTTTAGTGGTTTTTGTGTTTTGTTTTTTTTTTTACACTTAATAAATCTCAAGTTCTAAAAAAAATAGGAAAACCACAATTCTTTGAGATTTGTGGAAAAAAACAAACTTTGAAAATGGGCTCCCTAATAAAAGGATGAGATCAGTGAAATGCACAACTGAATATTGCAGGTTGTATTTCAGAAGATGCCCTTACAATACATACACAAGAAGGAATATGAAAAAATCACTTTGAAAATCTACAGACTATGATCACGAACTTAATCTTATTTTATAAAAATCAGTCCCAGAAATAAGCAATCATTTTATTTGAATAATGCCAGTAATTCCATGGCATGGCAGTGGTTGCATTAACCTCCTTTTACAGATATTGGATCCCTTTTCCGGAAACCCATTATCCAGAAAGCTCTGAATTATGAAATGGCCATCTCCCATAGACTCCATTATAACAAATAATCAAAAATTTTTAAAATGATTTCCTTTTTCTCTGTCGAAATAAAACAGTAGCTTGTACTGATCATTGTCAGAAGCCGATTAACTCACCTGCCCTGTCTGGAATGGAACAAGCAACACTGTTACTCATGTACCCAATACTCACTGAACCACCATACTGCTGTACATTGCTTTGTAAAGGCAAAGCATAGGCAATTACACAATTTGTTAAAAACCTACAGAGGTCCAAAGATTATGTGCTATGAAACAAAAATAAAGGTGTCAGGTTCCATATCCTCATAAATATTCTCTTTAACAAATTCTCTGACTTTCTTCCGCTTTCTATGACTTTTCCATAAAATCTGATCTGCAGGCAGTTAACCTATTGAGAACAAAGTTTATTTTGCAATTAAGTATCATTTCCTTGTTGTTGCTAATAGAGTACAAGATCTTCCTTGAAATAGTATACATACCTGCTTTTCCAGTCTGATAATACTTATTGATAAGGATAATGACAATATAATTATACTGCAAAATGATATATCAAAGAAGAAGTTCCCTTTGATTTCATTATGTGATTGAAAGTACTGTACCCTAAAAAAGCCAATCAGTGTTTGCTTTGTTAAAGTATAGGTGAAAATATATAGTAGATGGTGACTCCAAATCATTTTGGCATATACATATAATATAACTTAGTTGTTGCTTGCTGTTTCATATACTAATAGTGGGCAACCACAGCACCCAGTCAGCAATAAATGCTGTATTTTATGAACTGAATTTACAGTTCCACCCCAGAGGTTCAGCAACCCAATCATAGTAATGATCCATGCCGTCAAATTCAGATGCTGCAGGGGGGGCGTGGCCGAATGCCGGACTAGTAGGTCGCACAAAAGAAGAGCTCCGTGGGCACATAGATCCTGACACACAGTTGGGTCGACTAACCCATAACAGATTGGTAACCAGTCAACAGCTAAACACCCCTAGACACCATGGGTGGTAATAAAGGACCAAAGAAACCGACAGACGCGGCACAAAGAATGGAACAGTATATGAAGCGACCCGCCCAAGATGGTGCCGAGGCTTCCCCTCCTGATCCAGCAGAGGCCCAAGTACCTGATGCAGCATTAGCTCCGGTACTAACAGCAATTGCCTCTTGCCAAGCAACACTGACGGCCCGTCTAGAGGAGGTCAAGATAGACCTATCGCTAATTAAGGTGGATCTATTAAGGTGGATGTACAAGCCATCAGAGAGAGAGCAGCAGCCGTGGAACACAGAGTGAGTACGCTGGAAGACACGTGTACACCGATTACAGCACAAATAGCAGACCTGCAACAACAACTCAAGCAACAAGCTACGCAGTTAGACGATTACGAAAACCGCCAAAGGAGAAACAACTTACGGGTAGTGGGACTACCGGAAGGCTCCGAAGGTGAGAGACCAGTTGAATTCTCCGAATCTTGGCTTAAACAGCTCCTGCCGAAAGCAGCCTTCACAGCACACTTCACGGTGGAAAGAGCGCACCGAGTGCCGGGAAGGCCCAGGCCACCGGGAGCTCCTCCGCGGCCCTTTCTTATTAGGCTACTCCATTTTAGAGACCGAGACGATGCCCTCACCGAATCCCGGGCTAGGGGGAAACTGGAATATGGCGGGACATCTGTGTCATTATACCCCGATTATTCCACACGTTTGCAGAAAATGCGCAGCACTTTTACCGAAGTGAAAAAGAAAATGCGTGATCAGAATTTATTATACTCCATGCTCTACCCGGCAAGGCTCAAAGTGATTGAAGGCAACAAAACCCACTTTTTCACCACTCCTGCGGAAGCACTAGAATGGATGGAGGCAAGGCCAAGAGGGAGTCCAAGACGATAACCAGTCAACAGGTACAACTAACTTGAGCCAGAATACGCGATCAGCCACAGACACATAAACACACTAAACACAACAACTCAGAGACCCAGACTTGGCACATGCAGGTGCTATACACAAAGCAATAGGACTATACAGCGTGTATAATGCAACCTGGTACAGGCTCTACAATGAGACACACTGTAATAGGTATTGGGTAGTACCAAAAGTTAATGGAAGCATAAAGAGCTAAACTTGGACATAATCGGTAATCAGTTTATAAAATACCACAATGATAATTGTATACACAACAAGGAAAGCAATTTAAGGTGTGCACAGGACGGTAAAAGTATGGAGGGTACAATGTGCAATAAGTCCACCTTTATTATCACTTTTCCATAAGGGACAACATCTATAGCTGCCACCGCAGACAGAAAAGGAACTGTGACACATGTAAGAAAGTTGGAAGAAATGCCCAAAATCGACATTGGAATCTGTCTGGGGTCAAACGCACACTAATAAAGTGCTATGGAACAAAGACCTTTCAAGTTTTAGCCCACGAGAAACCTCGTGAAACATCAGGAGCGGGTGCAATCAAACTACGGGCATCCATATCCCCTGATTTACGTTATGTTTGGGAAACTAAGCCCACCAGACTTTCAGAGATGGGCAGGGTGGGGGGAAATTACTAAGGGAGTTGGAAGTTGTATTTTGTGTTATGTTATCTTTTTCTTTCTATCTTTAACTCTATCTATCATTGATTGGAGAAATTGTCAAAATGATTGGAACCTGGGAACCCAAGAAACATCCGAGAGATCTGTGAGTACACGTTATTCTCTTGACAATATAATATGTCTGTAGTAAACATAGTGTCCTGGAATGTGAGGGGTCTGAATGACAGAGTAAAGCGAGCCCTAATTTTCAATTATCTCAAAGCGTACAGCCCTCACATTCTATTGATGCAGGAAACCCATTTAACTGGGAAAAGAATATTAGCATTACGCAAACCATGGGTTGCACACATGTACCACTCAACATATTCTTCATATGCTAGAGGTACATCAATACTAATCAGAAAGGGTTTGGCATTCGATCTACTGGAAATTTGCTCAGATAGATTGGGCCGATACCAAATAGCGGCTTGTGCTATTGCTGGATACCCCATTATAATAATAAACATCTACATCCCCCCCCTTTACAGAGGATATTTTACAAGAAATATATCAGAGCACAGTGCATATGCCTCCTGCTCCAATATGCATTATAGGTGACTTTAATGCATGCCTCAACCCCTCCCTAGATCGGCTCACCCCAAACCCAAGTACCACCACAAAGCTAACTGAATGGGCTAATGCATACAATCTGGTGGATGTGTGGAGATGGAAATTCCCTAGCAAAAAGGAATTCTCATGTTATTCGGCAACACACCACTCTTTATCTAGAATAGACTTAGCACTGTTGTCGGCTGACCTTCTACCCAAGGTAAGGGAGATCAAATACCTACCCCGAGCAATTTCGGACCATGCCCCTCTATTCCTCTCCCTGGAATTACTACCAGAGGTATCTAGTAGGCAATGGAGGCTAAACCCTCTATGGTTGAAAAACACAGAAGTTCTGGGGAAATCAACTGAAGCAATTATACATTACTGGCAAAACAACCAACAATCTGCACCCCCCTTAATAGTATGGGATGCCTTTAA
>CM044437.1:75431607-75495792 GCA_024363595.1 Xenopus borealis
TAGGGGCGGGGCTTGGGTGCTAGGGTGGGCTGGGCTTGGGTGCTAGGGTGGGCAGGGCCCAGGGGGCCCCCAAAGTTTTGTTGTGCGGGGCCCCGTGATTTCTAATGGTGGCCCTGGTGATCTGTGTTATGTTATGTTATATGCATCCCTCTTTGGCTTAGATTTGCACATACACAATAGTTAACAAGGTTGCACAGCCTTATTAATAATATAATTAGGTGTGTGTAACTTGGAAACCATGAAAGGAATGATTAAAGCCTTTAAGGATATTCTTGATAAGTGCAAATAAATTCATTCAAAATGCATTGTGTCCACACTTTGATGTGTTGTCATTATTATATCTTGTGATAAACAATAAAGAGTTAATAAAGTGCAATAGTGCTAGTGCTAGTTACATAAGCAACAGTTCACATTCCACTAGTCTTGTAACAGGCACGTTAACTGGCTAATATAGTAGAGATTATTGTGGAGGGGTGCAAAGTGAAAAAACTGGTACAAGCCACCATATTTTTTACACTATGCCCCCTCCAATGCCATCACCTAGACACACAAGTTACGGATTTAAAATTAATTCTAGTTCATTTTGAGTTATGAAGATTTGGGGGAATTCTCCCTGTATGTGTCTGTATTACTTTAACAATGTCATTTAAAAATCATGCAATGAAGCAAATACTCCTTTCTGTTCAAAGAAACATAAGGCACTGACTGCAAGGCTCTATATCAGACACATACACCTTACCGGGTGCCCCGAAGGGCAAGTACTGGAAAGGACAGAAGGTATACGAATACATTGTGGTTACATTTTTTTTAACAAATACTTCCTGAAGGTGAAGGCAAAGGTGGAATTATGCTCAATAACATATTGTGACACCAATATTTCCATCTGCTTCCAAAGTCCATTTAATTCTCTGCACTCTATTTACCCCACCATAAAGTAGTTTTCTTCAAGTTCAAATCCTCTTAATCAAATATGCCCATCCCCCCTGCTTATTGTGAACTCCCAAATTCGTACTTTCCTTACATTTGCCGCACCTTCACTTTCCTCTACTTCCCATCAACAGTCCAAATCTGAATTCAAACTGGAGTGATTGCATGGCTGGGGTGTGTCCTAATGACAGATTGCAGCTCCTGGAATTGAGAAGGCAGTGGTAGCATAAAAAAGGGACCAGTAATAATTATTGTGACTATTTAAGTACAGTCACATGAAAGAGTAAAAACATCTTGTACCATGTAATGTTTTTTCTTTTTCAAACATATGTTGACATATCAATATTTGATGTTCATCCAAACAATATATATAAAGATAACAGTGATTTACAAAGGAGGAGGATGAACAAAAAAGGAGAAATGTACTTTGCAATCATTTATTGATCAAAAAATAAACAGATACACCCATGTCTTAATACCTGGTATTGTTCACTTTCGCAGAAATAACTAAGGTTGGTATATCTTTTAACTGTCTCTGATATTGACTGTGAGAAATGCTTTCCCACTCCTCCATAAAGAAATGTTTTCACATCTGTGGGTTCTGCACATACACTGTGATTCAAACCACCCCAGCTTTGACTTGGCCATTCCCTACCCTGCATTTCTATAGCTTCAGTCATTCCTCAGTGGATTTACTGGTATGTTTAGGATCACTGGGGCAAATTCACTAAAGAGCGAAAATGCGCTAGCGACAGCTTCTTCGCACTTCGGCAGGCGAATTTTCACCAGCGCTATGCAAATTCACTAAAATGCAAATTTGCGCTCAGGGCAGCAAACGGTTGTGAAGTTCCGCAACTGTTACTTCGCCAGGCAAAGCACATTTACACTAGAGATGCCTAATTTGCATACAGCACGAAGTTAAAGGTATAATAGAAGTATATGTTACAGCCATTACATTACGCTACACAAGCCCAGGAAACCTTTAATAAATAAATTTGTCCTATTACCCTAAAAAGATGTCCCCTGTATAGCTGAGTTGCCATATGTTAGGAAATGTAGGGGGAGGAAATTTTGCTATTTTTCAGACTATCACCCTACAAAAGGTAAAAGATGCCAGCGTTTTTTTGTGACTTTTTTTTCAAACTCCTATCTATTGTATTAAACTTCACCAGGTCTGACCTGGCGAAGTAAAGTCTAGCGCAAGAGGTAACGTTCAGTAAAATGTTCATCTTAGTGAATTAGCGTAGTTACGTCCCTTCGTTAGTGCGCAACTTCACCTGTTGTAAGGGTGCAAAGTTGTGCTAGTCTATCTACTTTGCTAGCGAATTTTTGCCAGAGTCTGACCTAGTAAATTCATGAAGTTGCGAATTGACGTCACGCTGGCAAATTGGCTAGCATTAGACGCTTCACGCTTTAGTAAATTTGCTCCACTGTCTTATTGCAAGGTCCATTTTCAATTTCTCTCGCATTATCCTCAAGCATCCTCTTGCAAAATGAAGAATTTGTTGTAGATTCTGTGATGGCAAGCTGCCCAGGCCCTAATCCAGCAAAGCAGCCCCAAACCATAACATATCCACCTCCATGGTTTGCGGATGGTTTTGGTTCTTCTGGTAAAATGTAATTTTTGTAGTCTATTGGTAGTGTGGCCAGATTACTCTTCTCTTTGCAATGTCTCTGCAGAACACATTGTTCCAAAAGTTCCAGTCTTTGTCTAGGTGTTTATAAGCAAACATTAAGCTTGTCTTGATGGTCTTTCTGGATAGCAAGGGTTTCCTCCTTGCACGCCATCCATGTAGGTGCAGGTACAGGTAGTGGTCTAGCTACATGTAGGGTTGCCATCTGGCTGGTATTTTACTGGCCTACCAGGAAAAGGTTATGGTTGACCCCAATGTTATGAATAGGTGGAAAACTAAAAAAAAAAATAAAAAATAAATAAATAAATATATATATATATATATATATATATATATATATATATATATATATAGGAAGGGTATTTTTTTCAAGAAAAGGTGGCAACCCTAGCTACATGCCACCAATATACATTTGTGACTAATCAGAAGTCAAAACCTGGATTTGTGCAGCAAAGGAGGGATCCCAACTTTATTGTATGGCACATGACACTATACACATGATTAAACATTTCAGGAAGCCAAATGGCCCTCCTCAGTGATGTGTACCAGTGTAGGTGTAATTTGTGCAGCCTCTTTCTAACAGTAGACTTATGCAATTTGACATCAGTAGTGGAAATAGCTATTTGTAGATCCCCTGATGTGGCTCAAATACAGAAAATGACAATCATGTGCACCAGTTTGATTGTAGATAATTAGTATATCATTGGTGGGTTTTTTTTGCATTGTGCATTCTACGTTTGGGTTGAATTTTCTGAGACAGCCTGGGCAGTGAATGGACTACTAAATATAAATAGTGAATGGCATTTGCTATATTATATTAGCTTTATCCTATAATGTTGGTGAATGTTGAAAAAGGCAAAAATTGCCATGCAGTGTATTAACTGTGTATTCACACGACTATATTTGTTCACTATTTTTGTCGTTTGCCTGTTTTTTCTCTTTGATGTTTATTTTGTAAGGTACTGTGTAAACCTGGGCTTTAGAGCTATGTCACATATGCACAGGGTCGAAGTGGGGGGCCCGGGGCTTGCTAATGCGCAGAGAAGCATGTGCAAAGTGACTACTAAAAACACAGAGTTTGGAACAAAAGTGACTTTGTATCCACCAATACCACAGAGCTCCATGTCCTACACCTATGTGACAAGACTTTATTAGGGTTGCCTCCTGGTATTTTTGATGATTGATCCCAATGTTATTAATAGGGAAAAAAGATAAATATATAGGAATGCTAGTATTTTTTTCAAGAAAAGGTGGGTGGCAACCCTACTTGTGATAATGCGTCCAACTTTTGCCTGTAACGAAAAACATCTTTAGGGCAGAGGCAGACAAGGGGAGATTTATTCGCCTGGCGACTAATCACCTTTTCTTCGGGTGACTAATCTCCCCGAAAAGCCATCCCGCCAGCTACAATGTAAATCGCCAGCGGGATAGCACAGAGGGCTTTGTTTTCCGATTGCGGGCAAGGGAAATTATATCCTTTAGTACAAGAACTCAGTCGGACATTTACCCCGAAGCAAGCAGCACGCTAATATAAACCAGAACCCCACATGCGAGCTAAACTTGCTCCGCCACTGAAACCATATACCACAGCACAGGTAGTAAGTCTAGCTCAGACTGAATAGCCACCTCATCCCTACTGTGCCCACGCGTCACACACACCGAACTCCTCCCACCCGCGTATGCCAGTTCCGCCCTTTGCCTGCCTCTTCCCACTGCCTTGCACTGCCCCCTTGCCATGGCGGAAGTCGGTAGACGTCAGCATGCTCGGGTTAAAGGAGAAGCCTCCCCGAGGCCCCCAGCATACAGGGATGAGGGTTTGGGGATGGCGGCCGAAACGATGACGGTGCTGGTCAAGCTGCTAGCAGCCGCCTTCTACGGTGTGAGCTCGTTTTTTATCGTGGTGGTGAACAAGAGCGTGCTGACCAATCACAGGTAGCGGGATTCCTTTAGGGGAGAGGGGACAGTGTGGCTCTTGTGCAACTTGGAGGCAAAGTTCAGCCGGAGAGAAGAGGGAGGGAGTTCATTGATTAGCGCTAGCAGCTCCAGTCAATGTGTAACTACTTACCCGGGGCTCTGAGGGATGCTGCCTGACTCTCACATTTGGAGGATTGGAGCCTTCCTGTCAGGAAAGTGTTTTAATAAGAAATGAAAGGCAAGCCCAAGTTGCATATAGTCAGGACTGGTATAGTTAAAAATAGTATTTTGGGGGCGGGGTGAGCTGTTGAAGTTCTCATACAATAAAACCTCAAATTTACACCCATATATATTCAGTTTCTCTGCACTTCAGTGTTTTTCTGTGACCCCCCCCCCCCCCAATATATAATGTATTTCCCTCATTCTGCATCATTTTACCTGAACTATACACCATTTTTTCCCTGGTCCCCTGAAAAATGTAAAATGGGTGTTCTACTGTATAAGCGACTGCCTGTCTCTCCGGCAACATTGTTGGAAAATGTATTTGTGTGGAGAAGTCCCCATCAGTGGCTGATGGCAAGCAGGGGCTAATTGGGACCAGGCGTGGGTATGGCAGCCAGCAGTAGCCAATGGAAGTGTTGCCGCCGGCCCCTTGGGACAAATAAAACTAAAGTTCCTGTCTATGTGTTTATTACAAGGAGTGTGTTGTATGTATTCATTATTGGGAGCAGCGGTTACATGCTTTACAAGTCTGTTACTTCCTACTGGTGAACTGGTCTCTGACGATGATGAAAGAGTTCAGTTAAACAACCTATAATAATGGGACTGATTTTAGCTCAGTAAAACTACAGAAGCTGCTGGAGAATGTCCTGAAATAATGGTCGCTTCTATCCAGCAAGGAACAGCCTCCCCGAGGCCCCTAGCCTACTGGAATGCTCCATTGTGTCCATCAGAGCCTTGCATAGTTACAAATAACCAGGTGCTTTGCTCACAATATTCATAGTTTTTATTAGCAAGTGGCTTTAAAGTAGCAGTATAATCATTAACAGTTAATCAAGTTCCTCTGTTTTATACATAAGGAGGATTTATTTTCCGTTTAGTATTTTGTTTAAGGGTAGAACTACACTAACGTTTGTCGTCGGATCGACACCTGCTGACAACGCAGGCAACAAATCGGTCGGTGACTGAATGAAAAGTCACAAGTAAGAACTACATTAGATCAGACACAACACGACGTGGATGCAGTTTTCATTCAAACCAATTATAACTTCATGTGTGTGCGACTCTGTCCGATTTGTTACCTGCGTTTTGCGGCCAGGCGCAGACGAGAAATGCTTGTGTAATTCTATCCTTCAACTCGGGTAAAACCTAAACTGTATCTGCACAGAAAATGTATCTCTGAAAAATTTGGCTTGTTAGGTGGGTGCAGTTGTGTTGGGTAGAGCACAGTTATGCTTGAACATGTTTGCTTTTTCTCTCACGGATTATCCTTAGGCCAACACTCTACCCAGTTCATCATCCATATATTTATATGTGCTTCTGTATTACTTACCTATGCTGATCCATTCTTTGAAGATATCACAGTCTCCCAAAAGGGGACATTCCTGAAGTTCAGTTAGGGTGAGCTTCAGCCTGAATTTGCTGTGCTCCATATTCTTCTTGCTGTGCGCGATGTTCCTCTAGCAGCCAAAGATTAAAGGTGTCTACACACTGAAAGATCCACCAAACAAGCAGACCTTTCCCCTGTATGCCCACCTTGGGCAATATTGGGTCAATACAACAGGCCAAACGATCGAATCACTATTAAAGAGATGCAGGCCATTGGGATAAAGACTGCATCAACTAGCCAGTGCAATCCTTGCCCCCGACAGGATTTTAAAACCTGCCCAATCGGCCTGTGTGTGGCCATCTGATACCACAGTGCTTTCAAAAATAGTTAGTCTTGCTGATCAAATATTACACTGTAAAATGAACTTAAAGCTGTTATGAATTAACACAATGACATACAAATAATGTATTTATAAATGCAAATATGCCTTCCTAAATAAGGGCTTGGTTACATCTTTTTGCACAAGGTTGGAAATTGTTAGGCTTAGTCCACACGGGTAGATTTCAGGGAGATTAGTCGCCTTGCGACTAATCGCTGTATCTAATCTCCCTGAATGGCTTGCTGGTATTTTACACCCGCTAGCGCTAAAGTCACCTGCGCCTATTCACACACGGCGATACCTTTTTCAAAGTCGCTCGAAATTGCCTCACTTTGAAAAATGCTTCTTTGCGTGTGAATTGGCGCGAGCGACTTTAGTGCTAGCGGGTGCGAGATACCAGCAAGCTATTCAGGGAGATAAGTCGCCGCAAAGACGCGGTCCTTTTATAATAGGGCTCTGCTTTGATCTGCCCGGTGTTGGCCCCTGTATGTTCTAGCACTGCTACATTAATACACAAAGCTGCTTATTCTCTCACATCTGCTGAGTAACATCTTAATTTACTAAATTTGCATGTAGCCTAGGGCCAACCAATGGTCTTCCCTAATACAGGTGTGCCCTATAGAATTCCATATGAGCTCCAATCTCAATTTTTCTTTCTCACACTCAAAATAAAATAAACACCATTTATCAACTCACAGGGTGGTAATTAAAATAGTAATGCAAATCAAAGCTCCTTTAAGGATTTAGACTCCATCAGTGGAGGTTGTGTCAGAGGGTCTGTGTTTGTAATAGGTTTAACTTGGAAAACCGCATTATTGGTCATTAATT
Source organism: Xenopus borealis (assembly GCA_024363595.1). Classification (NCBI taxonomy): domain Eukaryota; kingdom Metazoa; phylum Chordata; class Amphibia; order Anura; family Pipidae; genus Xenopus; species Xenopus borealis. Next base: position 75,438,839 of record CM044437.1, read on the forward strand.
TTTTTTTTTTTTTTATGCTGATAGATCTAAATGTGCTTTTTTCTTGCAGGTTTCCCTCCTCACTATGTGTTGGACTTGGCCAGGTCAGTAGAACACAGCTAGTAAAATGTCTTATTTCATTGTCAGCCTCGTGTGTTGGTAGCACTGAATGCTCTTCTGTTTTCTGCAGATGTTGGCCACGGTGGTTGTGTTATGGGTGGGAAAGGCACTGAGGGTTGTTCATTTTCCTGATTTTGACAGGCACATACCTCGAAAGGTACGTTGGACACCTTGTTTATATGCATTATTCTACCGTGTAAGAAATTCTTATAATTCTATGGCAGTATTACTCACACTCTTTTTGTCTTTCTCTCTATCTATAAGGCACTGTTCAGAGATAAATGTGCAATAAAACCATAAAAAAAAAATACAAAAGTAAAAACTCTATCTGCAATGCTGTGCACAGTTGCACACTAGAATTTTATGTATGTGAACTCTGAATGTGGCAAATATGATGAGTTGGAGTCACAGGCAGCTAGCATAATTGTGTTCATGGATGATCATGTTTAAAATGCAACAATAGTGGGTTGTCCATTTGTGCTTATAAGTAAAAATGCCAGCCTAAAGGTGCCTGGCATAATGTATATGGGGAAAACTGTCAGTTCATTACCACAGAAGTTGGTGTTTTAAATAAAGGTATGGGATCCCTTATCAGGAAACCCATTATACAGAAAGCTCTGAATTACGGAATGGCCATCTCCCATAGACTCCATTATAATTAATCTACATTTTTAAAAAGGATTTCCTTTTTCTCTGTAATAATAAAACAGTAGCTTGTACTTGATCCCAACTAAGAAATAATCCTTCTTGAAAGCAGAACCAGCCTGTTGGGTTTATTTAATGTTTACAGGATTTTCTAGTAGACAAAGTGATACTGACACTAAAAAATGACTTTTTAACAAATGAATGTACATTAAATGTTGCCTATAGGTCATGTTGATCATTTTTTGCTGAGAGGTTTGTTTTTGTATATAATTAGTTGAATTTCCTAAGCCTGACACTCTGACTTTTCCAACCTGACTGTCCCATCTCAGCCTGTTAGTTACAGTTTCTAATGATAACATATACCTGCTGCACAAATATGGCAGCCCCCTCATACAGGAACATGGGGGATCAGACAGGTAATGTAAAAGCATCATGCAAATACTTTTATTGCAAAGTTAGAAGTAGCTTTCAAAGCCAATATTATAATAGAGTTTAATTTCAGGTGTCCGTATCCCTTTAAGGTAGAAAGATCCAAATTACGGAAAGATCCATTATTTGGAAAACCCCAGGTCCCGAGCATTCTGGATAACCAGTCCCATACCTGTATACCTAAGAAGGCTACCATCTCAGTGGTCTAGTGTCATTAGTAGTATGCTCCAGTGTCGATGTATTCAGTCTTTAGGATTAAGCATAATTCAAATTTTTTTTTTATGATTAGTTTGATTACTTTACATTAACACGGTAGAAGAATTGTACATTTCTTGCGCAAAGCGATGCGACACGGCTCGCCTTAGGTCACATACAGGTAATACGCGTATCGCCAGATTACGTCTTGTAATTTAAACAGGAAGTTCACTTACAAACACAACACATTTTACAGACAAAAGTACTCTATGCAACTTTGCACTGGGTATTTATTTTCATGTCCTTGATACCTTTCACTTAAAAACTTAAAGAACAGAAATGTCATTAAAGAAAGCAAGAAATTTGCTTACAATTATATATATTTTTTTCATATCTCCTTTCAAGAAGAAATAAAAGCTGAACTCTTAAAGGGGTTGTTCACCTTTCAAACACTTTTTCAGTTCATTTGTTTTCAGTTTGTTCCCCAGAAAGACGTTTCAATTACTTTCCATTGTTTTTTTATTTATTTTTTTACTGTTTTTCCAAAATCTAAGTTGAAAGTTGGTGTCTCTGGTGTTTGAGTCTGGCAGCTCAGTAATTCAGGTGCAGCCTCTAAACTGATACAATTTTGCAACATTTACTTGATACATTTCTCAGCAGCATCTCTAGAGTATTAGCAACTATTGTATCAATTCTAACAGCTGCCTGTAATGAAACTCGGGAATACTGCTCAGCAGGGACAAAGAAATGTATCCATTAAATGACCCCCCCTCCCAGAGCTGTTTTAAAAGGTGAAAAATGACACTTTAAACTTCAATATTAGAAAAACGGCAACAAACCTAGTGAATAGAAAGTATTAAAGTTATTTCTGGTGATCTATCTGAAAACTAGTTTGAAGGTGAATAAGTATAACATTATCTGCATTCTAGTCTGGCAAAGGAAACAACAGAAATGTACATTGTGCCTTATCCATGTTCTCTTATTTGATGTCTAAGCTCATGGAGTGACATTCTTTACCAGTTGATCTGGACACCAGTATTGGTTGTGCTCATTTGTGAAATATTTGTTTTGAAATGATACTTCAATGCTTTTTCTGTTTTGGCTGGAAACAACATGTATCGCTTAGTGAAAGAGAACCATTAAAAAAATGTGATTTGATTCTGATATAAGTAGCTGTTGTTTGTTTTGGTGAAAATTGGCCTTTTTACTTTCTTATAACAACTTTTGTAGCTGGCTGGGACCGGTGGGAATTGTAGTTCTGAACAGCTTGATATTCCACATCATGCCTCACTTATTTTTCTCTTTTATATTCCAGACTTTTCCTCTACCTCTTCTGTATTTTGGGAATCAAATAACAGGATTATTCAGCACAAAGAAGCTCAAGTATGTCTATTTATATACCTAATACTGGGTTGTAAACTTAGTGGACTGAAGTGAACACAGACTTAAAGGGAAACCTAATCCCCTACACTATATTTAAAGTATTTTTGCACTAATTAGTGCATATCCTTACACATATTACAACCCCATTGGAGTAGAATTTTATAATTTATATCCAACAGTCTACTAATTTACTTTTGTTAAAGATTCCATACTCTGCAGTGGTTATACTATAGTTTTCAGACAAATGTTTGCTAAAAAGTGTTGTCTGAATGCTCTGGTATTTAGAGTCTTGGCATTCAAGCATAACAGAGTAATAAAAGAGACCTACCCATTTAAAAATATAAGTACACCCCCCCCCCCACAAAAAAAAACTGCAGTACTAAACTTTTTTTTTTTATCAGATGCATACACAATACCTTTCATAGACTGATCAAAGGGAGTGGTTGATTCAGTTGCTATGGGTTACTCCACTAGTGCCAGTTAGCCCAAGGTTATTCACTCTTTTGTTGGGTTGGCACTCAGCCCGCACTTGGATACTTTAAATGAAGACACTTTCTTGGCAGACTTTACTATACAAACAAGTGAGACAGAAAAAACCTAACCTTTCCTTCCTTAACATTTATAGCTTATATGGAGCAGTAACACCAAGAAATAAAAGCATTTTAAACTTATTAAAATGTAGTGTTGCTATGCACTGATAAAGTTATATATATGCTGTTGTGTAGCAATGAGGGCAGCCATTAAAGGGAAATTCATGGGAAATTCTTTTTTCTTCTTCAAAATATATCGGTTAATAGTGCTGTTCCAGAAGAATTCTGCATTGCAATCCATTTCTCAATAGAGCAAACAGATTTCTTTATATTTCATTTTGAAATGCAATCATGGTACTAGACATATTGTCAATTTACCAGCTGCCCCAAGTCATGTGACTTGTGCTCTGATAAACTTCAATCACTCTTTACTGCTGTACTGCAAGTTGGAGTGATATCACCCCCACGCAGCAGCCTAACAAATGAACAATGAGAAGGTAACCAGATAACGGCTCCCTAACACAAGATAATAGCTTCCTGGTAGATCTAAGAACAACACTCCATAGTAAAACCCATGTCCCGCTACTATTGTGTACTATTCAGTTACATTGAAAAGCAAAAATGGCAGAAAGCTGTTCCCTCCTAAAGTGCTGTCACAAGTCACATGACCAGGGGCAGCTGGGAAATTGACAAAATGGCTAGCCCCATGTCCGATTTCAAAACTGCATATAAAAAGATCTGTTTGCTCTTTTGAGAAATGGATTTCAGTGCAGAAGTCTACTGCAGCAGCACTATTAACTGATGCATGTAAAAAAAAAAAAGTTTTCCCATGACCGTATCCCTTTAAAGGTGAAAAGGTAAAGCTTACTTAGTAGACAACAGCTAAGCTCTGTAATTGAATAGAATGGGACTCTACATGCATCTGATATCTGCTGTGTTTTGAATGGCTGCCCCCATGGCTACACAGCAACTTATTTATACAGGTATAAACTATAGTAGTGTTTCTAAAGCAAACACACCAGCTGAAACCGTACATAAAAAAATATTTTTTGGTGTTCCTTTAAAAGAAGCAGCTGTGACAAGGCTAGTGTATCTGCTTTTGTCAAAAGCATTTGCTGCTCCTGGTCTGCAGGATATAATTATTAACATTCCTTGTACGTTAAAATAGATTGGCTCTCTGCATACAGTTGCTTAACTTTCTACTTTATGGGTCTTTAGCTCACAGAAGTTGAGATTCCTGAGGATCAAAAGCTAGATCTGCAACCTTGGCTCTCCAGCTGTTAAGGAACTACAAGTCCCAGAATGCAATGAAGGCATCTGTCATGATTCCTAAAGGCAAATGCATTGTGGGACTTGTAGTTCCTTAACAGCTGGAGAGCCAAGGTTGCAGATCCCGGAGCTAGAGGCTGCCTTCAGCTGGAAGTCACTGTATGGTCCAGTGTCCAAACGGACTGATATCATGCCGACGGCCAAAAGAGTGTATGGCCAATTCTCTACTATCCCATAATTCTGAACACCAATTCACTTCCCTTATATCGAATGATGAACATTTTCAGTCACAATATATAATCTTGGGTCCATCAGATCTGCAGTATTATAGGTCAAAACAGACTCCTAACATGCCTAGATGGTTGGATGATCAAAATGTCCAAACACATGTGGACATACAGTATACATATATATCTTTAGGTTACCAGAGGTGGGCCAAACTCTATGCTATTTGCTATTTCTCACTTTGACTGCCTTTATCTACCCCAATCATACTACTTTCCAGATAAGTCAGTACTGGAGTTGTTCTCTTCTCCAAGGGCTTACTTTGTAAAGTAATAACATTCCATAAAGAAACCATTGATCTGTTTGTATGATAGAATATATGTTTCTTCTTAATATTGCAGTCTTCCAATGTTCACAGTCCTTAGGCGGTTCTCGATCTTGTTTACAATGATGGCTGAAGGTTTCTTGCTAAAGTAAGTTCTATATAGAAAACTTGCAGAACACCTTTTACCTGTTTTCTGAAATAGTAACTGTATTGTAATCATTCCATAGGGGAAAAAAACAACTTCCTTTGATCATTACATGTGCGACATTTCTGTGTGGCCATGTCAGATCATTGTCTCCTGGAGATGACTTGTATTATTTGTTTAGTGAATTGCTTGGAGTGCTTACTGAATAGCTGGAAGATACAATGTACACACATGCATTCTGTAAGGTTCAGGCAGAAATGTCACATTCTTTACCGTTTATTACTCATAGGGCAAACTGTTGTTATTGAAAGAGAACTTCTTATTCCAGTGTGGGAAAATCTGTATGTAGCTAGACTGTATTTGCTTAGTGGTAGCCGAGAACCTTTTTATACTGTGATGATTACATGCAACTCGATGGGTTCATTCGTTTTACCAATTGAATTCAGTGAGAGAAACCACACATGGCCAAATCAATATACAGTAAGGTCAGAAGTTCACTTTTTATAATTTAATATGCATAGCTGCCCAATTGTTTTTTTTTTACAGAGGTTTAACTATATAGAAATGAGAATCCTGCTGGGGGGGACCAGGTTGTAGGGCTGATTTAATTATGGGACCCAGTAATAGTGTATTTATACCACTGATCTTATATAAGTATATTGCATAAGGATCCCCACAAAGGATAGCAGAAGCCATTTGTCCCCCACTTTTTTTATATATTAAATCAAATAATTTATTTCTCTCTGCTTTTATTTATTTATTTTTTTCAATTAATTTTTTTTGTGCGAAATTTAAAGTTCCATATAATATTTTTCAATCATTTTTTGAAAGAACAGCACCAAAATCTGTTACGTTTGTTAACCTTATCATTTGTACAGGAAACAATTTTCCCGCAGCATTCAGATGACCGTATTTGCTATGATAATTGGAGCATTTATAGCTGCCAGGTATGTCCCCTTTATTGCTGATGTCTTTATTAAACCCTGTGTTTTGTGCCTCTACACAATTTGCTGCATTATAAAAGTTACCTTGTCATGAAAACTGCTTTTCTAAACACCGGGGAACGTTTTTCATTTATAGAGGGGGCATGTATGTTGCTGATGAAACAATAAACCTGGTCTTGCAGCAGATAGCTGGACCTCCACATTACTGGTTGGGAAATGGGTACTGCAGGCGTGTTCTCTTTTGAAGTGTAAACAGAATACATTTTAGTGCCTCTACACTCCCAAGAAGTTGCTTATTTCATATTGCATTATTATTTTATTTCCTTAGTGCTGATCTGGCTTTCGACCTTGAAGGGTACATATTTATCCTTGTGAATGACGTTCTAACAGCTGCAAATGGGGCCTATGTAAAACAGAAGCTTGATTCAAAGGTAAATAATGTGAAATATTTAACATATCTAATGCTGGTGCCTGTTGGGCATCTACTGTAGGTTGCAGTGTGCATTCACTGTAGTGAAGTCCTTCTACTTGTAAGTTCCCCTTAGTCTTCCACTCAAGTACCATTATTGTATTCATTAAAATTCAAAGTTTAGAATAGAAACTGGTATATGTAACCGGTAATGCATAATGTGCTATCGAATGTAGTCCTATAGAAATGATAATAAGAGTGTCCTTCTGCCAGTGCCAAATGTACACCCAAGCCATTATGTAAATGATAAATAAACTTGGTTTATATTATCATTTACATAACAACTAAGTATGTATGTGGCAGCTGAGATATTCCTAAATAAAAATAATATAGGATTATATTTGTAAAATGTTTTGAGGATAGCGGGCCCTCATGCTAATTGCACATATTACATGAACATAAAATGTAACATGTGGTCTTTTAGGATTTTGAGGGACTACATGGGAGCCCCATGAAATTGCCCATCACTAAATCCCCAAACTAAATCCTAATCTAATTGACCTGGAAGTGAGACATTCAGACCGTAATTACTGTGAATGGCTTAAGCCTTCTTATCTTTTTTTTTTTACTCTCCTAGCTAAGATAGCTGCTGGAATGCCAAGAGTTAGCCCAGATAATTGGTGTTTTATCTTGCTTGTCCTTGTGGGACAGAAGGTGGCACTAAAGGTGGCCATACACTGGCTGATAAAAGCTGCAGACAGACCGAGTCGGCAGCTTATTGGCCTGTGTGTGGGGCACTCTGACTGGCTTCCCCCATCAATATCTGGCCGAAAGTCAGCCAGATGTCTTATCTGGCAGGGTTAAAAATCCCATCTGGTCACGGACCACATCTGTTTGTTGATGTGGTCCTGCAATCTGACTGCCCATTCTCCTACATTATGACCCGATCGTTGAGCCCTAGGGCCCACGATAGGACCAGTCCAATATATCCTACCTCAGTGTGGGCATATCCAGGAGAGATCTGTGTATGGCCAACTTAAAGGGCATATTGGTTAAAAATGTTATTCCCAACCAAAGGTGCGGGCTGGTAGAGCCCCCTGCCAGCGCTATGCTACTTGCACCGGTAGCTCCCTCCAGCCATGTCCGCTCACTCGCATGCGCATAATGAAAAGCGGTCCCTTATACAGACAGCTTTTCATTATGCACGTGTACAACGTCACACACGTGTAATGCACATGTGATTGACATGGCTGCTCGCACCGGGAGCTCCCTCCCTGTGTGAGTAGCATAGTGCTGTCAGGGGGCAGCCCGCACCTTTGGTTGGGGATAGCGTTTTTAACCAATAGGTGCCCTTTAAGTGTACTTTATATCTAAAATCCCTGGCTTTAAACTGGCCATACATTGGCAGACCTACCGATTCTGCCCCTTTATGAGTGCTGTCTGCTAGCCTGTCTGTTCTAGAGATGTATGGCTTCTTTACACTGGCTGTTTTAACCATCATTTATTTGAACTACAGACCACATGCTTGGCCTGACAGTTCTTAGCCAGCCAAATTGCTGCAACTTTATCAATAAAAGGAAAGGGGCTATTTTTAGTCCCATATACAGACCAGTTATTGGTTTAATAGATCAGGAGAGGCCAAAATGGACTCTACCTTTTAGAGACTGAAATGAGCCACACTTGAATCAGGACAGCACTGGGATAAGAGGGGGTCTGATTGGTCATAAAATAACAATTGGTGTCTAAATATAATCAAGGTGTGTTTTTGTTGGCTATGTAAATGTATCTGGACTTTTGCAGGAACTTGGGAAATATGGTCTTCTTTATTACAATGCATTATTCATGATTTTGCCTACACTGGGAATCGCATACATCACTGGAGATATTGACAAGGTAAAACTTTTATATAGTGTCCTCACTTCAAATGTGACCCTCCAAGGGAATTTTATGGCCCCAGTCGTCTCCGGGACTCCACAGACAGTTTTTGTATTTGTTGTCATTTTGATATGTATCCCTCCACTTAACCACGTTCTTAACCCTTAACATCTAAAACATTGAACAGCACTGCCCTATGGCATTCCCTATGTATGATGGGGACTCTAGCCCAACTGGAAAATCTTGCTGGAAAATGTAAATCCATCTCTCCCCCCCCCCCCCCCCCTCACACTGCAGTAGCCAGCACTAGTAGAATGTAGGCATTGTACTGAAGTGAGCAGAGGCTGTGTCATTGCTGTATGTGTTACTTGTAACTGCTGAGCAAACCAAACAAAGGGAGCCTTGTGTAACATGTACAAGCTGCAGAGCTTCACTTTTTCTGGTCAGTTTGTGTTCAGTTTGTTGCATTTCTGTCGTAAAGGAGTCTTTGTGGTTTTTTTTTTTTTTCTCTTTTGCTGCCACCCCCATAAAAACACCCCCATTTTACAGTGGAGGGATATGAGCTGTATGTCTGAATTGAGTCTTCTTAAAGGGATTCTGTCACAGGAAAAAGTTTTTTTTTTCTTTTTTTCCTTTTACAAAATTCCTCCAGCAGAATCTTGCATTGAAACCAGTTTTTTTTTCAAAAGAGCAAACAGATTTTTCTGTTATATTTATTTTTGAAATCTGAAATAGGGCTAGATATTTCCATATTCCAGGTACTCCATTCATGTGACTTATGCTCTGATAAGCTTCAGTCACTCTTTACTTCTGCACTGTAAGCTTAAGTGACATTGCACCCCCCCAGCATCCCACAACAATGTCAGGTTAACCAGATAACTGCTCTTTGACACCTGCATTGCTACAAATGCACCACCTAGTGGTAAATATGAGAACAGCGCTTAGTAGTATAGCGCCCAATCCCAGCCACAACAACTCCACTTACATTGAGTAGGAGACAAGATAGTCTACCTTTAAAAGAGAATTCAACCCTGTAAAAAGAAACCTACCCACCCAGGGAAATGTATACTTACCCCTCAGTGCAGATTCACTAAGCTGACTGGGAAACTGGCATATTGGCGCATTTTGCTGGTTTGTGACAACTGCGCATGCACTGAAATGGACGGAAAGTAGGGCGCCGATGGGCAAGTATAGGGGCATTTCCCCAGGGGGCCAGTTAGGCTGTGGGTGGGGGGTATGGATTTTTTTTTTTACAGTGTTTTTCTCCTTTAAAGCAGTTTAGTTGTGAAGTGCTGGCTCTTTTGTGAACACAGGATCAGGCACAAGGACTTGAGATGGTTGCCTACACACTATTACAACTAAAAAAAATTACATTTCTTGATTCAAGAATAACATTTTAAAGGAATTGTTCAGTATAATAATAATAAAAACTGGGTCAATATGTGCAAAATAAAAAATGTTTCTAATATAACTAGTTAGCCAAAATGTAATGTATAAAGGCTGGAGTGACTGGATGTCTAACATAATATCCAGAACACCACTTCCTGCTTTTCAGCTCTCTTGGTTTTCACTGACTGGTTGCAGCTTGATGGGGGGGGGGGCACATGGGCCATAACTGTTGCTTATGAATCTGAGTTGAATGCTGAGGATCAATTGCAAACTCACTGAACAGTTATGTCCCATGTGGCCCCCTTCAAGTCACTGACTAACTCAAAGTTAAAGAGCTGAAAAGCAGGAAGTAGTGTTCTGGATATTATGTTTGACATCCAGTCACTCCAACCTTTATACATGACATTTCTATTTTGTGCAGCCTATTTATTTACCATGTTTTATTTTAACACTGAGCTAAAATGAATTACTTGCAATGCACACAGTGTCACTTTAGCAATTAAATCTATACCATAAAATAACAGAATGCCTTTAAAATACATTTCATGCTTGAAGAATTGTAAAACACTGTCATTGGCATTGTCTAGTAATTCATACTGTAGCAGAACATGCTACCTGCTAGAAAACCATTCTAGAAATTCATGGAAATCTGGATGGGAAAAAAATGTATTCAAAATTGTAGATGCTGACCGTGTTTTTTTTTTCCCCCTCAAATGCCTTTTTATTATGCTCTGTTGAGGCGGGAAATCTTTAAATTTTGTTAAATTAAAAAGGAGGCTATCTGGAAGCTCAAAATCCTCATAACTCACAGGTGCCAGTAGGTAGATCTACCAGTAGACCTTTAGTTGATGATCAGTAGATCTCAAGACACCGTCAACAAACAGCTTGACTATATCACCCTCCTTTTTCATGATTTTCATTCAGATTATTATGTTATGGTTACAGATGAAATATTCGTTTTTTTGTAAATATAGCAATATACTCTTTCTTAGAAATCCATATTTAAGTAATATTATGCTCTACATCCATAATAGCATTATTGGGATTCTGTTCCATGGAAACTATCACTAAACGTTGACCTCACATTAGTAAAGTATGGGCAGTCCTGTCATAACTGGTCTATACTGATCCATTAGCTAGGATATATCTTACAAATATTCTGTTTTCTCCCATTAGGTTGTGGAATATGAAGGATGGGGTGACTTCTTCTTCGTTGTGGAGTTCAGTCTATCGTGTGTCATGGGGTATGTTTCTATATAGCGTGTCATAATGTAGAGTCCTGCAGCGGGTCGGTACCAGCAGTACCCTGCGGTTTGCGGGCAGAAGTTCTGGGTGTGGGTATAGACGCGGGTCGGCAGTTCTGCGAATTTGCAGGTCACTACTTGCGATGATGTTACTTCCGGTTACAATGACCGCACTTCCGGATTCTTGATTGGCAGCATGACAGCACTTCCTGATTCTTGATTGTTAGTGGGTCCGGGTTGCGGATAAGGTACCTGCGGGTTCGGGTTGTGGATTGCAGGCTGCGGTTACGGGTAGCAAAATATGGAACTTATAATGTAAATCCATTTCATAGGGTTTTAAATTGGATATATACAGGAAGAGCTGGAGGCTGTTTTTTTTTTATTTTGTGCTCTTTTTCCTTATGCTATCCATTTAAGGAAAGAGAGGAAAGATTCAAAGCACATACAAAGGTTATGTTGTGTTAAAACAAAAAAAGCATGCATTGGGGAATGTTTCTACATTCATTATTTGTGCCGAGATTCAACATTTGTAACTACTAAACCTAATTACTGGTGTCAGTCTTTAATGACAGACACCCAAAAAAAAGATATCTGGATTTAGGAACAGCTTATTGGATCACCTGCTAAGAGCCCTGCAGCAGTTTATTCAGTTCATTGGTTTTTTTTTTTTTTTCTTTCCTCCCTCCAGGTTTTTTCTAATGTATTCCACGGTCCTTTGCACTCATTATAATTCTGCCCTGACGACGACAATAGTTGGTTGCATTAAAGTAAGTGTAATATTTAGTCCTAAATGTGTAATGTATGTATCCTTGTAGCCAAGGGAAGCTTGTTCTTGGTACACGTTCTTATTGAAACCTGCTCTACCCTGTGTTCAAGCATTTATTTGCAGAATATATATTGCAGCAAAGAGCTACAATGTGTGGCCCAGAAAGTGTGCTATGATACAAATTGAAGTCCAATTAAGGGGGCACTGGCCTAGCCACTCAGCAGAAAGTGTGATAAACTGGATGTAACAGTGACCTGGAGCAGTATCACACAGTGCAATAGTATGAAATGCTGTAGGTAAAATATCCTTACTATCAAGTTGCTTGTATTATATATTGTATATTCCTATAGACCTCGCTAGAGACAACTGGGGATCATTTTATTTACCCTTTGGCAACTGATTGGGTGCTAGGGGTTACTGCCCAAGTGTTGACTATGTTGCTACAAATTTAAACCATGCTGGTTTTGTTACAGCAAAACTGCTAAACGTTTGCATCCCCTATGGATTTTGTGCATGCTGCTATTCACTAAACTCTGAGTCAATAGGAGTAGGACTACAACACTAATGTCCTGAGTAGCACAGCCCTACTTTGGCCTGGAGCTTTATACATTATTGCTCTCCAACTTCTGTGGTACCGAGGGACAGGATTTTTCTGGCCTTCTTAGTGGAGGGCTTATAATGGAAGCAAGTGTTGACCACACCCATGTTTTCACAAGAAATGTTAATACGATACCCACATTAATGGTGGTAGCACACAAAAAATTATGGTTGGTGCTCACTGCAGGGATTTTCACTTGTGGATAACACAGCCCCCCAGCACGTGATTAAACACCTTAGGGTCCTGTACATCAATTTCCAAATGCTAACTAACCCCCAGAACAAACCCTACCAGGCTTATGTCCCACAGGTAGCATAGGGCAGACAGAGCATGACACAAAAAAGGAATATAAGGCAGGCAGAGTATGGCACACCCAGGGAATATAAGGCAGGCAGAGTATGGCACACCCAGGGAATATAAGGCAGGAAGAGTATGGCACACACAGGCAGCATAAGCATAGAAAAAAAAAGGTGGTCATGTTCAGGAATTTTAAAATGCGTTTCCTTTCAGTGGGCAGAACTTGAGCTTTATTTATATAATTTCTCTTCTCCTTGCTAGGGATCAGTAGGCTCACAGTCGAAGCACTGAATTTTGCAATGGAAATCAATCAGGGTTCTTTAATCAGCTCCATGCAACCTACAGCTCCTTATGCCTACCATGTCTCACTACTCTCATTACTTTGTATTAAGGTTTCTTCAGTGCTCAATCTGTAAAGTGTAAACCTGCAACTGGGTATTGACTATTTTATCAATGGACATTTCCTTTTATTATTTGTGGGGTTTTTTTATATTCTGCCGTACATATTTTTAGATTAGTTTGGAGTGTAATGTATGTTTTATCTTCTTTTTTGCAGAACATTTTAATAACCTACATTGGAATGTTTTTTGGAGGAGACTATATATTTTCATGGACAAACTTCCTGGGATTAAACATCAGGTACAGCATATTATTTTTAATTATCAGTTATCCAGGAAGGCCATCTCCCATACACTCCATTTTAATCAAATAACTCAAAATGTTAAAGTGGACCCGTCACCCCAAAAAAAATATTCAAAATCACATTTTCACATTAGTCAAGCAAAATGAACATTAATTACACTATATAAATTATTTTAATCTTGTTTTCTTCAGTCTGGGAATTCATAATTCTAGCAAGCAGGCAGGAGCCATTTTGTGGACACTGTTATTAAGACAAGTCTTATATCATCTCAGAATCTTGTTTGTGCACCAGAATGGGGGACCCGATGTCTATCCCCATGTCCTGGCTACACAATTAAATGGTTAAGAGAACTGGGGGAATGTGTGGGGAGCAGTGGCATCTAGGAAGTGCTGAATGGAAAGTGAAAGTAATTATCTGCCCCGCCTCTATGCCTAAGGCATAGAGGAGGGGCAGACAATATTTGATTGACAGCTGAGATTTTTAAATGAGCTTAAAACCGCTACGAATGCTTTAATAAAAATTTGAAATTGGAATTCATGTTTAATTTGAAAAGGACTTTTATTATACAGATTTTTGTGTCTGGGTGACAGGTCCACTTTAATGATTTCCTTTTTCTAAGCAATAACAACACCTTGTACTTGATCGTGACTAACATATAATGAATCCTTATTGGAGGAAAAACAATCCCGTTTAAGGTTCTTTTTAGTGGACTTAAAGGTATGGAGACCAGAACTAAAGAAATATGCCGTATCCAGGAAACCCCCAGATCCCAAGTTTTCTGGATAATTGGTCCCATTCCTGTACAGTAAATGTAAATATACACTGGACATAGAGATTACATACAAAAATATAACAGATGCAAGAGTAGTCCGGGAAAAGAGAGGACAGAATTTTAAGAGACTGGCAGACAAGCTGTTTTCTGTTGCAATTCAGTCTACTAAATAACTTTTTTAAATCACTGAATAACGTTTACAGGAACAGTAACCTCAAATACCAGTAATACCAATATAAAGTACTGTTTCTCTGCAATGGTAAAACTGCTGTTTGCTTCAGAAGCACTACTATTGTTTATATAAATAAGCTGCTGTGTAGCAATGGGCGCCGCCATTCAAAGGAGAAAAGGCTCAGGTTACACAGCAGATAAGCTCTGTAGAACATAATGGTGTTATCTGTTATCCACTATTTAACCTGTGCCGTAACAGTTGCCACCATTGCTACACAGCAGCTTGTTTATATGAACTATAGTAGTGTTTCTGAAGCAAACAGATCAGTTTTATCAGTGCAGGGCAACACTACATGATATTTTCATTACTTTACAACACTTTCATTTTTTGGTGTTAACCTTTACTTTAAGTTTATGTTAAATCTTTGCCTAGAGTTTCACCTTTCCATTCTCTGTGTGGATGTGCCCTGTATTCTGAGAATCCATTGCCGTTCCATTTCAATAAAAGAATAACTGCAGACACTCCTCCTGTTTTCCTATTTTCAGTATTGCTGGAAGCCTGGTGTATTCCTATATAACCTTCACAGAAGAGAATGTGAACAAGCAGGCGGAATCTCTAGCCAAACTGGACATTAGAGGGAAAAGCTCTGTGTGACATGGAGTCCGTCGTGTACAGTCTCATCTGGGTACATGAAGCGCATGTACAACATCACAAGGCTATTGCTAATTTGCACATTGGATGGACACAGATAATTGCCTTTTTTATATATCTATATATTTTAGACATTTGATGATTTTAGAGGTACACCTATTTCAATTTTTGGTCAGTAACAAAATAAGTTTTTTTGTTTTTTTTTTAATGCTTCATATAACCCAGTTGTTACTGCCAACACATTTCACTGTGGCTTCAAGTGCACAAACCGCTTCATATGTGTGTGTGTGTGTGTATATAAGAGTAATTTTTTGACATTGTCGTGGTCTGCTTTAGTATACATGCTGTGAGACATGGCATAGCTCTATGTTCCTGTAATATAGGACTGTCGTCACTATTGCCACAACTCCCAGCGTAGATAATGGGAACTGTAGTTACTAACAGTATAAGCACTTCTGTTTGCACTTCCCTGCCCTTGCAATGTATACTTTTTAAAGTGTATTTTTGAAAGTTTTTTTTTTTTTTTTTTTTTAAGACTCGTCAAGTTCCATTTTTGTACAACGTATACGGTTTAAGAGCTACATATTTTCTTATATGATTCATCATAAAGGAAGAGCCTCACTGTGAGTGAAGCATCTTGGTTTGTGGCCATCTTTCAGCAGAGTATATTATTATGGGTTAACTGTAGCATTTACATCAGCAAGATGTATTTGTCCTCATTTGTATTGTATATGCTAGTTTGTGGCTTTTTTTTTTAATGGGATTTGGGTGATTATGGGGGTGCAGCTGTGTAGGCCAAGTCCCTTTATCTCTACTACAGAAGCTTGCATGTGCAAGCCATGACTTTTATTTGCTTTATTAATGTAAGTAACCTTCAAATGTATAAAGATTTGGCGGGCAACAAGCTTGAAAAAGTTCCTGGGATCTAAAAACTGGCTTGTGGTAGCCCCTATGTGGACTGGTAGTACAACTGGTTTTTATGCAACCAAAACTTGCCTCCAAGCCTGGAATTAAAAAATAAACACCTGCTGTGGGGGCACTAGGAGCAACATCCGAGGGGTTGGTGAGTAACGTGTTGCTCATGAGTCACTAGTTTGGGATGGTTTGTCTACAACACTAGCCAAAGACCAGTGCTATATGTCTGCTATGGGAGTTCCCTACCCTCTAGTGAGTGTCCATAAGAAAGGTGATAATGGGCAAGCTGTACTGTCTGCTTTCATAACGTGGCTACTGCTGGAGCCGTTCAGCTGGTCTACTACAGTTTCAATTCAGTTTGTACTGTTTTTGTAGTCTGTGAGTGTATCATACAATCTGCAAACCTGTACATAACTTTCCTTTTCTTTTACACTTCTGGCATTGACATGGCTGGGAGACCATTTTTTTTTCTTTTTTAATATATAGTATAACCTGTTCAAAATGATGGAGTTTAGCGTGTAATAGTTATTCATGCTTTATTCAGAGAAAGGGGTGTATTTTTAAGTTTTAGGTATTTTAATAACAAATATCAAAGGTGTTTTGTCATAATTGTATAACACTTTCTTCTCCAAGGGTACTGAATTCATATATATGTAAAGATGTAGATAACAGCTGTGTTTGAAAGATAAAGCTGAAACCCCCACAATAAGAGCAAAATGAACCACACACCCACTCCACCCCCCAGACTTACAAGTATATATATATATAATTACTAGCAGAGCGCTGTATAAGGTACACTCCTAGGCACTTTCTTCTCCCAGGGTACTGAATTCACCAACATGTTTAATTAAAAAAAAAAAAAAGTTTCATCCTCAGTGGACATGTCTGGTTGTTAAAGGGAAACTGTCATGGGAAAACATTTTTTTTTTTTTAATGCATCAGTTAATAGTGCTGCTCCAGTAGACTTCTGCACTGAAATCCATTTCTCAAAAGAGCAAACAGATTTTTTTTTTATATTCAGTTTTGAAATCTGACATGGGGCTAGTCATTTTGTCAATTTCCCAGCTGCCCTTGTCACGTGATTTGTGCCAGCACTTTAGGAGGGAACTGCTTTCTGGCAGGCTGTTGTTTTTCCTTTTCAATGTAACTGAATAGTACGCAGTGGGACATGGGTTTTTACTATTGAGTGCTGTTCTTAGATCTACCAGGCAGCTGTTATCTTGTGTTAGGGAGCGGTTATCTGGTTACCTTCCCATTGTTCTTTTGTTAGGCTGCTGGGTGGCGGAAAGGGAGGGGTGATTTCACTCCAACTTGCAGTACAGCAGTAAAGACTGATTGAAGTTTATCAGAGCACAAGTCACATGACTTGGGGCAGCTGGAAAATTGACAAAATGTCTAGCCCCATGTCAGATTTCAAAATGAAATATAAAAAAATCTGTTTGCTCTTTTGAGAAATGGATTTCAATGCAGAATTCTACTGGAGCAGCACTATTAACTGATGCATTTAAAAAAAAAAAAATGTTTTCCCATGACAGGATCCCTTTAAGGTGGAATGAGCATAGTCCTATACCTTGTTTCCCAAACATAACAGAGGCTTTGTATACTGCACAACATCCTGCTTTGTTATTAGAGCACTGCTTGGATATAGTCTCATCCTCATACAGGACTCAAGACTAATTTATGGAGGAGCCTGGTATAGTGGGTTGTATTATTATTATTTTTTTGGTGCTTTTCTGATATTCTGTGTCCACTGGAGGAACCCATGACAAGCTGCCTGCAGTGTGGAATTTATCAGTTGTCTGGTTTGTGCCGCACTTTTGTACACACTTTGCATTTCAATATCCAGCACCATGTGGTCAGCTCAGACCTCGTGTTGCCATTCACCTGCTTGGCCCAAGGTTCAAAGGATCACGGGCATTTGGGAATGTGGCCATAGAGGGCTTGCCATTTTTAATGTTATTCTGCCTTATGCAAATGTAAAGAACTCCAGAGATTAAGTGATCATCTGTATTTATTAAAGGCATTTAGAAAAGATTTCCAGTATTTATTTGTATACCATGCTGTCTGTGTAGGTCCATTCTATCCTTTCTTTCAATATGACTATGAACTTTTTAAAAAAGAGGTAGTACTGTTTTTATTGAAGTATATGCACCAACTGATTTTGTACACGCTTTAAATAAAAGCATCTGGAAAGAGTTAAGGTGCGGCGTGCTATTTACTGTATGGAATTAAGACTAGAGAAGCATTATTTTATGTAGTACACTGTGTATGTTGTACCAGCCCTGAGGAGCAACATTAATCTATGCATTTAAATTTGTCCACAATGGCTGTTGTAATTTGCAACCTTGATGTAGACTTCATGAATCCTCCTACTTTAATGGTCCTGCACTTAACTATACATGGTCTTGGTTTGAGTGCCGACAGAAGCTGCAGATTTCAGTGCTACAATGCAAGATTTAGCACCATAATCTGTTTAGTTTGCCTGCACCTGAGCCAAAGCAATGTATTTGTGGGCAGGCAGAGAGGCAGCGTATTCTCAGCCTCAATTTCGCCACAATCTGATGCCACAATGTCTGGCACTAACTCAGTCAGTGTATATCTGTAGGTGCATCACATTGTCAGCAGAGGCCATTATTACAGCCATTTCTTTCACTAGATTTCTTTAAAACCAAGGGGCAGATTTAGCAAATGTTGACATCTAATTGTCACCCTTTAATAAAAGAAATTAGATGTTTTTTCGTGGTGAGCTCATTTCACATTTCTAAAATCTGCCCCTAAATATCACCATGCAAAGCACCAGTTTAAAACTTCAGCAATTCATTAGCAGTTTGCTAGGACCTGGGTAGCATTTAGCTAGTCTCATGTTTGTCCCCCCCCCCCAATCCACTGACAATCCACTTGCTGACTCACATTACATCTCTAGGAAAAGTAACACCAAAAAAATTTAAGTTTTAATGTAAAGAAAATATCATGTAGTGTTGCCCTGCAATGTTAAAACTGATGTTTGCTTCAGAAACACTACTATAGTTCATATAAACAAGCTGCTGAGTAGCAATGGCAGAAATTGAAACACAGTTATATGGCACAGGATAAGTAATGGATAACATTATGTTCTGCAGAGCTTATCTGCTGTGTAACTTGAGCCTTTTCTCCTTTGAATGGCTGCCCCCATGGCTACACAACAGCTTATTTATATAAACAATAGTAGTGCTTCTGAAGCAAACACTGCATTATATTTTTTTAATACTTTAAAAAAATTTCATTTTTGATGTTACTGGTCCTTTAAATAACAGCACCAGTTTACTGTCATACTCATTAGATATGTGTCCTTTGTCAAGTTGATTCATTGGAGACAGTCCAAAATAAGAAAATCCACCGGCACACAGACCTGTAGCAAGCAATAATGTAATTGCACCTTTAATGTGGTTAAATTTTCTTATTTCGAATTGTGTTTGAAGTTGCCGGACCTCTATCCCTGAGCACCAGATATTATTTGAGTAATTTATTGAGGGTGTGCGAGAGCCTACTCTATATTGATCATTGAAGACAGTCCCCATATTTGCACCTGTATACCGATCGTCTTTACAACAACACATTCTGCAGATAGATCATTTCCTCAGAAAAATCAGTATAAACCATATTTTATTTTCCCTGTGCATCTGTATAAGGCCATTAGGCACTTTTTTTTATCTGTAAATCCAGACATTCTTTTGTAACAATTTATTATCCAGATTGCCTAGTGATACCTTTTCTATACCAAAGAACCCTAACTTGGTCATATCAGATTCATGCAGGTATCCTTTTAATGATTGATTGATTGATTGATTGATTGATTGATTACACCTACATTATATGTTCTAAGATCCCTTTCATAAATTCCCTGTAGGTTTTCCCACAGAGTTTGGAACATTTATATATTGGCCTGCTGTAAATAAAATAAATTTTATACCTTAACATGCCTTGTGCACAAAAAAAAATTGTTAGGACCCTTCGATGGTTAAAAATGCCTGGCTGACCCAGGAGGAAAACAATGGAGGGCTTGGTCACCCCAACTTGCAGTAAAGAGTGACTGAAGCTTATTAGAGCACAAGTCACATGACTGGGGACATTTTGGAAATGGACATCATGTCTAGCCTCAAGCCAAATTTAAAAATTAAAAAAAAAAAGTCTGCTTTTTTAAAAACAGATTCAGTGCAGAATTCTGCTGGCGTAGCACTATTAACTGATGTGTTTTGAGGAAAAAAAAAAAAAACATTTTCCCACTACAGTATCCCACTATAGCAGTGCAGTGAGAGTGCATAGAGGCCATGCTGGTTGAGTGCATTACTTATCGGTTTCTTTGAAACAACTATACCTGCTAATTCAAGGTCTTTCTGAAGCTCTCCTGGGCTCTTGGACAACTCTTCTGATTATTATTCTGATCAGAAATCTTGTGAGGATCACCTGGTTATGTTCTTTCCACTTGTGGATTATGGTTCCAATGTGCTCTCTGAAACATTAAGAATGTTAGAATTACGTGTGTAACCAATGGTATCAGTATGAGAGAGCTCTTTGCTTTTACCCATCATGAGATGTTTCTTGTGTGATACCTTGGTCATGAGAAACCTTTTTATAGGCCATCAGTTAGGACTAAACCAGCTGATTATTTTGACCACAAAATACATAGACAAATACAAAAGGTCCTCTGCACTCAACCCATTAACAATATATTTGAGACATTTTGTGCATACAGCTACTAAAAAATGCCTTACCCTTTAAACAACAGGGATTGTTTGTCCATATATTGCAATATATTTAAGCTGGCCAACTACGTCAAAGTCATCCCATATCTGGCCAGTCTTACGCTCAATTTTCATCTGATTCATTAAGAATTCTAGTAGTAGAATAGTGAATCTTGAAGGATCAGCACACTCCTTGCAATATTGTGAACAAAGTGTTTTATTAATAACAGTATTGATGGGGCAGATTCAGGGAGATTGTCGCCTGGCGACTAATCGCGTCTTCTTCTGGGCGACAATTTCCCCAAAATTCCCCTGCTATAATGAGAAAATGCCAACGCAATGGCGATTTCCGAAGTCACCCGAAGTTTCCTCATGAGGCAACTTCAAAAATCGAAGAAATTCAAATAAAGGGAATTTCAAACCGTATGGATTCCATTGACTGCTGCTACTGCACAGATGCAATGACATGAAGCTGGAGTTAAGTCCCAGTTACATTCTATACCCAAAATCTCGACACAAACAATACAAAGAGACTGATCGTAAAAATAGATTTAATAAGTATGTGCAGGTATGCAGACAAAATCAGGAAGAACAGTGGCAAAATACCAACAGTGCAAAATGAAGGGGGAAAAGCAACTTAGGAAATGTGACCAGTAACAAATTTGAGGATCTCAGATCAATTTACATTCAGTTAAAGCTCAGTAATGGACACGCATACATGGAAAAGTAGGATGTCAGTTTTAAGAATCACTTGTGCACAGAAATTGCTGCCTACTATCTATTTACAGGAGGGCTCCACCGAGAAAAGACCTTCAGTTACCTAAAGCTACGTCAATGTTATTTTTGTGAGAATACGTTTGGGGGTTGGATCCCGGTCATGTATCTGTGGTTAGAGTAACCGCATGTGTAGTGCAAAACGGACTACTACATCCTAATGTATTTTCTAACAAATACCTATACAGACTAACAGATACTACATTCTGGATCATTTCATGACACAATGGTTATTCCTGAGGCTTCTAAAACATTGCAGATGAATGTGTGGCTCTTATAGAAAGGGGCTAAGCCTCACTGCAACTCCAGCTCTTCCTCAGCTTCAGGCACAACTAGGCTGCTGGGAACTGTAGTCACAAAGTAAGCAGAAATCATCAATGCCCATAACTCTACTATTTGCACTGCAAATGCACACCTGGTTTAAAATGCACATGAAATCATCTAATTCTTTCAGACACTCTAATATATATACATACATATATATACATACATATATATACATACATATATATACATACATATATATATATATATATATATATATAGTGAATGATCTATAACCGTAGAAATAGGTTTAAGAATATTAAAGCCAACCTTTGTCATAAATTATTGTTTTTGCAGCCGATGCAATAAAATAAATTAATTTGCATGTTTCACAGATAAGATACTAAAATGCATAGGTAGGTGTTACCTATACTGTACTATTGGCAACTAGAGAGCACTGAATATCCCATGTGTAAGGGCTCCTCCTTTCCCTAAACAGCTACTGGATTATGCTAAAATCTTCATACTTTGATCTATATACAAATGTAAACAGGTAACCTCTGTGTTCCCATGCTACAGAATTGCATATTTCTTCGATAGCTGTGAAACAAAAACACCTACCTTTCTACCCTCCAAATCTGCAATTATTCTATTTAAAAAAAACAACAGAAAGCATGAAGAAGAAATAGTTTTTAAACCAACTTTTAATATATCAATCAGGTTGATTTTTGTCTAATTCAATTATGGTTTCTAAACATCAATGCAATCTTTTGCTCAGGTTAAACTATGTGTACTGTTGACTTCTTGGCTGAAGGGAATGAAGTGTGTTCAAAAACATTGGATGAATATTCTCACATGTATTTTTTACAGGCTCAGTGATCCCATAGTCCAGGGGTGTCCAAACTTGGCCCTCCAGCTGTTAAGGAACTACAAGTCCCACAATGCAAAGAAGGAGTCTGACACCCACAGTCAGGCAAATGCATTGTGGGACTTGTAGTTCCTTAACAACTGGAGGGCCAAGTTTGGACACCCCTGCCATAGTGACTTTCAATCCATTGGCAAAATAAAATGGTCAACACACCTACATAGCCAAAGTTGGGGACTGTGGTTGGGCAACAATGAACAAGCCACAGGTCAAAGCATCAGGGAATGGAAATCAACCAAAATGAATTCCAATATTCACACTTTAAACTGCACCATTCACAAACACTTGCAACTTTAGGGAGAAAGAATGGGAAGCGGCACAACACAAGCAAGCATATCACAGACTTACCAGCAATTGGCTCATGCTAAAATTGCACAAAGTGTGAGCGACGGGAAATTGTACAGTGTGACAATATCAAAACCTGCCAAGTGATCCTTCTTAACTTATGGATGAACATATTCATGAAGACAAGAAAAACAATGTAAACATTAAAAAGGCAAAGGAGTCAAACAAAGCCTATTTTTAGCAAGAATGTACAACTTTCAGAATATTCCTTTTCATAATAAAAGTTTATCAACTGTACAAGTTAAGAAAATTATACAAGCTTTGTTTAAGAAAGGGCAGTTCAATCAAAACATAGGTCATGTAAAAATCTTTCAAAGGCTACAAAGGAATCTGGAAAAATACAGAATGTATCTTTTTCAGCCCAGATAGGAATAGGAAAGACATCATTGATGTCAATAAATTACATAAACAAACCTCATTTGGTTTATTCTTAACACCTACCTAAAATAATTATACCAACAACTTTCCGGGTTAATATATTCCACAAAGACATTCTGGAACTTTTTTTTTCTGTTTAAAGGACCTTCTTCATGTAATGAGTGATACTATAAAGCCGAACTGCATTCAGGCATTGGCTGAATATCTAAAAGGCTCTGCTTACATTTCCCACAGGGCTTCACAACTGCACAAAATATTTCACTCTTCTGTGGGGCTCAAATGTGCATGGGACAAATAGAAAAATAATACAAAAAAATAACTTGTTAAATAATTTAATAACCCTGAAGTTCCAAGATCCCCAGAAATTCCTTCCTCTCCCCAAAAATTGGTTTCCCCTCAAATATGCAAAATGTTTAAACCTCTCCCCGTGAAAACACTTCCTGAGAGAATTCAGATGATCCTGTACTTTCTTTCCCGGGGCTGTCCATACGTAGCATTTTTATTGGCCTTTCGTTTGTATCATCTAGATTTGTGTCAGTTTTTCCACTTATATGACTAAATCTGGAATCGCCAGTAACATTTTCACGATTATACCCATTGGTGTCCGTTTCATTTGAAGAGGGATTACTGCTACCGATAGTAGGTCCATTTAAATGCACCCCTTGTTTGGCTTCATCTTTGTATGCAGTCATTGCACATGGGCCATTCGCAGAAACTCCTAAAAGTGGGGAAAAAATCCAAATTAACATCTAAAATATAATGAATATATGGGAATCATTATAACCTACTGCATCTTTTTATAACTGTCATTAAAAAGGCACTTGCTACCCCACAAGTCACTGAGGTGCCCCATTTCCAGATTTTGTCCTTCCATTTTTAATGGTGATGAATATACATATTCCTATAAATGTCTTGAGGATAGCATTTACACTAGGGCATTGGCTCTTGTCGTCGTTGTTGTTGCACGTGCAATCCAACTTGATGTGGGCAGGGCAAGTGCAGTAGCTAATTGTGGAGACTGAGGGATGGTCGAGTTCCAGTTTTAAGTTCTCTCCATACTGCCAGACTATCTGAGCATATGTATTTATACAAAAAACTGAAAGATGTGAGTACTTCCTCCAAAGAGAATAATAATAGAATTCACATTGGATTGGGTAAGGCCATTGTTTGCTTTCAGTGACACTTTACACGCTAAGTTCACCAGAAACCATTGAAACATTAGCAGAAAGCACTTTAAGCCTACATATAATAAGTAATCTGAATTTTTAATCACCAAAAGCAAATTGTGCATGTACTTATTAGTTTGTTTTCCTTAAGAAAGGTCATTATTAGGTCGGATTATGACTGAAACAACGGTCTACTAGGTAAATACAATTTTTTCTTTACCAAGCCGATTATTTATCCGTTATATATTTCCTAAACGAGGACAAGTTAAAACAAAAAAAACATACCATTCTGAGGGTTGCTGCTGGCTGTACAGTCCTCCTTTTCGGACTGACTAGTATTGCTGTTGGAGGTAGTTGGTGGGGGAGATGGCGCCCTGCTGGATGTAGCACTTTCGCTTTCATCCAAAAGACGATCCATGTAATCCCTGTGGCATACAACACATACAAATTGATCTGTACCAAACTGCTTCAGTATAGCAACAATGGTTAATTTAAAGAGATTTCATTTCAAAGAGTATTCAAGGTTGGTTCTGCTCATAATGACATCAATATAACAGTCACCACCTGGAATGGTTAGACAGTGTACATGCCAGAGTCATCAGGTACATTATTTTATTTTCACCACGACATTGCCATCCAAAGAAAATATTGTGGCCAAATAATAAATATGTCAAAGTTATTTTAAAGTTGGGTGCAGAATGCCAACTAAAACTCGGTGAATAAAGATGCAATAAATGCAGGCATTTAACATAAAGCTAAGTAAATATATGGAAATGTATCTGTTGTGTAAAACTAAAGTTTTCCTTTCTCCTTTTTCACCCTTCCCCTCTATTAACATCAGAGTCTGCCCCCATTTTTCTCCCTTTACCACCTTTCTTGGATTTTTCCCCCAATGCTTTCAATTCTATTTTCCTATACATTTCCATTTTTCTGCTCTCAGCATCTTCACATTCTTCTTGTATTGGCCTTTTCTCTCCCTTCTATACTTTGACATTCTCAACATTTCTCCTTTCAATTCTGCCCTTTTCTTTTCCCCATAATCGTACAAGTTTACCCCTCTTTTCCCCTTCTCTCTGCTCTCTTATCATGGACCTCATACCACGGATTCCCATTTTGATCTCCTACCTGCCTGTATAAGCTCTTCCATTCTCTTTTCAATGCCAGCTACTACTCATATTACTCTTTACTGCCACTGCTACTTTTTAGTTATGCTCTTTTTCCTGTAATAGCACTTCCTTTACTTTAGATTTCTAATTCAGTTTGATCTCATTGCTTTCCTCTTTCACTAGGAACAAGTTCCAAACTGATCTGTCAGCATATCCAAATGTTGCTAGTGAGAGGACAGCACATATATCAAGTGCACACTAACAGGAAACCACCCACTTTTAGTTGTCCCACAACAGCCACTGTGGTAGACACACAATGCCCCCCGCCCCCCCACTATATTTCAATACCCCACACTTTGGGAGCAACTGATTTATACTATAGAAGGAAAACTATGTTGTGGTTTAATGTTTCTGAATGAAATTGTGGAAAACGCTACACAACAGAAGGCTTCCAGAAAGCATTTTTGAGGACTATAAGCAGATAACTCTTCTTTTATTATCGTGTGTAAACATAAAAACATTATACTCACGTTACACCAGGATGTAGATTGTACTTCTTTTTTCCAAATCGTGTTTGTTGGGCAAAGAAGTCATAACGCTCTGATTTTTTCCACATGTAATAAAATGCCACACATTCTCCAACAGACCTTGTTCTTACCTATGGCAAGTTAGTAAAGAGGGAAAAACCATTTATGTAACAAATACAAAAATTACTTTAATGGCCCGATATCATACTCAAAACGAGATCAGGGTGACTTAAATACAATGTTTTCACATATCTGTTTACTTAATATGAAGTTAAATATCTGAACCCATAATGTTTCAATGTATTTATTACAACCATCTACCTTGTTAGCCTGAATCAAGTGGAAATCTTTCCCATAAGCTTTAAGACCTTGCTCAAAATTTCTACATTCTTCTTCAGTCCAAACAGAAAGTTCTTCTGAAGGGGAAAAATGTATAATGCATTATTCACATAACAAAGACAACCAAATTTCTTCCTCTTTTCAGATATTACTTAGTAAGACACTGTAGAACAGTAACCCTAAGTGCTATTAGGTACTTGCATTGGCTTCACATTTCCTACTCATAGTAGGAGTCCTCAGATCAGGGGGCTTTCATAGAAGAGAGGAAGCAAGTGCTCTTTCAGGGCTGATGGGTATCCAAAAACTTTATTTTCAGTTATTAAAATGCTTATACCACCTTTCTAGTTTGAAGGAGGTTTCCAAACGATTTTCAGCCACCTCCAACAATACTTTTCTATAAGAAACATTGGATGTTGTGGTTCTTAGTGTATGGGGTATATTTATCAAAAGATGAAAACAGAACTTTCTACAGGAAATTTTCACCTCTCTCTCTCTCTATTCACTTATATAGGTTTTTAGAGGCTCCTTAATTATGTAGTGACAATTACATTATGCAGTAAATACACTCCTAGAATCCTATACAAGTGAAAACAGAGCTGTAAAATTACTATATGGGAACTTGTGGATTTTCATCTTTTGATAACTATACGGATTTCATAGTTTTATAGAACTGAATAAGAAGAAACAAAACAATATTACAGCTCTGTATAAAGATAATACCCTTATATGCTTATATAGAAGTTTATCATCATGCATAACTGGGAAACCTTTAGAATGTAACATTTTAACTACAACCATGCATATAAAGAAAAAAACTTTAAAAATTATTAGTATGTTAGTATTTTAAGCACCTTTTCAATTGGTCTTCATTTTATTTTTTTTTTATAGTTTTTCAATTGATTTACTTTTTTTTCTGTTGAATCTTTCCAGCTTTCAAATGGGGGTCACTGACCCCATCCAAAACAACAGCTCTGTAAAACTACAAATGTATTGTTATTGCTATATTTTATAACTTGTCTTTCTATTCACACCCTTGGCTATTCATATTCAAATTAACAGTTGCTAGGGTGCAAATTAGCCTAGCTGTTGATCTGAATATGAACAGCTGGGGGATGTGAATAGAAAAATTAGAAGAATAATAATAAAAGGGCTACTAAGATTATAGACTGGAGAGCTAATGAATAATAAATCTAAAGAACTCAAAAGAAGCCACAAATAAAAAAATTAAAAACCAACTGCAAATTGTCTCAGAATATGACCATTTATATAATAAAAAGATCACAAAGGTGAACCCCCCTTTTAAGTGGCTGTTTGGAAAATTAACTTCTCTCACCTCTGGCTGCTTTGACATTAAATCGTAGTCTTCTCAATGCCTCTTCTGTGTCAAAATTGCATTTTACTAGTTCATATAGGGCCTGCAAAAAAAAAAAAAAAAAAAAATCACATTTAGACATCTAAAAGAAATGAACATGTTAAAAACAATTAGAGTTTTGCAAGAAAGATTTAGTTATTAAAAGTACAACTGTGACACACATTACAGGGGGGGGGCACGTTTTTACACATTAAGAGCAAACACACACCATGTCATTTTTCAGGTAACCACACTTTTTATAGCAGATTTGTGTTTACATAAAGAGCTTCACAGAATTACACAGCAGTAGGGTACAGTTTTATTGTGCATTTGATTCATGTTACGCTACAAAACAAGTTGGCGCTATAGAAATACATGTTAATAATAATGTTTAAGATGCAGGTTTGCACACATCTAAGCGCAGATTGTTCCTATTTTATTTTCCTTATTTGGAGGCTTTTATATTGTAATCTCTTTCGGACAGGGCTCTCTTGGATCGGTTATTGGCTGCTTTGTATGTAAATCTGTACGTTCAATGTATATACCCATTTTTTTATATAGCACTGTGCTTTATAAACAAGTGCTAATATTAACAGGTGTTCAGAGCTGCAATTTATTGCATTCACATGTCATGCAACGTTTTTGTGCTCGACATGCATTCTAAAAAACTATAGAAAAGAAGGTTGCATTTTAAACTAAAAAAAAAACAAAAAACCCACACAATTAATTTATAAAAATGTACATAAACACAATACATGCATTTTTACACATCCAGTACATGTTAATTAACACATGAAAAACCACCCATGTGCAAGTTCCTTGTAAAAATTACCTTTCTTAAAGGGCAAGGAAAGTGTAAAATAGAATAAGGCTAGAAATGCTGTATTTTGTATACTACACATAAACTTACTGCATCACAAGCCTAATCAAACAAATGATTTATGCTTTCAAAGTTGGCCACAGGGGGCTGTCATCTTGTAACTTTGTTATAATTCTTTGCAAGAACAAGACTGTGCACATGCTCAGTGTGATCTGGGCTGCTTAGGGATCATCACAAATGATCAAAGCAGCACAATAATATCTGCCAGAAGCAGATTTAGCAAGACTGATTAATAATCAGAATATACAGACTGCACTGGGTCCTGTGGGGTCAGTAATCTAATGTGAATTTTATAGTATTTGTTTTGTTTAATACAAACCTACTACTTAATACAACTCTGCAGAACCAGTGGCTGCAGCAAAATAATCCTCCAAATAGAATCCCAGTTTATCTGTTTAAATCTGGCTCCATGATCTTTGTCCCTGCAGCTGGAGTTGGAAACAGTAAAGGGGATTTGTAAAGGCAAAAACAACATCCAATACAAATCTCAACACAGTCACTGACTGCAAGCTGCTGGAGTTCTGCATGGCTGAGAAGTAAGGCAAGGGCTCCCCCTGCTGTTCATAAGTATGACTGTTTCCCTGCCAGGCAGTTAGGGATTGTCTAACAATTGCTATAAACAGCAGTAAATGAAGGGAGAATTTCACTGAATACAGTCAGGTTTCTTATAAAAACTATACACATTTTTTAAATTTAAGTATACTGGAGATTTATTTTTCATAAAAGAAAGTAAAAATGGGATTTTATTTTTTGCCTTTCCTTGTCCTTTAAATAAAAAAAAGCATTAAGTAGCTGTTTACATAATAATCTTGACATACTACCTGCTCATTATCCGTTATGTGGGATCCTTCAGGAATAGCATCCAACCCTTTTTCTTCACCAGTCCTTCTGGATGCCTCGTTTAAAAAGTCAATAACTCTTTCTTCCATTACATATTCTGGATTCCAGAGAAGCTGGTCATCATTTTCATATACTACGTAATAAAAATGTCACAACAGATAAACCACATGGTTCAGAACAATTAAAATCAATCTGTATCTGCAGTAAAAAAAACAAAAACTAAGCAGCAATTAAAATATTTCTAGTTTAAAAGACCCCTAAGAGAATGCAACTGCTGAGTTTTGTGACACAAAACATTAAATGGTGCAACAAAACTATTTGAGATAAGTAATACATGATCAGGCAAGGATTATTTGCCTAGATAGGTTATAATATAACAATAACTGTGTGGTACAGACATGCAGCCACATACATTAAATATTAAAGAACATATTTTGAAATTTATCGAATGAGCATTTCAGTATCAGTCAAATGGATTAAATACATATAAAAGGTAAATGTATAAAAAAAATATGAATATATTAATTTACCTTTTTCTGTTTCTCTGTATTTGCAAATACCAACTGGAATTTCAGCCTGGAACATTGATCCCACCATAATTTCCTGTGGAAGTTATTTGACATAACTCAAAATTATGCAAATTTAGAAAAACTTTTCTGGATGAAAATAATATTACATGCATTCTGATTATTTTTTTAATTAAAAACTGTAAATGAACTACATAGATTGATACACATTCATAAAAATAGATAAGAATGTGTCACTATTACTATAATGGTCAAGAACTTCTTTCTTATAAAATTGCCAGAAGCCACACCAGGCCAGCAAGCAGTACTTGCACAATCACTCACATTGGGTTGGAAGTGGTACCAATTATAGGAAATGGTGCCTCCTGTAATTGCTCTCCAGGTCACAGGGTTTCCTTAACTTAGGGGTGGGGGCAGGAAAGAATATATGTCTAAACCAATAATTCCTGTTCTTCGAATGAATTTTTTTGTAGCCTTTTGGGGAGGAGTGTCTGGGTTGTGCCATCCATTATATTTTACCCATGGGTCCCATATTTTTTGGAACTGACTGTTTATCATTCAATATGCTAGCCAATTTTTCATTAACCAGAATCCAATTCAGTTTGTTTTTAAGTAGTTGTATGGGCAATAATGGGGATTTCCACAATCTGGAAATAGTTCTTTTAGCTGCTGTGAATATAGGTAATCAGGGTTCTCAAGCTTTTGCTTACAGTCAGTATTTTTTTCCCCAGTAGAGCTTGATCTAGTAATTTACGGAGGTTAATCCAGTAACAGAATATATCATTTATTGTCCAAACCTTTGTACCTTACAACATTGCCACCATATTCGATATACCATGCCCTCCCCTCCACATCTTCTGAAGCATTGGGAATCATAATAATTGTTTATCTTGTGTAGTCTGGTTGGGACCAAGTTTCATCGTAGTAAAACTTTATACCCTGCTTCAAGTAGGGAGGTGTTGATCGAACTGTGGGCTATCGAGTCCCATATTTTAAGCCATTCTTGCACCTCCAGGGGTCTGCCCAGGTCTTCCTCCCAGGCTCGAGCATATGGTAGGTATGGTGGGATATTGGCATAAGCGGGATAATACCCCTTTAGAATATGGGTAGTCACAAGTGGGATCCAATGGAGTGAAGTTAATCTGATTGGTTGAATCAATGATTCTTCCATAGTGACCAATTTGTGGTGGTGGATTGGCAAACCACAGTGGAATTGTTGATAATTGAGCTGCTTGGTGGTATGTACCAAAGTCTGGTACTCCTAGGCCTCCCCTATGTCTCGGTGTCATTGTTGCCGTTGAAAACATGGGGGGCTCGGCTTTCCATTCAAATTACATGACTTCCCTTTGCAAATCCATATACATCTTTCCATATCTGATTGGGGTATGGGAATTGGTAGAGTTCTAAAGTAATAGAGAATTTCAGGTAGGATAGTCATTCTGAAATTTCATATTTGGACCATGACTAACGTTTCTGTGATTTCTTTCCAGAATGGGGGAGTTAGTTTTATAGGTGCCGAATCTGTGGAGTTATTTTTTTGTTAATGATGGAAGATTAATGTTCAGGGCGTAAAACATTGTAATTCTGACTCCTGAAAAATCTGCAAATGTTTTAAACAAATTGGTGAGATTGGGTAGGGTAGTAAGTGGATGTGTTCTAAGTATTAGAATATCATCAGCAAATAGCAAAGTTTGTGGTGGTCTAGGTCCATCTTTAAGTCCTTTATATTATTATTGTATCAAATTAGTGCTGACAGTGGTTCTAGGGCTAGGATAAAGAGAATTGTGGACAGGGGACATCCTTTGGAGGTGCTACAATGCTTACATAGGCTGGAGTAAGCATGTGCCAGAGCAGTGATACCCAACCAGTGGCTTGTGAGCAACATGTTGCTCACCAACCCCCTTGATTTTGCTCTCCGTGGCCTCAAAGCAGGTGATTATTTTTGAGTTCCTGGCTTGGAGGCAAGTTTTGGTTGCATACAACCCAGGTGTACTGACACATAGAGCCTCCTGTAGGCTGCCATAGGGGATAGCAAATAGCCAATCACAGCCCTTATTTACAAAATTGTTCATGCTTGCGTTGCTCTCCAATTCTTTTTACATCTGAATGTTGCTCACTGTTGGGGACCCCTATGCTATGGCGAAGCTTGCCAAGCTTTTGGCAAGAAACACGCAAGTCCAGCACACCCACTGCACAAGAAATGTACCACTGAGTGTGTATCATTAAAGCTGTTTTTCACAAGCAAGACTGTGCCCTTTCATGGATTTCCGGAACAGCGCCTAACAATGCCGGAGTTTCTATTGCTACCCCTGTGCTACAGCATGTGATCTAGCCTTTGGAAGGATTGCACGGTCTCCACTATAGAGTGAAGCAAGGAAGATGCACTCATTTGCCAACAAATGAGCAGATCCTTTCAGAATTTGGCCCCCCACACGCAGAGATACAATTACTTGACCCACTCGCAAACAATCAGATCACGATGTGGGCCTAAGCATCCCCATCAGGAACGCAGCAACAAGCAGGCCAGAGTAGCTGTCTTCTGACAAGATGATGTAACCTGGATTTTGAACCAGATATTGATACAGGCCATCAGAAAGGCACAGAGAGCGGACACCTTATACTGGGCCAAGTATGGCCTGCTTAATATGCTTTATTCATAATGTGATTTGTACAAGAAAGCTTCACTTCAAATCTAGGATTTACTGAATACCAAAACATTTAATGATTCAGCCAAATCACTTCAAGTTTTATAAAAGCAGTGGTTACAGCAGTGCTACCCTTCTTCATGGCAACTCAAGGCAAATAGAGAGGGGGTGTAGCCTAACAGGCCAGCACGGTGTGCAATATTTTTAACAAAAAACACCTACTAAATTATAGCACAGAATCTATTTTAAGGATGATTTTTGACAACAGCATATCATTAGTTTATTATGAGTTAAGGTGCACCTGAAAATAAAAAGGTATGGTCCTTTCTCCACTTACCTTTTTCCAGTCTTCTGAAGGTACATAATCCTCATCATCCTCAGACTCCTCTTCTATTTCATGATCTTGAAAAACAAATTGTGATTTTAACAAAGATAACTATTTTAACACAAGCTGGAGATGGTGAGCTAATTACATGCTATAGTCGAGTCAACAAGAGACATACTTGTATCAAAATACTTGCACCGACGTGGACGGATTACTTCTCGTACATCTCTACATGTACCAGATGGAGTAGGGTCATCATTTGAAGACTGTGTTTCATCTTCCTGTCCTGAAGAGTCTTTAATAGCTTCATCCTGAAAAATCATAACTTGACACATTACATATGTAAATGAGACTGGAACATTTTACTATGATTTACTTTTTAGGGAAACTATTAACGCAGCAAGGGAATATTATCTTTCAAATTCTTAAAGTTGGCCGTGAAATTTCTCTTTTTTTGTCTTCAAACTAATCCATAACTAACTTTTGCTGTAGTTTTAGAAGGTTTTATTGACAGCCAAAAAGCACAGCAAGTGAATACTGCAGCAGAGGCAACCTCTTCAGCTTATAGCAGCTGCATAGGAAGTGGTGTGTATCTTCATGTTGAAGGTAACTTTTAGTTGGCTATTTTTAAGCAATTTTTCAACTGACTTTTTATTTTATTTACAGTTTTCAAATTAATTGTCTTGTGTTTCCAGCTTTCAAATGGAAAGGGGAGGGGATGGGGGGCACTGAACCAATCTAAGAATAAAGGCTTGGTAAGGATACAAATGCATCGCCATTGGTACTTTGTATTACTCTTTCTATTTACGCCCTTTCCTATTCATATTCAAGTCTTCTATTCATATTAATGCATGGTTGCTAGGGTAATTTGGACCATGCTGAATAAACTGGAGTTGCTGAATAAAAAGCCAAATTACTCAAAAACCGCAAACAATAAAAAATGAAAACCAATTTCACATTGTCTCAGAATATCACTCTCTACACCATACTAAGGGGCAGATTTATCAAGGGTTGAAGTGAAAATTCTAATTAAAAAAAATTCTAATTTCAAAGTAATTTTTGGGTACTTCAACTACAGGCCAAAATTCGATTTGAATGGAAAAAAAATTAAATTCTAATTTAAAAATTCTACCATTCGAAAATTGAAATATAAATTTAAATTTGACCCTTCACCACCTTAAACCTGCCTAATTGCTGTTTTAGCCTATGGGGGACCTCCTATAAGGAGGGTTTTTTAAATTTTGAAAATCAAATTTTTGTGTAGGAAACCGTTCGAATTGAACGATTCAATAGAACATTTTTAGGTTGATCAACAACGGAACGTTTAAGAACTTTTTAGAAACACTTAAAAATTTGTCTTTTTGGTGGATATTACTTTGCTTCAATGTTGGATTTCAAAACAAGTGAAAATTAACCTTCCTTGTTCCCTTAACTGAAATGGTTACTCTAAATCTGAGATAAAAGCACACAAAAACAAAGAATATTTACCTTTATTTCTCCACTGCAGCCACTGTTACCATCATTATCCATATCCTCCTCCTCTTCTTCCTCTTCTTCTTCTCCTGGTAGTGGAACTGTACTCCCATAACCATAGAGTCGCAATAATTCATCAATTGGCATTTCACTTTCCTGAAATAAATATATAAATCTATCTTAAAGCAGGGTTATCGAAACAATACAAGTTTATGCCATGTTTTAATGACCACATCATTGTGAAATACAAGATACAAATTACATGCAATAGTTTTATGGGAAAGACCTAACTGGCATTTAAGCTTCAAGTACTAAATGTTCATGTAAATCAGAAATTGCAATAAAAACTTTGTGTTTGACTTTGAATGATTTCACTACCACTTACTCTTTCAAGGTGCTCTATTTCTGAAGTGAAGTTGACTTCTCCCTCCAGCATCTCCTCTTCTTCCAAAGTTCGTTCATCATCAAATTCATGAACAAGCATGTCAGCTGATGGCTCAAACTCATGGTCATCTGATGCAGCCGAGCCACCTAGATTAAAAGAGCTCATTAATAAGGATCCTCAATGTTACACCCACAGCTAATAACCTTCGCTAACAATAACTGCAATTTTGAGTCTATAAACTGAAGAGCTGGAAGACAGAATTGTGAGGTTGTGAGAATGCGAATATCATGAATGTGAAATACAAAAAATCCCTGCTCTATAAATTGGACAGTTTCAGATGCTTAAAGGGAAAAATACAACCACACCCCACCATCATTTGAAAATAAATTAACAATTCAGTTGGGCTTGTTTAGAAAGTGCATAAACACAATCTGAACTTCCATAAATATAAATCTATTTTATTTTTTCACAGACATACCGGACTGCATTGACTAAAAGGAAACCATGACTTTCCGTCTGTCTTTTTTGACTGTGTTGGCCACCCCCCCTCCCTGTAATGCAATCCCAGTTTTGTTCAACTTTGAAGTAATGGATTCTGGGACATTAAGTACCTCTGCTTTCCAGAGAACATGTACACCCCAGATAAAGAAATCCCAGAACTGATCACTTTACAATAGAAAAAAGTGAGGAGGCTGCATTGCACACAGAAAAGGGATCTTGGGAAATAGTTTATTGGAGTTATCATGGTTTCTTTCAATCTGTAAAATCAGGCATATATTAGTAAAACAACAATCCTATATCTGGAAGTTTAGATAGTGATTATGTAGTTTTGCCAAATTTATAAAGTTCATGGCAAAAAAAGGGGTATATTTTCTCTTTAAAATTTTGAATGCAACATGTCTCCTGAAACTTATTGGTTTAGTTCTTTCACACAATGTGAAAGGTGACATTTGCTATTTCATTACCTATTTTTAAAAGCATGAAGCTGCATGTGAATTTGCAAACGTATTTCTAAAACAGCAGAACAGCAGAGTGCTACACTGTACCCACAACCCAAAAATAAAAACAGAAATAATATCTCGGTCTGGTGCTGGAGAAACTGGATAAGGCTCCAGGGCCACTGATCAGATCATAATGCAGGCCAATGTAGACCCGGTGACTGAAGACGGCATTCTAATCCTCTCCCAACAAGTATTTCTAGCCTGTATGAGAGATCAGCGGATTTTCATTTTATTTCAAATTAATTGCCCACTGAATGGAATACAATGGACATCTTTAAAGGAATTGTTCATTATAAAAATAAAAACTTGGTAAATAGACAGTATGTACGAATTAAAAAATAGTTACTCAGCCAATAATGTAATATATATATATATATATATATATATATATATATAAAGACTGGAGTGTCTGGATGTCTAATATAACAGCCAAAACACTACTTCCTGCTTTGCAGCTCTCTTGGTTTCTATGGATTGGTTACCAGGCAGTAACCAATCAGTGACTTGAGTGGGGCCATGTGGGTCTTAACTGTTTGCTTTTGAATCTGAGCTGAATGCGGAGGATCTATTGCAAACTCACTGAATAGTTATGTCCCATGTGGCCCCCCTTCAAGTCGCTGACACTAAGCTAGAGAGCTGAATAGCAGGAAGTTCTGTTCGGTTATGTAATGTTAGACATCCAGTCACTCCAGTCTTTATGCATTACATTTTTGGCTAACTAACTATATTAGAAACAATTTTTATTTTGTACAGGCTATTTGCCTAGTTTTTATTTTTACACTGAACTACTTCTTTAATGTTGAGATAAATAAGCGTTTGTTTCACTTTCTAAAACATTATTGTTCTTTTCTTATGCAAAGCCATGGGGTATTTCTTATTTAGCAAATTATCTTTAAAGTTTATACTTTAAAGGGCAAGGAAAGGCAAAGAAATAAAATCCAATTTTTACTTTCTTTAATGAAAAAGAAACCTATCTCCAATATACTTTAATTAAAAAATGTGTACTGTTTTTACAAGAAACCTGACTGTATGCATGAAATTCTCCCTTCATTTAGTGCTGTGGATAGGAATTGTCAGACGGTCCCTAACTTCTGGCAGGGAAACAATCATACTTATGAACAGCAGGGGGAGAACCTGCCTTAATTACCAGCCATGCAGAACTCAATCAGC
Source organism: Xenopus borealis (assembly GCA_024363595.1). Taxonomy (NCBI): domain Eukaryota; kingdom Metazoa; phylum Chordata; class Amphibia; order Anura; family Pipidae; genus Xenopus; species Xenopus borealis. The sequence continues at coordinate 75,475,901 of CM044437.1, forward strand.
TTTGTTTTTTTATCATTTATGATGGCCCCTAAGAAGCCCAGATCACACTGAGCATGTGTATGTAGTCTAGTCTTGCAAAGATGTATAACAAAGTTACAAGATGACAGCTCCCTGTACCCAACTTTGAAAGCATAAATCATTTGTTTGATTAGGCTTGTGGTGCAGTAAGTTCATGTTTATATTTAGTATACAAAATACAGCATTTCTAGCCTTATTCTATTTTAGACTTCCCTTGCCCTTTAATTGTAACATGTGACCAATTATTTACGTACGATCAAAGCAATACAGTTACCTGGGCTTGCGGTCCTGAGTGAAGGCTGAAAGAAAAATAAATAGAATTAAAAAAATATAATTCTGATTGCATACAAAGATCCAAAAATGTAGTACCAATAATTTTTTTTTGCTTTGTAAAATCGAACTGTACAATAATGGCATCAAATAAAAATATCATTAATTTTAATATAAGATACTGCCCCATTACTAAAATAATGCCCACTGGTGTTGTTAGGTTGCTTTAAATAATTACATGTGCACATTGCTTAAAACATGCAAGTGACTGTCTTCATCAGCAAGTACAGAGCTTTCATCAAATGTAATGTACTCTACATGCATAGGTCTGAATCTGTGCAAAGGATACCTGGGAGTGAGGGAAAACATTGCCAAAAAAAGTATTTGCCAAAAAATAGTTATGTTTAGTAGTTCTGTTAAAGGGGCAATTTACACCAGTGTTTAATATGAGCACAATAAATAGGACTAGAATAGCTTTCAGCCTTTTCGGTTACTTACAGGGCTTGTTCACCTTCCAACATTTTTTTCAGGTGTTTTGAGATAGTTCACCAGGAATACATTTTTTAGTTACTTTCTATTTCCTATTTGTATCTGTTTTCTAATATTAAAGTTTGATTTTTCACATTTGTATATCCTTTGCAATTGCCTCTGGGAAGACGAACACACGGTTCTAAATTGATATATTAGTTGATACATTTCTTATCTTTTGCCCTGTTGAGCAGAATCCTTGAGTTTCATTACAGGCAGCTGTTAGAATTGATACAATAGTTGCTAATACTCCACAGATGTTGCCCAGAAATGTCAACAAATCGACTAATGTAGCAAATTGTAACAGTTCAGAAACTGTGCCTGGATTAAAGAACAAGTAAAAGTTTTTTTTTTTTTCTATCTGTAAATTTCCTCTAAACAGTCCCCCAGATTAATGTACCTTAAGCTCCCCATAGACGCAACGATCTTTCGCTCCCGAACGACCGATTTTGGTGAAGTCCGACCAATCTGTCAAATTATCGTGCGGTTAGTGGGATACAAACGATCGTTCATCTTACGATTTTTCGTCCGACATTGGTCTGAAGATTGATCGGCCAGGTTAGAAAATCTTTATCGCTCCCCATGCAATCTACCTATGTTGCAGGGCCAAGCAGGCTGCGATCCTTCAGTTTTGCTGGCAATATCGCCTGAAATGGTCTTTTTAGCTTAAAGCTGGCCATAGACGCAAAGATTTTTGAAAGATCCAATGGTTATCTTGAGACCACGATTGTCTCAAAACGATCGTTTAATGTCAGATTTGTCCATCAACTAAAAAGACCATTTCAGGCGATATTGCCAGCAAAACTGAAGGATCGCAGCCTGCTTGGCCCTGCAACATAGGTAGATTGCATGGGGAGCGATAAAGATTTTCTAACCTGGCCGATCAATCTTCAGACCAATGTCGGACGAAAAATCGTAAGATGAACGATCGTTTGTATCCCACTAACCGCACGATAATTTGACAGATTGGTCGGACTTCACCAAAATCGGTCGTTCGGGAGCGAAAGATCGTTGCGTCTATGGGGAGCTTCAGTCCCTGCTGCAAGTCTGCTCTGGTTTCTGTGTTATCAGCAGCTCGTTTCCCCTTCTTCCTGGTGCAGAGTGAAGCCCCGCCCCTTAGCTTACTGAGCAGTCCTTATCTCTGTGACTAGTCCTGGAGATCATTTGCATGCTGTGACATAGCAGAGACCAGAGAGGAAGGGGAGCCAGTGTGTGTAGCACCAGCAGCTTTTTTTTTTTCTCCTCATGTGCACTCCCTGCTCCTTCTGGTTCATTCCATATCACAGCAGCACTGAGAGGAATATTTCTCTGACACTGCTGATGTGCTGTAGGTAAAGTAACAGCCCTCTCTCAATTTATAACACATTTATAATGCTATTGATTGCTATGCCTGATCTTCTGTCTGGTTATGTAAAGAATAAAGCTGATTTTTTTACTGAGTTTGATTAACTCATTCATGTGTCCCTTTACTGATCAATTTATATACAAAGCTATTTGATTTTTTCTTTTTCCATTTCTGCATACTGACATAAATTAACTATGGTGGTTGTGCAAGTGATTGTTGATGAGGCTGGGGGAGCTGATTTATTATCAGTTAGAATGGCAAGTGGGTATTTTATTTAGAATCAGAATGACAGCCTGTTCTGGGTGTTGTTCATTACAGTGAATGTTTAGAGCCTTATGCAAGAAATTTTAGTGATGCTGGGGGAAAGTAACTTATCATTTAGGGTACAGTGGAATGTGTTAGAATTAGATTGGCAGTAAGTTGTGGCATTTTTTAATTTATAGTAAAAGGTTCAGGGATTTGTGCACAGTGTGCTGCACACACTGGCTCCCTCTTCCTCTCTATTGTGTAACAGCAGCAAATGGACTGCTCAGTAAGCTAAGGGTCGGGGCTTCACTCTGCACCAGGAAGAAGGGGAAACAAGCTGCTTATAACACAGAAACCAGAGCAGACTTGCAGCAGGGACTAAGGTACATTAATCTGGGGGGCTGTTTAGAGCAAATTTACAGATAGAAAAAAACATTTACTTTTCCTTTAAGGAGCTGCCAGACAAACACCAGAAATATTAAACTTCAATTTCAATGTCTATTTCTATCTGAAAACCACTGAACAAAGTTTTGGAAGGTGAAAAATCCCTTTGATAAAATCTCTTTTTTCAATTGTTCATGGTTTTCTGTGTACTTTTCAAAAGAAGTTAACTGGCCCACTGAGAGCAACCTCCAATGTTGCTCGCAAGCCACTGGTTGCTAATATACTGGCTATTAGTACACTTTGGCCACATATATGGATGACTAAATGGCAATTATTTCAGTTATAATTTGGGATTTTTAGTCCCATCCAATCGACATCTGTTCGACTTTCAGCCAGCTATCGATCGTCATATACGGGCCAATAAGCGGTGTGTCTTGGAGTTAAATTTTCATATATCACACCAATTTTGATCATACATTACCTTTTACCCCCTGCAAGAACACACTAGCCTCAACTGAAATTGAAAGCAAGCTATATCACACATATCCTGAGGCATAAAGACAATAGAACTATGAATGCCAGGAATCTTCAGTTTGATGCCCAACATGCACAGGATTATATGTAGTATGCAGTGACGCCAAAAATTAAAAAGTGCAGACAACATTTTTTTAAGGATAAACCAAGAAACTATAATAAAAAACTATACTATACTATAATAAAAAAAAAAAAAAGGGACAGGTGACCATGTGGGCCAAGATCGCAGGGGGTAGAGCTGGGAACTCTAGATGAAAGAATAGCAGCAGATGCATGATATCCCCTATCTGCTCATTGTTTAGACGGTGCAGAACAAAGAAAAAGCAAATCAGCAACAACCTCTGCCCCTATTGCTTCTGTCTCAAAAGAATCTATGATCTGATCTGCATTCTATGTACTATGGCACTTACGGGAATAACAAGCATTTAATACATACAGAACTCTGAACCTTAAAATAGGGTATTATTTATATAATCACCTCAGGATGGAAAAGTTAACATCACTTGTATCTTTATGAAAAGGCATGAATTCCCTTTCCTGGTAAAACATTTCTAAACACAGACAGTAAGAGGTTGCTCTTTTTAGGGTTCCAAAATTTGTTCAAGCTTAATTTTGTATAGTGGACTCCATTCTGTCCCAATTTTCCCAACTAGTTAAATCTAATTGACAGATACCAATGAAACAGTGGTCATAATGGCACACAAGGCAATTGCAGGTGCTTTTCAAACTACATTTTTAAGTAACCAGAGGCAGGGTCATATTGCCTGAAACTGCCCATGAGAACTGCTTCAAGACAATACTATGGAGAGTTTACCTTGCCTTTTGGTTACTAGAAACCCAGAGGCCAAGGGCAGATTTACTAAGGGTCGAATTTTGAATAGAAAACAAAAATTCCAAATTCGACCATCACATTTTTTAACGGCGATTTTCAATCGAAAATGGATCAAACAGGCCAGTTTTCAATTGAATTAAAATCGTTCTAATGCATCATTCGTTTCAAACGATTCTGCTCAGAATCCTTCGATTTTCCAGAACTTAGAAAAAATCTCTGAAAAGGTTATAGGAGGTCCCCCATAGGCTAAAATAGCAACTCTGCAGCTTTAAGGTGGCAAAGTGTCAAATTCAACGTTTTTTTAGTACTTCTAAATTCAAATTTTTTAAATTCAAAAGAAATTTTGGGCTATTCGATAGTTGAAGTAGCCAAAAATTACTTAATTTGAATTTTCACTTCAACCCTTATTTGTGCACCCAAATGTCCACATGTGCCAAGTGGAGTCAAGAACCAGATCATTATGAAGGTCTATAAAGACCCATCAGAAGGGGAATGATTCATTTTGGCCATCAGATGTGTAAGGAAACATGCAACAACTACTAACAGAACCTTGCCTTTGAGCACCACCATCTTCACAGACTGCCCAAGGATCACACTGTGTCACCACATGACAGTATAGTAAAATTGATATTCCATAGCCCTATGTATCTATGTACCTGTAGGGCCCATAGTAATATAGTAAGTTAGGCTGAAAAGACTCGCGTCCATCAAGTTCAAACTTAACTTTTTTTTTTAATTTTAACTGCCTAACTGCTAGTTGATCCAGAGGAAGGCAAAAAAAACCATCCGAAGCCTCTCCCATTTGCCTCAGAGGGGGAAAAAATTCCTTCCTGACTCCAAAAAGGCAATCGGACTAGTCCCTGGATCAACTTGTATAATGAGCTATCTTCCATAACCCTGTATTCCCTCACTTGCTAAAAAGCAATTCAACCCCTTTGTAAAGGAATTGTTCAGTATAAAAGTAAAAACTGGGTAAACACTTATGTCCCATGTGGCCCCCCTTCAAGTCACTGACTTACTCAGATTTAGGGAGCTGAAAAGCAGGATGTTTTGTTGTATTCTGTTATCTTAGACATCCAGTCACTCCAGCCTTTATACATTACATTTTTGGCTAACTAACTAAATTAGAAACATTTTTTATTTTGCACAGCCTATCTATTCACCCAGTTTTTATTTTTACCCTGAACTGTTCCTTTAAAGCTATCTAATGTATCAGCCTGTACAACAGTTTCAGGGAGAGAATTCCACATCTTCACAGCTCTCACTGTAAAAAACCCCTTCTGAATATTTAGGTGGAACCTCTTTTCTTCTAAATGGAATGGGTGACCTTGTGTCAGCTGGAAAGACCTACTGGTGAATAAAGCATTAGAGAAATTATTATATATTTATACATAGTTGTCATAACCCCTTAAGCGCCTCTTCTCCAGCGTGAACATCCCCAATTTGGCCAGTCTTTCCTCATAGCTAAGATTTTCCATACCTTTTACCAGCTTAGTTGCCCTTCTCTGTACCCTCTCTAATACAATAATGTCCTGTTTGAGTGAGGGAGACCAAAACTGTACAGCATATTCTAGATGTGGCCTATAAAGTGGAAGAATGACCCCCTCCTTCCGTGACTCTATGCCCCTTTTAATACAGCTCAAGACCTTATTGGCCCTTGATGCTGCTGACTGGCACTGCTTGCTACAGACAAGTATATTATCTACAAGGACTCCAAGGTCCTTTTCCATAATGGATTTGCCTAGTGCAGTCCCATTTAGGGTATAAGTGGCTTGAATATTTTTACATCCCAGGTGCATGACATTACATTTATCAATATTGAATCTCATTTGACACTTAGCTGCCCAGTTTGTCAAGATCCTGTTGCAAGGATGCCACATCCTGGATGGAATTAATTGGGCTGAATAGTTTTGTGTCATCTGCAAACACGGATACATTACTACAACACCCTCCCCTAAGTCATTAATGAACAAGTTAAATAAAAGTGGACCCAACACCGAGCCCTGAGGGACCCCACTAAGAACCTTACTCCAAGTAGAGAATGTACCATTAAAGGGGTTGTTCACCTTTGAGTTAACTTTTAGTATAATGTAAAGAATGATAATCTGAGACAATTTGCAATTGGTTTTCATTTTTTATTGTTTGTGGTTTTTGAGTTATTTAGGTTTTTATTCAGCAGCTCTCTAGTTTGCAGTGTCAGCAATTTGTTTTCTAGGGTACAAATTACAGAGCATTTGTTTTTAGATGGTGTCAGTGACCCCCATTTGAAAGCTGCAAAGAAACAGAAGAAAATTGCAAATCATTAAAAAACGATGAAAAATAAATAATGAAGACCAATTGAAAAGTTTCTTAGAATTGGCCCTTCTACAATATACTAAAAGTTAACTTGAAGGTGAACCACCCCTTTAACAACCACCCTCTGTATCCGATCCTGTAGCCAGTTTCCTATCCATGTGCAAACGACTTCATTAAGACCAACAGTCCTTAGTTTAGAAAGCAGTCGTTTGTGGGGCACGGTATCAAATGCTTTGGCAAAATCCAAATAGATCATATCTTACTTACCTCATTATAAAAAGCAATCAAATTTGCCTGGCATGACCTATCCTTCATAAAGCCATGCGGATTGCTGCTCATAACGCCATTCACTAGGACAAAATTTTGAATGTGATCCCTTAACAAGCCTTCAAATAATTTGGCCACCACAGATGTCAAACTTACTGGCCTATAATTGCCAGGCTGAGGTCGTACTCCCTTTTTAAATATTGGGATGACAAACTCTTACAGAAGGTTGGAAAGGCAAATTGTTCTTTTGCTGACTTTTTCTTGCTAAAGGGGGGGGTGGGAGCTATAAATCAGGAAAATGTAGGTGATGGGCACTCAAAGGATCCACACATAGGCAAACAGAAAATGTAATAAGTATAAAAAATAAAAAAAATCCCCAAGAGACGTAAGGTCAGTAATCTGTGTTACTATACCATTGCAAACTATGAAGTTATGCATTATATGCATATATATGCTTGTGAACCATGACATTTTGCTTGTTTGTACTCCCTTCCCTTGAAAAGTGAAAAATAAAAACTTAAAGGGATCCTGTCATGGGAAAAAAGCATCAGTTAATGGTGCTATTCCAGAAGAATTCTGCATTGAAATCCATTTCTCAAAAGAGCAAACAGATTTTTTTTAATATTTCATTTTGAAATCTGACATGGGGCTAGACATATTGTCAATTTCCCAGCTGCCCCAAGTCATGTGACTTGTGCTCTGATAAACTTAAATCACTCTTTACTGCTGTACTGCAAGTTGGAGTGATATCACCCTCTCCCTTCCCCCACCCAGCAGCCTAACAACAGAACAATGAGAAGGTAACCAGATAATAGCTCACTAACACAAGATAACAGCTGCCTGGTAGATCTAAGAACAGCACTGGATAGTAAAACCCATGTCCCACTGCGTTCCATTCAGTTACATTGAGAAGGAAAAACAACAGCCTGCCAGAAAGCAGTTCCCTCCTAAAGAGCTTGCACAAGTCACATGACCGGGGCAGCTGGGAAATTGACAAAATGGGTGCCCCATGTCAGATTTCAAAACTGAATATAAAAAGAATATGTTTGCTCTTGAGAAATGGATTTCAGAGCAGTACCATTAACTGATGTGTTTTGAAAAAAACATGTTTTCCCATGACAGTATCCCTTTAAAAAAAAAAAAAGTAGAAAAATCATTATGTATAATGAGCTGCTCCTTATTGCACAGCATAGGAACCCTGGAAATCATTGCATGTACAGTATGGTAAAATTGATTTTCCAAATCCCCATGTAACTATTTAAGTTCCTGTATACCACCAATTAAGTATGGAGAAGTATAGATCAGTGGTAGTTTCCCACCTCTAGCAGGTCACATTCTCTTGTTTACCTAGTGGTAGTGACAGCCTGTAATTTGCCATTATTCATGATTTGTATCCATTGTTATCCTGCAATTGGTGACCATTACAATCACGGTCATTGGTATGGTTTTGCAAGACAAATGCCTAATTTTGCTTGATTGGTCTATTACCTGGAGCAAAATTCCTATTTGGCAAGTGGTGTTTTTGGGTTTGCCATAACATGGGCGACAAAACAACCCTCATTTTGGTTTTCTTAGTGAGAAGGTGCTAAATATTGGTCTATTTTGGGGTTTATTTCTCTTTTTATACCGCCTGTATTGTTAAATGAAAATGAATTGATTAAAGCACACCACCAACCAATGAAATAAACCCTAGCATGCTGATGGATGGGGCAGTCCTTATACGGTTGTGATGGATAAAGGCATGGGATCATGCTGATTAACACATAACATTTTCAATTTCAAAGAGCAAGATTTCAAGATTGGGGTCAGTGATAACTAGAGAAAATTTTTACATGTGGATCTACATGTCTTTGCATCTCAAAACACGTTTACACTAAGCTGTATTTCTCCAAAATTAGACAGATGGCAGGCTGGGAGCTCCCAAAACTAGAATTGTAATCTCCTTTATAAGTCTGGAAATGAAGGGAAATTATTTTCCCTACTTTTTCTTGTTAAAGGGGTGAGTATAGAACAGGAAAATGTAACTGTTTGGCACTGAAAGAGTCACAGATGGCTCAAGAGAAAATGTATTAAAAATTACAAAAATGGTTATACATAATGAGCTGCTCCTTATTAAATAGCCTACCAGGCTGTAACAGGGGGATAAAAGATTTTTGTTTATCCATAAACCTTTGTGGACTGACTATTTATTTTGATTGCGTTGGATTGAGTCAGGAAGTAGAATGTGACTTTAGTTTCAGTTAAACATTTTTAACATTTTTCTGTGCAAGAAACAGCAAAAACCTAATCTATTTCCTTATTAAAGGGGTTGTTCACCTTCCAAACATTTTTTTCAGCTCAGTTGTTTTCAGATTGTTCCCCAGAAATAAAGACTTTTTAAAATTACTTTCCATTATTTTTTTTTACTGTTTTCCAAAATCGAACTATAAGGTTTAATGTTTGTTTCTGTGGTGTTTGAGTCCGACCGCTCAGTAATTCAGGCGCAGACTCTAAACTGTTACAATTTTACATTAGTTGATACATTTCACAGCAGCATCTCTGGAGCATTCGTAACTATTGTATCAATTCTAACAGCTGCCTGTATTGAAAGCCAGGGATTCTGCTCAACAGCGACACATAAGAAATGTATCAACTAAAGTTATCCATTTATAACAGTTTACAGGGTTGGCGACCCCCTACCAAAGCTAAATTAGAAGGTGAAAAATTACACTTTAGGCTTGTGACATACAGACAGATTCGGGAAGATTTAGTCGCCTTGCGATTAATCACCTCTTCTGCGAACAGGCGGTGGGAAGGGCGCAGGCAGTTCGGGGAGATTGTCGCCTCGCAGAAGAGGCGATTAATCACCAAGCTACTAAATCTCCCCGTCTGCCCCAACCCTTGAACTTCAATATTAGAAAAAAAGTGATTATCTCTGGTGATCTATCTGAAAACAACTGGCTGTTTGAAGGTGAAAAACCCTTTAAAACAATGGACAAATAATATGCTCAGCACAAGCTATTCATTGAACTCTCGCTGAAAAGTAAGTGTACAGAATACATATAATAGACTGCAGAAACATCCTTCATGTTAATGGAACATAACCGGTTATAACATGCTACAGTGGTGCTTTGAAAGAAACACCACATCAAAAGCATTATTTGAACAAAACCTATTTCCAGGTCCGCATCCGGCATCTTTCTGGAACATTTACAAGGGGGAACATTGTCCAAAATTACTTTTATAATTTTGCAAATATAATTCTAGTCAGTGTTCATCTATGCCTTTTTGTTCTCTGGTCCTGACTCTGGACACAGTCAGTTCTCCACCAAGTCAGTTAATCAGCTGGTTTCTGATAAAAATTGATAGAAGCCACAACCAACAGTGCAGAGAAAAGAAAGGGCCCTGCCAAATACAGGTATCAATAACAGTTCAATAGCATTTACTTTAAAAACATGTAATGTAATTAAAGTACTACAAATTGCTTAGATATAAATTGTCTCTCATTAGGCAAAATAAAAGTTTGGATAGAGTTCTCCATTGGGAGGAAAGTTAAGCATCAACTTTTACTGCAGGATGCTGGGAAATGTAGTTCAAAAGCAAAGGCGAATAGCATTAATGATGCCGGTACTTATCTAATTTGCGAGGAAATAAAAATAATCCAAATTGCGTTCGACCCAAAACAACACAGACTAAGCGAATAATTACTATACGGGGGCAATGTAGTAAAAAAGCGCAGTTAGTTGTCGTTCCATGGAGACTCGTAGATATTCCCGCCTAAAGAGTACGTGACAGAAGAGAACTCCCATACTAGGCCATATACGCTTCACGCCGGTATCCCCACCCTGTGGGAGTTTTAATGGATCAGTCAGTCGCATTTGAGACGCTCTGAGAAGTTTTCATAAGGAGAGATTGGGCGGGAGAGCCAGAATGCAACAAGTTAGTTGCCAAGGGTTGGGCCTGGGGGCTGCACTGGGGCCCACTAAACATGAGGTAAGGCGGTAAACCCCACCGCAGAGAAATGTACAAATTAAGGACAGCAAAGGGGGCAACTGGGGATGTTTATATGAGTTTTCTTCTTACCTCCGCCATGTTTGCCGTACTGACGGGTCACATCGCGGGTCAGCTCGAAACCCCGGATGAAACTTGGGATGCGCAGCAAAGGCGGAAGTGCATGCCCGCTCTCGCCTGACCGCCAGGCGGCGAGACCAATCAGGAGAAAGAAGGAGGCGGCGAATGGGCAGAGAGGCGTGGCAATGGCTTGTCAAGAACGAAGGATGCTTCCCGAGAGGGCGTTTTCTTCAACTGGGGTGGATTGCACAGCGTTTCCATGGGTACAAATAACGCTTGGTGTCGGAACCGCAATAGCTTTTCAGATATCCAGTAGCTGGTGCTTTGTGCTTAACCTGGACATATAGCAAGCAAGCCATGTCTGGGCCCACGGCTACTGAGGGAAAAGCGAAAAAAGCAGAGTTCAGTTGTCACTATGTAAGTGCAACAGTCTCTAAAGACTTCAATAACGCTGCTACTTACACTGTAGTGACGGACTCTTGTATTTCTCTCTTTTTTATGTCTGTTTTTGTAATCTCTGTAACATTCATTAACACACTACACACATATATATTGTTTGTGACTGATCAGTCAACACGCATTGGATTTCTCTCTAAACAACTGGGACTTTAGGGAAGGTTGAAAGTTTGGAAGGAAGGATACACGTAAAACCTGCCTGCCTCACAGATATGGACTGGCACAGACACACATAGAAATTGAATCAGCAGGCCAGCTCAGTCTCAGGTTAAGTTACCAAGACAGGATAAAAAATCATCATATTGTGACGGTTTCCCAACATCATATACTCTAGGTAACAAAACAGTCACAGCAAAGGGTGAAGGCAGGAGGTTGTATACTGAAATCTAATTATCTACATCACAAGGACAGGGGCGGACAAGTCTGGGTGGGATAGGATGAGGGCAAAAATTAGTATTTTAGTATATCAAAGGCAAGTCATATTTTGATTTGTTTTGTAAAAAAAAAAAAAAAAAATTTTAATTTTCATTTGCTCTGTTCTAAGCTTGGAACACATTTTAAGAAGGCGTTGGCTGTCTCTGGATCTGTAACCCAAAGCAAAATAAACCAGAGTATTTTCTGTCATATAATAATTGGAACATCTAGCAGAAAAAGCCTAATTCTACATGCTGAAAGCAAAATGGGCGAAAGAAACCTTTCACTGGTTGGCAAGCCGCAAGCGACCTTTCTGAAACCGTAATTTCAATGCACATTGTTAAAGGTAATCATTTATAAAATGATTTATGTTTGGTAATAAGAAATACCGTACATATTATTATGAACTGAGAAGTGATAAAGCTCTATCATATAAAGGAAAACCAGAATGTACATAATATTATGACTTGAGAAGAGATAAAGCTCTATTGTATAAAGAACCGGTGCTTCTTCAGGAAAAACTACTGCTGTGGTCTAGGATCGGATTTTTTAAATTCTGCCTGTGTATTTATTCAATAGTGTATTATTGCATCAGTCATAATTGTTTTTGTTTTGCCTTGTTTGGCGTCTGAGAACATTTTACTTTCTTAGTTTGCAGTATTACTATTGGCTTGCCTGCCACTGGATTTGGGGTGGCTGTTCTACAACCTTCGTTATCAGCTCCCACACCATTCCTATTTAGTGTCGGACTGGGACACCAGGGGCCCACCCAAAAACATTAGACCAGGGGCCCAGCATAAAACCTTATACCAGGGGCCCACTCTCAGTACTAATATGCTTCATCTCCTTAATCAACCTCTATTCTCCTAGTTTGTTTTCTTTACATACTATAATCAATTATTCCATATATTTAGCCTCTTTGTTCTCATAAAATAGGACATGGCCATGAAATAGGCCAAAAGTTTAGCAGCATGAGGGCCCCCTGACACCTTGGCCCATCGGGAGTTTTCCTGGTATTCTGGTGGGCTAGTCAGGCACTGTTCCTATTGTAACTGAAACTTTTCTTAGTGAAGACAACTCTGCTTCCAATATGTACAAAGAGGTACTATAATTATCCCAGCACATGTAATTTCCTGTGTTACACAACAAGTGCAAGTTTACCTCCTTATGTTGTTTACCATTTTTCAAAGTGCTACGAAAGTGGTAGGACTTTGCAAAACAAGCCATTTTTCCAGTACACCTGTTGTCTACTTTCTATGAAATAAATAATGTTTATGCTTACTGGTACATGTATGGGGCCTGTTATTTAGAATTCTCAGGACCTGAGATTTTCTGGATAAGAGGTCTTTCCATAATTTATCTCTAAACTTTATGTCAACTAAAAATAATTTAAACATCAGTGGAACCCAATAGGATTGTTTTTTACTCCAATAAGGATTAATTATATCTTAGCTGGGATCCAGTAAAAGTTACTGTCTTATTTTTACAGAGAACATTGAAATATTGTTTAAAAATCAGATATTTATTAAAAAGGAGTCTGTAATTTGGAGCTTTCTGGATAATAAATCCCATACCTGTACAGGGGAATTGAGTTGCAACTTTGGGAAAACAGGTTGCCAACCCCTTCCTCTTCTAAACAGATGCTTAGAGTAGGGGGATCATGGAGACCAACCCTAAACAGCATTTTTGGATTAAAACACAGGTAAATAATTTTTTGGGTTACATGTTTGGTGGTGAATTATCCTTGCCTAAGCAAAATAGAGCAGGGCAATGTGAGTGATCAATGTTTCTTTAAGTATAGTTAATAAAGCAAGCATTTTTAACATATTTGCTGTTTAATAACACAAAGGCCTTTACAGGGCCTTCCTCACCTCCTGTACCAGTATTTATTGTGATGTATGTAATTCCTTATTTATTGTGATGTATGTAAGTTCTATGTATGTAATTCATGTGATTTAGTTGTATAATCACATTCACTTTACAGCGCTACGAAACAAGTTGGCGCTATAGAAATACATGTTAATAATAATAATTAATAAAGGCCCTAAAACAGTTGATATTTACAGATTTTAGATGATGATTGAAAAGATGTATCCCCTCAACCACTTTTTCAAGCTGAGCCTGGAACAGTACCTCAAAAGCAAAGCAAATTGTTCACACCGCCTGATGCATCAGGAATAGGCACATCTGATCTCTTGCCATCAATCTCTCTGCAGCAGACTGCATTTAATGCTAACTTTGTTGGTCCTTTACATGGTTTGAATCAAAGAATGTTTTTTTTAAAGGTATGCACTACATCATATAGACAAAGGGAGTTCAGACCAATAATGTACCAGAATTTGCTGTCCATCCAAATAGAGAGAAACGAGAGGGGACAGTCAAAAGTAACTTGATTATTTCTTTAAAACACTTGTTAAGTCCATGAAAACATTTCTTACATTTTTGTTTTCAATATTGTTATCCATTAAAGGGATAGTAGGGCTTTAGAAGCAGATAATGAGGGATAATAATAACTAGTGTAAAAAGCATTGCTAACACACTTATGGTAGCAATTCTTCTTGCACTTGCAGCTTTATGGAAGTTTAGGAAAGCTGCTCTTAAAGTGATACTAACACTAAAAACTAAATATTAAAGGACATGTCATTTTTGCCTAATAAAAGAAAACACAATTATAACCAACTTTCCAAAATGAATGTTTTAAAAATTGTTGGTGCTTTAAAAAGTTATTTTTAAATGTATTTGCTATTGAAAGCAGCATTTGCATAATTCCTGGTTGTTACATTTTAAACAATGTTGCAAAAGCCAGTTTCCTTCAGCAAGACAGGTCTGTTAATCAGTTGGCTTATGTAACATTGTTTACATTGTTTCAAAAACCAGAGCCACCAGTACAGAGAATAGAAAGGGGCAGACAAACACTGCATTCAGTAGCAATACATGTACAAATAACTTAAAACCACTGAATTGCAAGTGATAGTTAAATACACAGTACACAGAAAGAGATCACCAGTGCTTGGTCTAATCCACGCTGTATCATTGACCAGCTGTTAGAATCATCCACATACCAGCACTGGGTCTAACAAACACTCTGGAGCTGACCAGCTGCTAAAATTGTATATACTGATGATATTTATGAAATATTGATGTTCACACACACAGAGAAAGAAAATGATGCCAATGCCTTTACAAAGTTGGCCTCCTAGGTGAGCTCTGTAAATCTTAAAATTCCCTAGAAATGTCATAGCACCTCAGATTGATGATCTTGAATGCCCTTAAATAAGGGGGGGCGCGATAGTTATTATGGATACTTCCTATTATGTTTCAGAGATAGAGAATCAATAGGCTAATCGTGTGGTTTATTAACCTCTGTTATATGACCCACTTTTGGGGGTTATCTGTAGGATAAAAACATTGTTGGATAAGGTGGTGGGGGGCAGGAGTGATAACGATAAACTGAGTCAGTTTTTGACAGTTAGGAATCCAGTCACACCCACCATGTATTGTTTGCCGAAAATACAAAAAGATCTGGTATGTCCCCCTGGTCGACCGATAGTGGCGGGTATCGGTTCGGTCTTTAGTCCATTAGTGGTCATGCTGGATAAGGTACTCAGTAGTGATGGGCGAATCTACCCAGTTTTGCTTTGCCGAAAAATTTGCGAATTTCCCACGAAATTCGCGAATTGGCGAAAAAATTCGCGAAACGAGTCGCAGCATGTTTTTGATGTGTCACTTCATTTTCGTTGCGTCGTTTTCGTCAAAACCGACGCGCGACTCATTTTTTAAGCGAATTTTCGCCAGCCGAATGGGATGGATTGCTTGCCTTTGAGTGGATACTTAGGGAGAGAGCCCACTATACTGTACAGAAAGTGGACATCTTCCTAAAGAGTTTGGTGATCATATTGACTTGTAATTATTTCACTTTCAGAGATGATTTTCACCTGCATTGAGGGGGACTGCGATGGGTTCCAACATTGCTCCGACGTATATGCCAATGGCTTTATGTCAAGGCTTGAAGAACAGCACATATATGTCGATGTAGACTTCACCAGACATTGTGTGGCCTAGTGGAGGTACATTGATGATGTTTTCATGGTGTGGTGGGGTGATGTTGATTCCCTACAGCTGTTTCACGACAGGATAAATGGTGTACATCCCTCTATCTCTTTTTCACTTACATGTGATCTCCAAAATATTCATTTTAGTTTTGATATATAAGGACCAGGGAGGTGATATAAAAACATCCATCTATACAAAGCCTTCGGACTGAAATCAGTTACTACACTATACAAGCCACCATCCACCACATATAAAGAAATCTATCCCTGTTAGCCAACTCTCTAGGGTGCAGAGACTGGTTAGTGGGGAAGCAGAAAGAGAGGTCCAGAAAAAGGTTATGTGTCAAAAGTTTAGAGAGAGGGGATATCCCCATAGGATATTACATCAGGCTGAACATAAGATTGAATGTCCCTGTACTAAGAAAAAACAATTCAAATAGGATTCCCTTTATTACTCAGTTCCATGTGGATAGTGAAGCTGTAGGAAAAATACTACAACTATATTGGTATTTATTACGTAATGCATATCCTATGATACAGGAATTTCAAACTTTGCCACTTATTTCATATCGGAAGGGAAAGACCATTGGGTGCAGGTGACCTCTACTCAGAAAAGATGTTAGTAAAACATTTTGGGGATGTAGATCTAAGGGTATGTATCCCTGTCTAGGATGTACTCAATGTCCCTTTGTTCTAAAAGGCAAAGAATTTATACATTGCCGTTTAAATAACAGAGCAGGATTATTAAACCCCTCCATGTAAGCAGGAGTCAGTGACACTAAGGGGCAGATTTACTAAATTCTTGTGAAGGATTCGAATATTTGTGCAAATAGTCTCAAATAGTCTCCTTTTGATCATGCGACTATTTGAATATGCAAATTAAGTATTTTCGACCATCGAATATAGAATATTCGGGCACATCGAATAGATCGAATAAATATATATTCGAGCACTCGACTATTCGCCAGTCGAAGAACTTGCCCTTTAAATTTTTATTCGACTGCCAGATTGAACCTACCGAATTGCAATAGAAGCCTATGGGAGTCCCCCCATAGGATTTTTTTTCAATCGTACAATCGAACACATTGAACGTTCAATTTGTATGATTTTGGCAAATATTCAAGCGGTTTTTATGCGACTTTTCGTAGAATCGTACGATTCTGGCCAAATATTCGTCAGTCGAATTCAAGGGCTAAAATCCCTCAACAATTCGACCCTTAGTAAATCTGCCCCTAAGTGGTAGTTTATTGGTAACTATGCACATTTATGACAGTGCCACTAGCTTTTATACTGTAGGCTTGTCATTAACTATCCGTTATCTAAACAAATCTTAGCAATGTGTTCCATATCCCACACCAGTGGGTGTTCATCCATGACCTGTGCTGCTATAATGATGTGTTTTCCCTTTCTTTACAGGTGAATGCCTTATATGACATAATTGGAGCAACGTTAGCTACTCAGCTATAATTTATTTACTAAAATGTGTAATAACAAACATATGGTATGATGTTACAGAACTGATGGGAGAGAACTACACCCTACATCCTCTACTGGATACAACCAGATGCCTTCTCTATTTGCAATATTTAACTAGGATCCTGAAAGACCTATTGCTTGATAGTTTTATGATTTTATGTGCTTTTAGCCATCTCTTGTGGTTCAAAGTACATGTTGTGGATGGGAAGCAAGTTGAAACTAGATAAATTCAGAAAATCATAACATTCATTGTCATTATTTCAGCCACAGCTGCAACAATCTGGACTAGACCCATAGGGAAGTAACAGGACAGTCATTTTAAGGAACAAAATAACACAATGATAAGGGCCTACAGCAGACTCATTGACTCCAGGGGGGGCAGAAGTGTAGACAGCCTAGTGGGCATCATGACCAAAGCTCAGTTTTTAAATTGAATCCATTAGTTTTTGTAAGGCCTCATATATAAGATACAAGATTCATGCCTTTTTACTGAATATTTGAATGCAAATTTATAGTGTTTGTAATGTATCCAGAAAACCAATATCCATCAAACTCAGAATTATAGGAAGGTAATTTCAACCAAATAATTCTCTGTAGCAATAAAGAAGTACCTTGCACTTGTTGGTATATAAGCAGCATGAATTCATATTGGTGATAAAACTATCCTGTTGGGTTTATTTAATGTTTACATTTTCAGGCAGAGGTGTTCCAACTTATGTAAAGTATTTCTTAATCATAACTTGCTATTGGTCCAGGGCAGAGCACTGTGTGCAACATTTATGTTCAGATCATTCCAATACTATTTGCATCACTTGGTGGCTTGCATTTACCCACTATGCTTAGATATGCTGTACATTCAAGATCATGCAAAAGCCTGCAGAGTTTTAGGCCAAATCTAATAGCTTCAGTGGTACAATAAGATATTGTTGGTTGCATGGAATAAGTTTCAATGTCATGTGCATCATATGCTCTTACAGAAAAGTCCTGACAAGTGGCACTGTAAAGCAGTATCAGTGCCTTTTAAGGAATAGTAATTTTTTTTTTAATTCGTTAGTATACATAAAAAGACAAAAAAAACTGTCTTTCAATGTATTAAGGATCACAAGAGCCAGGCCCGGACTGGCAATCTGTGGGTTAGGGCAAATGCCAGATGGGCTGCTATAAGGTGCCATAGAAAGTCAGTATTTAGTGGGCTGGTGGGGACTGTTTGGGCCTCTATGTGGGCTGATTGGGCCTCTGTGTACCTGAAATGCCAGGGCCTATTTTGATTCTCAGTCCAGTCCTGACAAGAGCACACTGAGTACAGAGCTACTTCCCCGCATAGCAAGATGCAGGCGGTGCTGTTGCACATTTTCCTTAGCTTCTCATTCCCTAGCTTCCAGTTCTCATTACCCCTGTCTTGCACTTTAAATCTGCACGTACTGTACAATCACTGGTTTGTACAAATAGCTTACAGGACTTACAGCAGAGTTACAGCACGGGGGTTGTGGGGCCGTCCCTTGCAATGTCAGCAAGTCATGCAGGCCATGACATTGCAGGCGGCTATAGTTACAGTTCGCCTCACAAGGCAATTTCCAGCAACTTAGAAAAACGCTGCGCCACGTGTGTAAAGGCGCAGGCGACTTTTCATTTTAGCACGAGACATGGGTGAGCAATTCAGGGAGATTAGTCGGCAGGTGACAAATCTCCCTGATACTTAGAACAGGCCCTGCACACCAATTAGATAAACAATGTGGTATTCATTTAAATATATTTAATTAATTTCTAAAAAATCACAAAACGTCAATAGAATTTACACAATAAGGCTCAACATGCCAACAGTACAATCCAGCATATACATATACCACACCAAATAAGTCAAACAGAGAAAACTCAGTACAAGGAAGTGGATACTCTTGCCCCAAAAAGAGAATTACCCCAATGTTTCGGCCTAACACCTTTATCAAGGGGAATTCTGACTTCTGTGCCCACTAGAACATCTATAAATACCTTAGAGGTTTGTGTGTCATTAGGCTCCATTTTTGTGCTGTGCAGCTTCAGTGACGTCACTTCCGCATATGTCATATCCGTGGACTCAACGTCCACCTTAAAGACGCGGATCGATATTTCTTGCTGGAACACATTTGGAATGAAATCGATTAGCTCACCATATCCCAGCAACCATATCATGCATATTCACACCTCATCTCAATGGTATAGATAAACAACGCAGAACCACAAAGGACAATCTATAGCTTCTATACATATTATCTCCACAGAGCTATCCTAAACAAGTCTTTATAATATTCCATTCATTGCATAAGAGTATATATATATCAACACTTCATTAAACATATACCGATTCATTTTTTGTATTGTAACATCTCTGAGTGTTAATCCGTTTAAAGGTGCCATAATATTGCTCCAATTGTATAGTGACAGTGCTTAAAGGGGTTGTTCACCTTCCAAACACTTTTTTCTGTTCAGTGGTTTTCAGATTGTTCTTCATAAATAATGACTTTTTCATTATTCATTATTTATTTTTTACTGTTTTTCCAAAATCTTAAAAAGTTTAAAGTTGAATGTTGGTGTCTCTGGTGTTTGAGTCTGGCAGCTCAGTAATTCAGGCGCAGACTCTAAAAACTGATACAATTTTGCAACGTTTAATTGATACATTTCACAGAAACATCTCTGGAGTATTAGCAATTATTGTATCAATTCTAACAGCTGCCTGTAATGAAACTCA
>CM044437.1:75497758-75531425 GCA_024363595.1 Xenopus borealis
TATATATATATATATATATAGATTTGTAGAAGGATCAGCACACTCTCAGCAAGATTTGTACATAAAGTGTTCTTTTATTCAGTAACACAGCATGTATCCGACGTTTCAGTCCCTCCTGGGGACCTTTATCAATATATATATGTATATATATAGTGACATTAAAATACTATATATTATTCATGATTGATGGACATACATATAAATACAAAGTGCTTATGCAGTTAGACCATAAATAGGCCTTTTTATAAGAGTTTGTCTATGTCCCCCAAAAGCAAAAAAGTGAGTGGGTAAATCCAAACACAAAGTTTCTTCAGAACTGTTACAATAACGGGAAATTATCAGGTACAATAGTTATAACCTAACCTTTCTGGAGTCGAGTAGGGCTAGTACAGACGAGAAGATTCAGGGAGATTCGTCGCCTGGCGTTTTCCGAAGTTACTCAAAGTTGCCTTGTAAGGCAATTTCAAGTGTTTTCATAAAATTCATCGCTGCGTGTTAATAGGTGCAGGCGATTCTTCACTGAAGCAGCTGGAAGGCAGGGGGAAGTGTTTCTGGGAGATGGTCGCCAGGCGACAAATCTCCCTGAATATTCTCGTCTGGACTAGCCCTTAGGGGCTGCCCTCCCTTACCTGCCCCTATACATAACTTCTGTGTCAGAGTGATCTAGGAATAGAAATATTTCAATATTCCAGTATTCTTCCTTGGTAAAAGTATATCTAATCTTTTCCAAAGCTATCAAATGTATCTGTTAGTACATCAACTTCTGGGGGAGAATTCCACAGCTCTTACAGTAAAAATCCTTTTTTGCACCTTAAGATGGAACCTCCTATCTTCTAATCAGAAAGGATGCTCTTGTCTGCTGGAAGAGCCTGCTGGGGAATTTATTATATGAGTAACAGGAAAGTGAAAGATAGTCACATAACACCATAATGATTGTAGGTGGGGAGCTTACCCCTTTTATTTTAACCACCCGTGTTTTTGCTGTTATTACTAATATGATTATGAATGATGTGTGCTGACCTAGGAGTTCTGTACCACCTAGCAGGATTATCGTAGGAAAGGAGAGGAGGTGTTGAAATTCTACTTTTGAGTTTATTATATGGCTTCTTCATATAGATATTTATAGTTATTTTATAACCCCCTTAAAAACGTTTCTCCAGTGTAAGCAATCCCATCTTGGCCAGTCTTTTCTCATAGCTGAGACCTTCCAATCCCTTTATCAGTTTAGTTACTCTGTCTAAGACTTTATTTCAATAATATACTTTATGAGCACTGACTGATCAAAATGGTATTGATTTTTTTTGCTATATATGATACTAGAAAGCTGATGATAATGAGGTTTTCCACATTACTACTAAAAAAACATGCATTGGATCAGCTCAGAGGCACTACAGGAAAAAATAAAGCCATTTTATTGTTTGCACATTGTTTTGATGATGGTATCTTAAAATCTCCCCTGGCAGTTAAATCTGTTAAGAGCCATCTAATGACTCTAACTAGTAAGGAAGTTCTAAATGACAGGCAGCATAAGGAATGTATAAATATGCATCACTGAACATAATGGACAACATGGAACACATCCTATCCTCTAACCAATCACAATGCAGGCATTTCTGTATAAATTGGCTGGATTTTGTTTCCTTTCACATCAGCTTGACAGTGGTCCAGGCAAACCCAGACTGCTGTATTGCCCCTGTTTATAACAAATATGAGGGTCTCACCTATCTGTTTTGTGCTGCTGGCTGTGCTTATAGTCGCTGCAGAAGTAAGGAGCGATAACCAGTTTGTGAAGCTCTGTGGGAGAGAATTCATTCGAGCAGTCATATACACATGTGGAGGTTCTAGATGGAGAAGACTTTTGCCTGAATTACCCCAAGACACAGCTGGTATGTATTGCACAGAGCAGAGACATTGCACTCTATCAATCTGTTTTCTCTGATTTATTGGATTTCCCAGCTACCTTATTGATTTCAAGTTAGCATACAGTTTCACTTTAATTCCTGGCATTCTGTGTGATAACTGTGACTGATGCAGAGGTCAATTATTTTTCCTAGTAGGTTCTGCTTTCATCAGCCTTGATAATCACTTTATCAAATATACGGATATACACAAAATGGGGTTTGTTCAATTTCCAGTGTGACAAATTAAAGTTACCCAGTAGGCTTTCTGCCAATTTAATCGGGGAACGGTGGCATGTGTAACAGGATACTGATATGTCAACCACACAGAGAAAAATACAATTATTTAACCATAAGAATAAAGAGGTGTGCAATGACAAACAGGAGTGAAAAAAAAACTGAAAAGATAAAGCTAGAAAACTAACCAACCAGATTCATTAGGCCAACAATCTTCACTCCTGTACTGAATAAGGATTACTTGCCTTCCAGGAATGTGTGTGCTGGTTCTGTTTCTCTTTTTAAAATAATATATCCAATTCCACAAGTTAGCTAGTCTTTCAGTGCTACTCACAAACTGATGTTCAATATGTTTTCTGTGTAATAAGTCTATGAACTAAAGAATGATGGTCAGTCCAGTCTATTGAACAAACAGAAGAGTCAGCTACATATAAAATATTTATTCAATGTTCGTTATCTCAGGTTATGTAAGGTCACACACATATCTCATAATGAATATGGCACAGGCTAGTCAAACATCTGTTGCCTATTTATAAACAGAAATGGCCAACCATGTGCTCAGCTTTACCTCCTTTAAATTGGAGATCTGCTTATAACAGAATGTGAGACGAAAAGAGACACAAGAGATCCAGAAGTACTAAATGTCTTCCAGTAGGTCATATAAAAAAAATCCCCCTATAACTGTAACTTTTCTGTTTAATATGTGCATATGCAAAGTCACAAGAGCATTGGCACAGTACTAGTCTACATATCACTGATCATATCATTTCAGATGAGACATTAGCAATATGGAAACTGCAGTCACTATGGGCACTATAATTGATGGGGAGAGTGCCCTTTATACACCCAGAAAATACCTATATAATAATATACAGGTCATAGTGGATGTAGAGCCCTACTAAAATATAATTTTAAATACACTTTATAAAATCACAAATAAGGTTTTTAAACAATATAAGCACATTTGGAGCCCAGTGAGAACTGGAACCAACAGCTCACATGGGATTTAGAACAGAACATAACTGTAAATGTAACAAGAATCTCTGTGAATTCTGCAATGTAGTTTTTTTCCACACAATGGGGAATTACAGAGAAGCAGCTATTGCACTGTACACTCCAGTATGCCAAAGCAAGTCAACAAGTGTACAAAGACTGGGCCTCCCTGTAACTCTGGGGAAAATTGCACATGTAACACATAGGGAGTACACAGACAGAATTGGTAAAGGTGGGTGGGAACCTGCTATGGAAGACTAGAGCTACAGTGAGGAGCGAGCCATTAGTAAAGCTATCATGTAAAGTTGGTTACGCTTGGCACAACTAGACCATATTATCACCGAAACACATACTTACATTGGTTACTCTGACATCAAAAACATAAGGAAGGATTTTCATAGAATATTTTAAGCTCTTAAGTATTATTATAAAATCCACTATGGAAACACCATCTGAAACCATGTTAATCTCCATTGTATTGATCTTTATGCAGACAGTGAAAATTACTTGTCTTTGTATAATGGAGGGATGGAACGAACAGAACCTTTGGAGTACCATCTACAAAAAGCCAGCTCCCAAGAGGATAAGTTTTTTCAGAAGGCAGACTCATTGGAAGCACAGTGGGATACACAGAAAAAGTCTTTTCAAGAGAGACGCGACTTGAATGAACTGTTAACAACAGCCTGCTGTAAAAATGGCTGCAAGAAAAAAGACTTAAGCTCTTTGTGCTAAATAGGCTTTATCCAATCACAGTCATAGTTTCAATCATATGGTCTATGTTTCCTCTCTTGTGACAATTTAGCATGGAAGTTCTACCTGCAGGAAAGTTGAAGTGAGACTCTCTTGCTTATGTGCACTTCCCAGAATACTCCTTCAGCAACAGTTGAGAGTACCAGACCATCTTACCTTTACCCCTCCCTACCTAAATGTATTGTTTTTTTTGTTCACATACAGAAGTCTAATAAAGAACTAAAAAGTTAACCGTTTGCATTTTATTTCCAATTCTATTCAAACCTATATTGTTATAGCGCCGCAAAATGTGTTGGCACAATATTAATAATAGTAAAATAATCTCACTAATCATTTCCATTTTGCTACTTATTTAACTTTGTTTGCAGCTGCAACCTTGACCTATATGCAACCTTTATCTATAAATAAAAATGGGTTATTTTAAATGGATATCTAGTATAGGTAATTCTAACACAACTGGACTTGCTGAGTAATCATTGAAGACATTTCACTACTCATCCAACAGCTTCTTTAGTTCAAGTGACTGGTGTGGGAAATTCTTGTCATATAAACTCTTCCACTAATCTAATCACAATGGCCCATTGTAACTCTTCAGAGAGATGAAATCCGAAATTCAGAGAAGTTGTGAATGCTTTGTAGTTACTGTGATATGATTACCAAGGTGTAATGCAACTGTGGATGTTCACTTTAACTTTTAATATGATATATAAAATGATAATCTGAGACAACTAGTCAGTTTTCCTTTTTTTATTGTTCTTTGTATTATGCCTTTCCCTAATATGGAATTTACAATGGATCAATACCCAACAATTAGGAATGAGATTTGCTGAGAGTCAGGACTGTTATGGGTTAATGTTACAAAATTTGCAAAAGATATCTAGTAATCCACAGAAATGAAATGCTTGCTTTCAAACAGGTTACCAGTAACTGCTATCTGCTGAGTGGTTACTCGACATGGAACAATTTTTGTAACTTTATTGCATTTCCTCTTACAGTTGTTATAATTTTAACAAGGCCCTCTACATAGTCCTAGCTCTTGGATCCTAACAGATAGGTAACAGTTTGAATTTTAAAATGAAGAGCTGCAGAACAAACAATAAATATCAGTTGTAAATTAGAGTGCCATTGTACAATACAATACAATGTCATAGTGAATGTAAAAGGTAAATATAAATTATATTCTGTAAGTACATTGGGTACGTTGCTGGTTAGGGGTGATGTGGGGGAAAAATCCCAGCACAAAGATTAACTTTTACAAACAGACCAGCAGATGTTCATTCTCAGCGATATAAAAACATATATTACTTAAAATTCCTCTAGTCTCAATACAAAATACCACCTGAAATGTGCTGTGTGGTATCCAGGAAGTTTCAGGCCACAGCAGCTGTGGAAGGTATACAGTTACTATACTTAAAACTAATTGAAAGTTTTGGATATAATTCATTTGTGTGTATTATTCATAGTATACCCCATAGACATTTGCTAGTGCAAACAGAGAGCTATTCTTGAAAGAGTAGGAGGAAAAAGTGTCATTTGCTGGGTCCCAGATGCATCTGCTTCCAACACGCATGCTTTGATCATTCAGCTGGCCAATGTAAATCAGTACAATAATCTTATACCTGGGGATCATCAGATCTTTTACCCGTGCTTTTATAACCTGCAAAGAACAGACACAGAGTTGTAACATGAGGTTTCACATACATTTTATAGTATTGGTATTGTCTTTCACAACAGAAATAGCATATATTGCATAGCAAAAATAGGGTTACATCTGAATGTATCGTATGGTTTACTGTCAGCAGCCAAGCCCATTAAGCTTTAAGACAAGATGTTTTTCTTTTTTTTGTCATAAAAGTATTAGACAGATGCTTTTACATTACTTTTCTTACCCCCACGTTTCTCTATGAGGGTGCTGCCATATTTGTGCAGTAGGAGCCTGTTAGCATTAGAAACTAACTGAGGCTAAGTAGGGGCAGTCAGGTTGCTAAAACTGTCAGTTTTAGGAACTTCACGTAACAATTACTTACGAAAGCATAACTATCAGTGAAAAACGTTCAACATGACCTATACCTAACTTTTAATGTAGATTCATGATTTGAAAATAAAATTTTAAGCAGCAGTATCACTTTAATGGTCTCTTTTGCTTCTCTGTAGGATTCAGGCTTCTTTACTGCCCTGTACAGTGCTGTAGACAAATCGACATAAACTCATATTAACACTCTATGTTGGGGCTCAGAACTGCTCAAATGACCTACCTGTTACTATTGCTCTATTTACATAAACTGACTGCCTGACTGACCTTCCTGACTACAGTGTTCTCCATGACCGTTCTACTGCCTCCTCTTTGTTTATACTTCTGTTTTCTGGAGATAGCAGTCACGCAAGGTTTGACAGTCAGGACAAATAAAACAAAACAGAAATAATGTAGGTAGTGAAAATATGGATTATGACAATGTTTTCACTGATTCAAAAGACAAATGAATACAGTATACTAAACATTTCTGCACTCAAGATAAAAAGAGGACTTAACAGTCCGAAATTAAATTCCAGTACCTGTACAAAGGAAGAGCAAACCACTGACCCATCTAATCCAAATCCAATAAACACTGAATCAGAAACTTGATACTAAAAAATACAGTGTTACCTCAGAGATGGTCTTTGTCATTTGCCTGCACAGCTCTGCTTCATATTTCTCCTCCTGAAGATAACTTGTCAGGACATCCTTTAAAATATTATGTACAGACGCCACTGGAAAACGTTTTGCAGGCCCTGTAGAGTATGCATGTTATTACCACCCCAGCCAAAACAGTCTTTGCATACATACATTCTGTATTTAATTAACTTCAATCTAATACACAGCATTTACACTGGCACGTGAAATAGACAGCCACAGAGCGAATATGGTTAGGGAAGAACTTTTTATTTTAAAGTCAAGAATTTTCACTGTAGTGATACTGGTCAATTCACTTGTTGTATGACAGAGCAGAGGGCCACACGGAAATGTTATTCCATACAAAGAAGTATATAGAGCCCAGGACAGATGGGGTTCACTGGCCTCCAGTTGCACACACAGATGACTCTTGTGTTTATTTTTGCAAAAACTTGACAGCTTGACATTTGTCAGCAATAAACAATAATAATTACCTATCTGATAAGTGTTTTCCATTAGGTTTGCAGGGCGCTGACTGTCATCATGGTGGCCTGGTTCGTCTATGTAAGACACTGTACTCACAGAGCTAAAAATGAAGCAGGACATATCTTTTTGGTAATGTGTGCTTTCAAATAAAGCACTATGCAATATGTTGGCGCTATAGAAATACATGTTAATAATAAATGGGGTGACTGACCCACTCTAAAACATAAATGCTCTGTACATTTACACATTTAATGCCATTGCTACTTTTTATTACTCATCTTTCTATTCAGGTCCTCTCCTTTTCATATTCCAGTCTGTTTTTCATATCACTGCAGGGTTGCTAAGGTAAATTGGACCCTAGCAACCAGATTTCTGGAATTGCAAACTGGAAAGCTACTGAATAAACAGTTAAATAACGCAAAAGCCACAAATAAAAAAGTTAAAGACAATCAAAAATTGTCTCAAAATATCTGTCTCTACATCATACCTAAAAGTTAACTCAAAGGTGAACAACCCCTTTAAGTCATTAACACCAGGAGGTTTTCTCTTTAATTTTTAAATCTCTTATACCCCTTAATATCAGTTGGCTCCTTTTCCCTGTTTTACCAACACAATCTTTTATATAGTTATTGTAAAATATAGTTAAACTAAAACTTTTTTTTTAGAAAAGTGTGCTTATATTAATAACATTTTTTTAACTTATAGACCTTACTCTTTGGTTTTGCTGAAGCTGCCTCTTGGTTTCACATCATGGCTTCCCAGTGATGAAATACTTCCCCTCTTCTTCAGGAGACGGGCTGCTTTGTCTTTGGCTACGTCTGACATCCCTACAGAAGAAAAAGAGAACAGAATGCTTCAGAGTGTCTTATTGCATTGTTTCAAATCTATGCTGGTTTCAAACTTGAACTGGTTAGTAGTGTACCTGTACTTGACCGCAATGCTGCCCTCCTTGTTTTTTGTTAGCAATTCATGCAGTCCTTACCAAGTAGGATGGCAGCCTGCATAGGCGGAGGGTGATTTTTTTGTTTGGGTAGGCTAAGTCTAATGTTACTTCAACAGTTTTTTCAATAGTGATTTTATGCTGGCAGAAACAGCTGATTCAATCCTATATTATAAGCACTGGCAACAGTTGTAATTCACCTGTATTAGCACACAGGGAGAATATTTGTCTAAAAATGCACTACAAACTGAAATCTGTTCCATACATGGTCTGACTTAATATCTACTAACTGATGGGCCCACACGCTGCATATGAAGCCCAGACTATTTTGAAAATAATATGCATAGCACTCTCTTATTATCAAAATTATAGAAAAAGTTCAGTTCATCCACATAACTGGAAATCAGGGCTAATGATTTGGTTGTTTAACATTAAAGCATGTTTATTGGTCTACTTTCACATAAAACAGAAGGGATATGTTAATTGTCATTTATGGGAGATTGTATACATACAAAGTATAATGCAGATGTATTTTGGTCCCCTCACAAAAAACAGTAGCTGCCTTTTTACTGCAGTTTCAAAGTAACACAATATAATAGTAGATGAGGTTGAGAAAAAACTTACATTCAACCGTCAACACAACATTTGTGTGTAAGTGAATGTAGCTGAACTGATCAGTTAGCTGATCCAGAT
Source organism: Xenopus borealis (assembly GCA_024363595.1). Lineage (NCBI taxonomy): Eukaryota > Metazoa > Chordata > Amphibia > Anura > Pipidae > Xenopus > Xenopus borealis. Next base: position 75,506,406 of record CM044437.1, read on the forward strand.
AAAAGTGAATTGAATTGATACAATAGTTGCTAATATTCCTCATATACTGCTGATAAATATTTCAACTAATTGTAGCAGATTGTTACAGTTCAGATGATCCTGGATCACTGAGCTGCCAGTCTGAAACCCCAGATACAGGAACGTTACATTTTAAACTTCAATTTTGTGAAAACAGTTGAAAGAAAGCAACTGAAAAAAAGTCTTGATTTCTGTTGAACAATCTGGAAGGTGAACATCCCCTTAAAGAAACAGTCACCAATATCCAATCACAATGGTTCCATTGAACTATTCAAATAGGTGTTGGATGAAATTCACAGAGGTGTGAAAGTGAGATCTGGTCACAATGGTAATATAATGGCTACATCACACCTTCATACCTGTTCCAGTTTCAGATAACACCTACCTGAACAGAACAATGGAACTACCATTGACCATTGATGGTATTTATTTTTTGTGTAATGTAAGTATGAAACACTCCCCACATACCAAACAAGCAGATGGAGGATTAGCAGCTGCTTTGTCTCTTGGCTCTGACCCCAGCAGCACCCATTGCCCCTCCCCCAGACAAACTCAAATAGACACATTGGTCAGTCAGAGGATTTAAATTTTTTTTCTTTTAAATTTTCTTAAATTTTTTTATGCAAACAGTTTTGGGAAGGCAGCTGGGAAATTGACAATTTGTCAGATTTTAAAATGAAACATTAAAAAATCAGTTTGTTCTTTTGAGAAATGGATTTTAATGCAGAATTCTGCTGGAACAGCACTATTAACTGATGCATTTTGAAAGAAATTTTTTTTCCCCCCATGACAATATCCCTTTAATCAGCAGGTAAATTGACATAACAGAAGCAGACTCTGGTCAGATTATGGCTGCACCAAAAATTATGTACCTTAAAGGGATACCGTCATGGGAAAACATGTTTTTTTCAAAATGCATCAGTTAATTGTGCTGCTCCAGTAGACTTCTGCACTGAAATCCATTTTTCAAAAGAGCAAACAGATTTTTTTATATTTAGTTTTGAAATCTGACATGGGGCTAGACATTTTGTCAATTTACCAGCCCCTGGTCATGTGACTTGTGCCAGCACTTTAGGAGGGAACTGCTTTCTGGCAGGCTGTTGTTTTTCCTTCTCAATGTAACTGAATAGTACGCAGTGGGACATGGGTTTTTACTATTGAGTGCTGTTCTTAGATCTACCAGGCAGCTGTTATCTTTTTTTAGGAGTTGTTATCTGGTTACCTTCCCATTGTTCTGTTGTTAGGCTGCTGGGGGGGGGAGGGGTTGTATTACTCCAACTTGCAGTACAGCAGTAAAGAGTGATTGAAGTTTATCAGAGCACAAGTCACATGACTTGGGGCAGCTGGGAAATTGACAAAATTTCTAGCCCCACCCCATGCCAGATTTCAAAATGGATTATAAAAAAATGTGTTTGCTCTTTTGAGAAATGGATTTCAATACAGAATTCTGCTGGAGCGGCACTAACTAACTGATGCATTTTGAAAAAACTTTTCCCATGACAGTATCCCTTTAAGTTGCACTTCAAAGCCTTCAATTGAATGACACAGTCAAATACAGTTACAGTGCTTATGGATGCAGACCCTACCTTCTAGGTCACATTTATTTGAATAATATAAAGTGATCGGTTTTAAGCTCCAAGAGACTGCCCTTTTAAAAAAAGTAAGCTACAAAAGTATAAGATTGTAAACAAAATGTTCCATTCAAAAACCGTTGCTGCCCCAGCCTTGTGTGAGACATGTTTTGTTTCTAGGAGACAAACACAATGCTAATTACAAACTTGCAACTTTCCAGCAATACAGGCTCAGGTTCTGCCCCAGCTAGAACTCCACCACAGGCAACCACAGACAACGTATTTTGGGGAGCATATGTACGGACAGCTGTAGTACCCTGTACAGTGTAATAACTACCGTGGGAGTAGGGGGTGCGAGTGGACCCCTCGGCAGATTGCGCCTCACTGTAGCCTGCTTCAGTTGGCTGCAGGAGCAAAAAAAAAGGCGCCAAGGGGGGTGGCGGCTGCAACTAGTTACGTTACTGACTGTGTACCCTATTAGGTATCCTCCTCTCTCCTGTGCTCCAGTCCCTGCCTTTACCATTAAAGGTGGATCACCTCTAAATTAGCATGTTATAGAATAGCTCATTCTAAGCAACTCTTCAACTGGACCTCATTTTTCCTTTTTTTTTTTTTTTTAGAATTTTGAATTAATTGACTTCTCCTGACTTTTTATTGTATTGTTTTATCTTAAGAAAACTATATATAAAAATATATAAAGAGAAAATAATTAATAAAAACTATGTAAGGCTACACATTTATTATGATTGCTACTTTGTATTTCTCATCTTTCTATTCAGGTCCTCTCCTTTTCATATTCAATGCAGGGTTGCTAAGGTAAATTGGACCCTTGCAATCAGACTGCTAACTGCAAACTGGAGAGCTGCAGAATAAAAAACTAAATAGCTCAGAACCCCCCACAATAAAGATGGCTATACACGGGCCGATAAAAGCTGCTGACAGACCAAGGCAGCTTATTAGCCATTGTATGGGGCCCTCAGATGGGCTTTCCAGATCAACATCTGACTGAAAGTTGGCCAGATGTCGATCGGACGGGACTAAAAATCCTGTCGGATCACAGACCGCATTTGTTCGTTGATGCATTTCCACAAGCCAACCACCCATTTACCCATCACTATGATATGATCGCTGGGCCGTAGGGTCCACAATCGGATCAGCCCGATATCGCCCACCTCAAGGTGGGTACATCGGGAGAGATCCGCTTGTTCGGTGATCTCTCCGTGTATGGCCACCTTAAGAAACAGAAATTGCAAATTGCCTCAATATACTTTACAGCAGCGGTCCCCAACATTATTTTTACCTGTGAGCCACATTTAAATTTAAAAAGAGTTGGGGAGCAACACAAGAATGAAAAAGAGTCCCTGGGGTGCCAAATAAGGACTGTGCTTGGTAGACCTACAGTTGCCTCTACTTGGCAATATACTTTTATGCAATTAAAACTTGCTTCCAAGCCAGGTATTCGAAAATAATCCCCTGCTTTGAGGACACTGAGAGCAACATCCAAGGGGTTGGAGAGCAACATGTTGCTCACAAGCTACTGGTTGGGGATCACTGCTCTACAGCATACTTAGAAATTTAAAGGGATACTGTCATGGGAAATTTTTTTTTTACAAAATGCATCAGTTAATAGTGCTGCTCCACCAGACTTCTGCACTGAAATCCATTTCTCAAAAGAGAAAACAGATTTGATTATATTCAGTTTTGAAATCTGACATGGGGCTAGACATTTTGTCAATTTCCCAGCTGCCCCAAGTCATGTGCTCTGATTAACTTCAATCACTCTTTACTGTACTGCAAGTTGGAGTGATATCACCCCTCCCACTGTGTACTATTCAGTTACATTGAGAAGAAAAAACAACAGCCTGCCAGAAAGCAGTTCTTCCTAAAGTGCTGGCACAAGTCACATGACTGGGACAGCTGGGAAATTGACAAAATGTCTAGCCCCATGTCAGATTTCAAAACTGAATATTAAAAAAAAATGTTTTCTCTTTTGAGAAATGGATTTCAGTGAAGAAGTCTAGTGGAGCAGCACTGTTAACTGATGTGTTTTGAAAAAAACATGTTTTCCCATGACAGTATCCCTTTAAACTGGTGCTTTGCTATATGTAAGATCTCCCTTTCTAGTTGGCTAGTTTCCTCCTTAGATCACAACAAGGAAACAAATATATGATACCATCGTTATATCTGTCATGAATATCTAGCAAAGCAATTAGGAGTACCTAGGGTTAAGCAAACAGGCATCCTGTGCAGTCACAGCTCACCCGTGGCCAAGTGATGTTTCCAGTAACTTAAAGGGGTGGTTCACCTTTAAATAAATTTTTAGTTATTGAATGACTAATTCTGAACAATTTTTCAATTGGTCTTCATTTTTTTTAGCTTTTTAATTGTTTGCCTTCTTCTCCTGATACTCTCCAGCTTTTAATTGGGGGGTCACTGACCCCCAGCTAACAACAAATGCTCTGTACGGCTCCAAATGTATTGTTACTGCTACTTTTTATTATTCATATTTTTATTCAGTCCATCTCCTATTCATACTCCAGTCTCTTAATCAAATGAATGCATGGTTGCTAGAGTAAGTTGGACCCTAGCAACCTAGCTAAAATGCTAAACTGGAGAGCTGCTGAATAAAAAGCTAAATGACGCAAAAGCCACAAATAATTAAAAATGAAAAACAATTGAAAGCGGTCTCAGAAAATCACTCTCATACTATCAGTTAATTTAAAGGTGATCATTCCATTTAATTCCAAGTTCCAACACAGAAGCTCATTGCCCCCCTTCTTTTAAAAATGTACTGTCCCGGGATACTTTTACTATGTCACAGACGGCGCATGCGCAGTACTGACATTCCTCACAGAGTTTCATACAAGAAGGGGTGTCTGCTTGGGTCATAGGAAAATACGGGCTACTTTTTCACTCACATTTGGCCCACAAATTGGCTTCCGCTATAATTCTGCCTTTCTTTTTCCGTCCAGACACCCAAGCAAGACACTGATAATTTAGGAGCAACACAGTTGCCAATCCCTACTTAGGCACGAAATTTGGGACGGGAGGACGCTGATGAAACAAAAGCTTCCAGGTGCTCTCTTTGTGGCCTGACAAGCTACACCCCAGCACAGCCGGACTAGCTGCTTGTTGCCTATTCCCCAGCAAGGTGCATGTAACAGCCCCAAGCTTAAATTCACACTATATACACTATAACTCACCGACAGCCGAAACGACCAACACTTCAGAGTGCAGCTATGCGGCCAGCGTTATGTTGCTAGTGGCAACTATGCTGAGAGAAGAAGGAGGGGCTAGTTTAGACTGCAGTTCCTATTAGTTCAGGCAAAGGAAATGGTGACTGGCTTGGTTAATGTATTGTACTCACAGTTTATAAGTTACAGTGAAACCTCGATTTTAAGTTTTCCCCATTTTACATTTCTTATTTGTGGTCCCACCGATTTATAGTGCATTTTAATGGGTACATTTTCCTTGATTTTAAGTAATGTTGTTCTGGATTTTACTTCAAACTGTTGTCCTGATCCGATGTTCACAAAAATTGCTTTTTTTTTTTTTTAACTCTATGGGTGTTATTATTTGTGAAATAAAGAGGTTAAAAATACTAACAAGATGTATATTTTGCCATGGTTCTGTCTGTAAATGGTCAATTCCAATTAGTCTTTCCCTTATACCAGGGGTCCCCAATAGGTTTGCCACCCAGGCTGTATTTTACCTGCCTAGCCTGTAAAACACCTGCAAGGGCCGGGGCCGATATTACAAATTTGTAATGTAGTTGCCGGTAATTTGTAATACCCATAATAAAAGCCCTCGGCCCTTAACTTTAAAAGTCTCTTTTCCCCAACGCTGTTGTGGCCCCACCCCCTTTAGCTCCCTTTGTGACAAAGGGGTACGCCCCGAAACGTTGCACGTTCGCTCACAATAAAATAGCAAGGGGTAAGCCTGCTTGGAATTTACCTTGAGTGCCAGTGTTTTTTGGAAGGAACTTCAAGTTTTGGAGGGATGCCGGATCCTCTATGCTGAGCACCGGGCTAACTTTTATTTACTCTTTGGCTGGGTGAGTGCAGAGCTACATCTATTTCTACCCACCCCCTTTAGCGTCATGCCCCTTTGTGAGTCTCTTCCCCCCAACACTGCTGTGGCCCCCACACCTTTGCGATGTTTTACTATGACCCCTCCCCTTTTGAGTCACTGCCTGATGCTTTTGTTCCCGCCCGCACCACTAGCCGGTAACTTTATTTTAAACAGGTGGCAACCCTAGTTCCCAACTGCCAGGCTGCGGCAACAGTCCTGGACTGGGCCTCTGAGCCTAGCCGAATTGGACACCAACCACCACTGAACCCCTCAGACCCCCTCCTGAACCGGCTCAATCGCCCAGCCCTGGTCCTTGAAAAAAAGTTTTGCTTCGACACCGGTCCCCGGATCAAACCCCTGCCTTATACAGTCCTGCACCAATCACTTATTGCTTAAAGGGGTTGTTCACCTTCCAAACACTTTTTTTTGTTCATCTTTTACTGTTTTTCCAAAATTTAAGTGTAAAATTGAATGTTGGTGTCTCTGGTGTTTGAGTCTGGCAGCTCAGTAATTCAGGTGCAGACTCTAAACTGTTACAATTCTGCAACATTTAATTGATACATTTCACAGCAACATCTCTGGAGTATTAGCAACTATTGTATCAATTCTAACAGCTGCCTGTAATGAAACCCAGAGATTCTGCTCAGCAGGGACAAAGATAAGAAATGTATCCATTAAATGTATCAGTTTAGAACAGTTGTGGGGACACTTTACACTTCAATATTAGAAAAACGGTTACAAATAGAAAATAGACATTAATTGGAAAAAGTCATTATTTCTGGTGATCTATCTGAAAGCAACTAGTTGTTTGAAGGTGGACAACCCCTTTAGGGTAGGGACAGACAGGGAGATTCGGGGAGATTGTCGCCTGCTAAAAACGCCAGGCGACAGAATCTCCCCGAATCTCCCTGTCTGTCCCTACCCTTAAGGTTGTGTATGTGACTGACAGAGAGGCCTTGCACATAAATTCAAATTAATGATCCTGACATTCAAAGCACTTCATAACTCTGCCCCTCCCTACATCTCTGAACTCATCTCTATATACTCACCCAACCGCTTACTACGCTCCTCTACTGACCTGCTACTCAACTCTTCTCTCATTACCTCCTCACATGCTCGCATTCAAGACTTTGCAAGAGCTTCTCCCCTCCTCTGGAATTCTCTCCCACGGTCTGTCCAACTTTCTCCCAACCTTTCTGCTTTCAAGAAATCTTTTAAAGCGCACTTCTTTCGAGAAGCCTACCCTCACTCTTAACTACCAAATGAAACACTACATACAGTACCACATTTCTCACCCACTTAATTCGATCTTGCCCATTCCCACATCTACTATATATATACATATACTTATGTATAACTCCTTTACCTTTAGATTGTAAGCTCTTTCTGTATAGGGCCTTCCTCACCTTTTTATCTGCATTGATTGTGATTGAATGTAACTCCAAATGTATGTTATTCGTGTGATTTAGTTGTATAATCACATATACTTTAAAGCACCCAGCAATATGTTGGCGCCATAGAAATACATGTTAATAATAATAATAATAATAATAATAATAATAAATGCCCCCCATAGTGTAACATTAACACTGCAATGCTTAAAGGAGATCTAAACCCTAAAAATGAATTGGACTAAAAATGCCATGTTTTATATATTTATTGCACCAGCCTAAAGTTTCAGCTTCTTATAAGCAGCTATTATCCAAGACTTCAAACTTGTCATAGGTAGGGTTGCCACCTGGCAGGTATTTTACCGGCTTGGCCGGTAAAAATGATGGTTGATCCCAATTTTATTAATAGGGAAAAAGGTAAATATATAGGAAGGCCGGTATTTTTTTCCAGAAAAGGTGGCAACCCTAGTCACAGGGGGTCACCATCTTGGAAAGTGTCTCAGTGGGCTCTGAGAAGCTAAGCTTAGGCGTCATCACTAATTATCCAGCATAAAATGAAGTTGGTCTGTCATTAGGGTTGCCACCTTTTCCTGAAAAAAATACCGGCCTTCCTATATATTTATCTTTTTTTCCTATTAATAACATTGTGATCAAACATCAAAAATACTGGCCAGGTCAGTAAAATACCAGCCAGATGGCAACCCTACCTGTCATATAAGCTGATGTTACAAATTTTGATGCTAGTTGCACTGGTTTCTGTGCTGCCATGTAGTCCTTACCTGTATTAGTTACTGATCAGTCTTATACTGTGACATTTATATGTGCATAGAAACCTGTAAAGAGGCTGGCACAAGCCTGGAACCCATGAAATAGTGAAGCCACAGTCAGGTTGTAAAAGGTTAAAAAGCTTACATTTTTTCCCAAAATGTAAGAACCTATTTAAGATCCTATGTGCATAACTCCCAACATTTCATAACAGGAGGCACAAAATTTTTTTGGACACGCACTCTTGGTGGCCCCCCCCAAAGACGCCTATTTTACAAAAAAACACCCCTTTCCCTTGGATGTAATGGCAGACAAAGTGGTCCCCATAATTTAATTAATAATGAAATGCAATTCATTGGTTTGAATAATTTATTGTATATGAATTTATATTGTTTAAATGAATAATTATGTGATATATATATGAAATCCAGACCCCTGTTTTCCTCAAAGTTTTGACTCACACCAAGTTCATAGCCCCATGCAAAAAGAGCAGCCAGCACTGCAGCCAGCCACACTGTCTTCTCAGTGCTGAGCTCAGTCTCAACTCATTCTTCCTAGTAACAGCACTACTCTGCAGCAGAACAGCTAGAGGAGTGACTCCTTGCTTGGATGCACACAGAGGCAATGCAGGCAGCTGCTGGCAGAGATCTGGAGATTGAAGATCAGCGATTCAGTGATCACCGAAGTCTTGGGTCTGAGGACAGAGAGGCTGGCCTGAGACGACGTGCCAAGTACCACCCACCCGCACTGGAAGGAGTCAAGTATGGGAGTGGAGAGAGGAAGTTGTAAAGACCCAAACTGAAAACCTGGAAGTAGCAAGTTGCTGGTGCCCGTGTCGGATCCAATAACAAGAACATCTGGCTCAGGTCTGCGGGACATCTCTGCTACTATTCGGGACGCGTAATGCGGGACAGTTCGGAGATATGTATGTGCACTATATATTTTGAGTCGGCCCCTAAGCTCAGTAACTGACATCAGCACAGAGCAGTGAATCAGCAGAAAAGAAGATGGGGAGCTACTGGGGCATCTTTGGAGAAACAGATTTGTACTACTAAAGGGCTTTGGTTGCCTGGGGCTGGTACAGAAGCACAAAACATAATGTACAACAGACTCCTGTGCTTGTATCCTTTCAGTAAGTTACTTTAACATATTTCCCTGATTTAAAATTTTCCTGGATTTTACAAAATTTCTTCCTGAAAAACATAAAATGGGGGTTCTACTGATTATGTTTTCTGTAGTCCTCGCCTGCGTTGGCATTAGCAATTTGAACTAGACATTATGTTACAATTTCTTTTTTATTATGGATTCAATGAGGGACATGAGCGTTGACGCTCCAACTATGTGCCATATATAGCCATGTAAAGTTTATTGAAGAATTTTTGTACTAATATAGTATTATTAAGTATTGTTGGATAGAAGTAGAGTTGTGGCAGACGTAAAGAAATGCAAAGGCAACTTGGACCTACACAATGTAGTACTGCAAGGAGCTAACGGCTGGGACCGTTAAAGGGGGTTGTTCACCTTTGAGTTAACTGTTAGTATAATGCAGAGACTAATATTCTGAGACAATTTGCAATTAGTTTTAATTTTTTACGGTTTTATAGTTATTTAGCTTTTTATTCAGCAACTCTCTAGTTTGCAGTGTCAGCAATTTGGTTTCTAGGGTACAAATTACCCTAGCAACCCTGCATTGATTTGAATAAGAGACCGGAATATGAATAGGAGAGGGACTGAATAGAATGGTAAATAATAAAAAGTGGCAATAACTATATATATTTGCAGCATTACAGAGCATTTGTTTTTAGATGGTGTCAGTGACCCCCATTTGAAAGCTGCAAAGAAACAGAAGAAAATTGCAAATCATTAAAAGACTATGAAAAATAAATAATGAAGACCGATTGAAAAGTTTCTTAGAATTGACCCTTCTACAATATACTAAAAGTTAACTTGAAGGTGAACCACCCCTTTAAATGCAAAGCTTAGTGCATTAATGTTCATATAATGGTGCTGGCACGTTCACACAGAACTTTTCATAAACTGGTCCAAGGTTGGATTAGCGGTGGCACGCATGAATGGCGCAGAAAATTTGTAGGGATGGGAGAAGGAGTCTGGCATGGCGGGGGCTTTTTCCAGGTGTCCAGCCGGGCCAGTCCAACCCTGGACAGGTCCTCATTTCCCACTGGAGTTTACAATCTAAATTTCCCCACCATATTCATGCATTATGCTGACAGCAGGTCCATGCCAGATGGGAACCCTTGGTGAGTTTAGACAACCTGCCCACTATCTTCCAGTCTGATCAGTCCAGAATGATTACACTAAAGCCTCTAACTCACTAATAACGGAACAAACTCATTTATTTTGCTACAATCTCCCTGCACTCCAATGTAGAAAGGTAGGGTATTTCAAAGCCCCACAGCTGGCTCCTTTTTCCCAGAAGAGAGGGGGAAAAGGGGATGCCCACATGTTCTGCCTCTTCCCAGTGCACCCACTAGCTGGAGGAAGTGGGGTGCTGCTGTTAGGGCCTGAGAAGGAGGTAGACCACAGTATAGGAGACGTGTCATCATAGAACTTGTTATAGGTCACTCTAGGAGTGACAGTTAGGATCAGGAAAGTTAGTGAACAGCTAAGGCTCCAATAAGGAGTTTAGTGAGGCGTTAGTACCCTGCGGAACCTCTGCTGTCATTATAGGGACCTGAGCAGTAAGGCTCAGGATTAGGTAGATCCTAGAGTAATACACCTCTGCAGGCTTTGCCTAGGGATGGGGAGTTGGTGACCACAAGGCAGGCAATACTACCCGAAAGTTGTTGGAGGAACAAAAAAAAAACTTTGCATATACTTACTTTGCATGTAACTGTCCTGCTGCCACTTGCTTGTTATACCAGATGAGCACACCCAGCTAATTGTAATAGATAAGCCTTCTTAAGTGTATTATCTGTTAATGAATTGACTCATTGTTTAAGACTCACTGGCACCCAGTTATTTAAGAAAAAGTGAATGTTGTGTCCCCCTACCAGAGTGGTATCCCTTCCATAAGCAAGGGCCCACCTGAAGATACAGAGTATATTTGTGCTGGGAGTTAGACCCCTGGCCAGGGTCCTGGAATCCATAACAACAAAAGGGTTATGGTTGAGGCACCCCTAACCCATACACCTTTTACACCGTATTAACTAGGGCAGTTCTGTGGTATTCAGGGCTGAACTTTTTCTGGCCTATGTGGTGGGGGCCGATAATGGAAGTCAGTGTTGACCACTCCCCTTTAAACCACACCCACTGTAAACCACACCCACATTACCACTTTTAAGACTTACCAACTTTTAAGATCATATCCACACCAGAAAACTTGGTTGGTGCTCACTGCAGAGATATCACTCATATGTGAAAAAATTAGGTCAGCCATTTGCCCAATCCCCCCCCCGTGGATAATACAGAGACCCCCCAACACAGGATTAAACACCTTAGGGACCCCTAATAATGAATTCCAAATGCAAACACCCAGAACAAACCCCTACCAGGCTTACATTCCACAGGTACCATAGGGCAAGCACAGAATGACACACACAAGCTGCAGTTGCCAAGCAGAGTATGACACACACAAGCAACACTGGGCAAGCAGAGTATGGCACACACAAGCAACACTGGGCAAGCAGAGTATGGCACACACAAGCAGCACTGGGCAAGCAGAGTATGGCACACACAAGCAACACTGGGGAAGCAGAGTATGGAACACACAAGCAGAACAGGACAAGCAGAGTTTGACGCACACAAGCAGCACTGGGCAAGCAGAGTATGGCACACACATCAGTACTGGGCAAGCAAAGTATGACGCACATAAACAGTACTGGGCAAGCAGAGTATGGCACACACATCAGTACTGGGCAAGCAAAGTATGACGCACATAAGCAGTACTGGGCAAGCAGAGTATGGCACACACATCAGTACTGGGCAAGCAAAGTATGACGCACATAAGCAGTACTGGGCAAGAAAAGTATGACACGCACAAGCAGGTGTGAACAATACAGGGGATTAGTCTGAATTGGAGGTTTAAACAATGCAGAAGCCAGTTAATCTCTGTGGTGATACCATTTAAAATTTACACATGGTAAGACCCTCATGGAGGGCCACATTTATATTTTGGCTGCATCTTGGGTCACACTCTCTGTTATGCATATAAAATGTCTGTTTCTTATGTATGTGGCCATGTTTTCAGTAGTGGTGGGGTTAACATTAATTTGGGTCCAAAGTACTGGAGAAGACTGGGATATTACTGTGGTTGACTGACGTGTGAAATTGGGCAACTTCCAAAAAAAATCTGTGTCTGAGTCAGTGGTGTAACCTTTCATGCCCAGGTGCCCCCAAACTGTGCATCACCAGCAATTTTGCATGCAGGCTCCCTGTATAGGGGAAGCCGTCCCTGGTTACCCCAGAACCACAGGGTCTTCTTCCTCCACCACTGGAGTGAGCTGACAAGTAGAGAGCCAGTTTCTGACTTTATCAAAGCTGCAACATTATTTAATATACTGCAGGTGTATGAAACCCCAGATGAATTGTATAATTTGGGTGGTAGAGCAATTATATGATTGGACACCCTCTTTGAAAATGTATGACCTTATGAACAATAAGAAACGTGGCTATGTTTGATTTGTGTGTTTTCATGAATTGTGGCCAAGGCAGTAGACTTTCCATTTAGTTTTAGCTAAACAGTAAAATAGTAGAAACAGAAATATGGTGCAAACAAATGTTTCTAGCGTTGTTTACTGGAGCAAAAGGAACCAAACATTTTGGGGCCTCCCAGTTCCCTTCACTGGTGGTAAAGCAAAAAAAAAAAAACCTAACTAATATGACGCACAATAAATAATCACTCCTATACTGTCCAATTACATTGTAAATTGAGTGAGTTTTTGGTTTGTGTGCTCTACCTAGTTGCTATTTGGTTGGTGAGCATCAATTAGGATAAAATGGTCTACATAATCCAAAACCATATGGTGCCGAAAGGCACAAACAATCTTTAAGGATGAAGCACATTAAAGCTGCCATGGTTTTTTATTCATGTCAAAAGCCTGTTTGGCATGAGCAATCTGAAAGGAAACCCCAAGTGAGTTTTCTACTCAAGTAGCATATTGTGCATAAAAAAGGTAGTTTTCATCATTTTAGATGAACAGGCTTTTGAAATTACAAAAAACTTTGATACCTCAATGCTGCTGAGGTTTTTGGTTTCAAACGTCTGTATCTATAAAAATACAAAGGGAAATAAAAAAAACAAACAGAAAACAAACAAACCGATGTTACTATGTTACACGGACATAATTTCAGAGCAGAAGAAAAAAGGTTCCATAATAAAATGGAGAAAATGTAAGCTATGAAGTTGTGCAATTTTCTCTCCAAGGCTGACAGATACAGTGCCTTGCAAAAGTATTCAGGTCTTGTTGCCTTACAACCTGGAATTAAAATGGAATGTTTGAGAGTTTGCACCATTTCATTTACAGAACATGCCACTTTGAACATTTTTTTTATTACTGTGAAGGAAACAACACAACAAAATAATAGAACAAAACAAATGAGCTAATGGTATTCATTTATCATTTTTGTGGATTACTTTTTGTAATAATTTTTTTTTTATTACTGTGAAGCAAACAACATATAGAACAAAATAAATCTTCAGCGTGCATAACTGTGAATGAAACGGAACAATGAGGTTGTACCCACGAGAGGCGTGTAAGCGCCGAACGCAGTCTCAGACGCACGTCTGAACCTGCATTCGGCACTTACACGCCTCTCGTGGGTACAACCTCATTGTTCAGTTTGGCTGCGGTCAGCCACAGGGGAGCGCGGGTCACAAACGCCCGTGTGTAAGGGCCTTTAGTGGTGTTGCAGCCTCTGGGGCCTTTCAGAAAAGTTGTATTTAAATGGACAGATCATGTGACCACAGGTGGACTTCATTTCATTATGGGACTTTTGAAGGTAATTTTAGGGGCTTCATGGCAAAGTGGGGTGAATACATATGCACATACCAATATTAAGTTTTTTATTTATTTCACCAGACTATTTTGTGCAGATCCATCACATAAAAAGATTAAGAAACATTTAAATTACAGGATGGAATGTAACAAAATAGGTAACAAGCCATGGGGGTGAATACAGTTGCAAGGCACTGTACATCTGATAATGAGAATATCCAGAAAGGGTTGGATGTCTTTTCAGAAAGGGAGAAAACAAGTTACTGAAATATTCATTGGTGATTTAGGGCCAGGAAGAATTCACCCCGTTTTCTTTCTGCACCTTTCTCTGGATCACATAGGTAACTTTGGTTAAAAAGGTTGAAATAGTTGGATTGATGTATGAACTGAAAAAAAACTCTTCCTTCATTAATAATCTACCACCAATGTTTAATTCCTACTTTAATGAGCTGGAACACCTCCTTGACATTATGGGTCAGATTTATCAAGGGTTGAATTTCAAGGGTTAAAAACCCTCAAATTCACCCGTCAAATTTTTCCCAAATTAAAATCCTCAGAATTCTAATATCGAATTCGTAGGATTTTACCGCTATTCGATATATTGAAGAACCAAATAGAAATCATCCGATTTCTCAAAAAAAAAAAATCGCACGATTCAAATGATTTTAAGCGTTCGATTGAATGATTTCTATTCTATCAAAACGTAGAAAAAAACCTATGGGAGCTTCTCATAGGCAAATACAGAAACTCAGTAGGTTTAATCTTGTGAAGTAGGCAATCAAAGGAATTTTTAAAGGGCAAGTACTTCGACCACCTAATGATCAAACTTTTTTTATTCGAATTGTTTGAATCATTGAATTCAAATCGAATTTAGCAAATTCAATGGTCGAAGTAGCCAAAAAATTTTTTTTTTAAATTTGTAGTTTTTGCATTCGAATCCTTCACCAGAGCTTAGTAAATGTGCCCCTATATATTTATTTGTTTGTACATATTTGCATGATGGAGAGAGTACTGTCTTTTTCAAAATAGTAATTCTCACACTTAAAAAAAGAATGAAAAGTTTGCTTATATTTTGTGTCCTATTGATCAATTCTATCAGTAAAGCTACAGATATGTTGCAACATATATAAACAAAGCAGGGTTGTCTACATATCTGGTCACATTTTATTCTTTTCTTGTAAGAAAGGTCATGCAGCGATACAATGATGCTTCTTGGTCAAAATGCAGAGCATGGTGTATGCCACCATCACTAATGGTGAGAACAAGGATATATTCTCAAGACTAAAAAATACCATTTCACAGCACTTTCCATGTTTCCTATGATCTCAGCTACCTTGGTATATCTATGTATATTAGGCTGTAAACTGTTCACTAGACCCTTGGCATCAATATTTATGGTGTTGTACAATTGTAGGTAAGAAATTGGGTGAGATAAATGTGGCCAATTGCAATATGTTCAGGCGATTTTCAGAAATCATAAAAAACACTGCCGTTTCTGTAGCTTTGCTGTATAGTAGTTTGGAGTAGTAAGACATAATTACCTATTTTTGATTCTTCATAGTGTGTTCTTTCCAAAGATATATGGCTCTGGGGGGGGTCTTTGTGCTGTTAGTGGGGTCTTTTGGCAGACAATGCTCAGTTCACAGGTCTTTGTTCACAAAAGGCAAATCGGCAGCAGAAAAAAGTCATTTGCACTATTTTTATTTCGGGTCCACACATGACAGCTGCTTTCATATATCTGTGCATACTGGGCAACAAACTGTTCCATAGACCCTTGGCATCAATATTTATGGTATTTTACAAATGTATGTAAGAAATTGGGTGAGATAAATGTGGCAAATTGCAATATTTTTAGGCAATTTTCAGAAATGTAAAAACAGCAGCCTTTATCGCCACATTTAGGAAAGGTTTGCGGCTTGGTGCTTTGGAATAGAAAGACATGCATACCCAATTTGAATTCAGGGGAATGTGTACTTTCCGAAAATGTTGTGAAGGGTGAACTTTTTTTCTAGCTTTGCCCCCCTCAAAATGATGTAAATTTGTTGATTTTGCTGTACCTGAAATGACAGACCATATGGGGGGGGGTCTTCGTTTTTGGGCTTTTATATGCCATGTGATTGGGTACACCTATACATATAGGGCATCAAACTGTTCAGAGGACCCTAGGCTTTCATATTTGGGGTGATTTATCTTGATACCTAAAAGTATGTGTGGAAATAATGCTGCAGGGTGGAAAATTTTAGGTGATTTTTGGAAATGTCCCATTTTTAATTCGGGGGAATGTGAACTTTCCTAAAATGTATGGTTTTTGGGGGTGAACTTACTTTTTTCTAACTTTACCCTCCTAAAAATGAGGAAAATGTGTTGTTTTTGCAGTAACTGGAAATACATAACCGACAGCTCACATGGGGGGTCTACATTTTGGGGCCTCTACATGCTTAGGTACACCAATACATATTGAGCATCAAAATGTTCAGTAGACTCCTGGCAATCATATTTAGGGTGTTATACATTGGTACCTAATGATGTGAGAGAAACGATGCTGTAGATTGGAAGCTCTGAGGTAATTTTAAAAAAAATTCACCAATTTCTATAAAAAAATATAACTTTGTGGAGCGGTGCTTTGGAAATTTGGTAGTGTACTGCTTAGAGATTTTGAAATATATAAGTGAGAAATCTCCATAAAACAATATATATTTGATATTAGTGTTCAGGACATATTGAACTTTCTGCTGTGTTTTCGTTCATAAAATAAATTATGTTTCCGATAGATGCGTTTGTATCATGCAAAACGTTTTTTTTTATACACTTAGAAGCCCATATCTTTTTACAGGAGTGGAATTACTCCAAAATTCTTGCATATTTTGAGAACTCAGGTTGTCCCGAAAAAAAGGATATATTGTTTTCGTGGGTAAACTAAGAGACCCCCCCAGGAAAGACCCTTAAAGCGAAAGAGTACAAAATGTCTAAAAACTGCTTGGCAGTAGATGTTCACATTTAGGACAAAATGGCTGGCAGCGAAAGGGTTAAAAAGAGTAAACACAGTTGTTTGACAATAAATGGCTTCAGCCAACCACTAACCATGAGTGAAAAAGTTTTTGTGTTATCATTCATATTCTCTGAAAAATGGTTAAGAAATCATAAATTCTGCCAGGGTATGTAAACTTATGAGCACAACTGTAGGACCACTGACATTTCCGCTATGCAGAGCCATAGGGAACAAATGAGAAATATGCAAGTTTGCCTTTTGGGAAATCTTTCATTATTATATATACATATTTTATACATTATATATACTTATTTTAAAATTATTTTACCAATGACAATTTAGTAAAACCATCCTGAATTGATCCATAACACGATGATAATTTAAACATGTATAAATCTTCAATAAAAGATAGAAAAAATATGTAAGGTACAGAAAAAGTAAATTACCTTAAAGCGATAGTAAACTTTCATACAAATAGTTTTCAAAATGAACAGCTCAAATTCCTCTTTCTAAAATTAAGTTTTCTGCATAAGGGGCCAATTTATCATGCTATGTAAAGAAAAAAAAAAGTAGTGACCAAATATACCACACATCACCATCTGACTGCCAGAAATAGCCACGTTAAAAATGGTGTACCAAGTGGTGTATACATTTCCTGCAAAATAAGTTTCCACATAAAATTCCGGTTGTAGCAAGCAGCCGCATCTTGAAAATGCCGAGTAAAAAAAATAGACACGTTTACCCCAGGAATAAAGAAAATGTGATTATTCACAGAATAATAGAGTGCGGATCTATTCCTCATTAGTGTGTATGTGTGTATGTATGTATGTATATGTATGTATATATATATATATATATATATATATATATATAAATATAAAACCCCCTGCCCACCCCAGATCCCGCCCACTCCACACCACAGTTAAAACACCACATAGACATTTGTGCTAAAAAGGTAAAACACACAGCAGTTATAAAAAGCTATTGAAAGTTTTTTCTTTCTAAATTGGCTGACCAGGGCCCCTTCCTATAAGTTTAAAAAAAAAATGGTGCCATGGGCCCCCTTACAAGTAAAAAAATAAAAATAAAAAAGATTGGTGCCCCAGAGAATATTTTTTTTAAAAAACATTGGCGCCAGGGGCCTATAGAGTATTAAAATAATAAATTGCTGTTCAGTAGAATTGAACTCAGCACTTTAACTTCGCCTCCTTTTGTGACTTTTAGACGCGTCTTTTCGCCGCTTTTGGGACTTCAGCTGTCTGGGACAGACGAGGAATCGGCTTCAGTATGGTCAAGGGGGGGGCCCGGCAATTTCAAAAAGTGCAGCACAGCTGGGCCCCCCTATAGGCCCGGTACGGACTGACATTTCGGGCCCTCCGGGGGCCTTTCTCTTTGAGGGGCCAAAACGTCAGTCCGTAGTTCCTAAATAAATGTATTCCTAATCATTTTAAGACCTGAGAGTGCTGACCTTCTTTTTGGGTTTGTATGCTTATATAAAGGATATTATATTAGGAGTTTCATGATCGTACAAAAATACGAGATCGAAGTTCAGTTCTTGAAACTCCGTTCTTGTTGGTAATTTTATTCAAGTAATAGTGAAAATATATATATAAATAAAAGTTATAAAGAAAAGCACAAAAGCCACTGTAATTTGTAATAATTGTATAAGTAGCTGAGGTGACTTCTAATATCCTCGTATTTTGCAGCATGTGGTACTTTACTAGTACACATGTTTTAGTGAATCATGTGACAAATGACATCACTATGCACCGTTTATAACCGATGACATCAGTACTCACTGTTTATAAGGATATAATTTACAGGATATTCATGGCTTAGAGAGAGAGAGAAGAGAGCGAGAGAGAGAAAAGAGAGAGATCCTGCATTGAATTCTTGAAGTTCAGTTAGGCAGCTTACATGGAAAAGGTGTGTAATCTGAATGAGCTTGTTAAAGGGAAACAGTCATGGGAAAACATGTTTTTTTTAAAAATGCATCAGTTAATAGTGCTGCTCCAGTAGACTTCTGCACTGAAATCCATTTCTCAAAAGAGCAAACATTTTTTTTATATTCAGTTTTGAAATCTGACATGGGGCTAGCCATTTTGTCAATTTCCCAGCTGCCCCAGTCATGTGACTTGTGCCAGCACTTTAGGAGGGAACTGCTTTCTGGCAGGGTGTTGTTTTTCTTTCTCAATGTAACTGAATAGTACGCAGTGGGACATGGGTTTTACTATTGAGTGTTGTTCTTAGATCTACCAGACAGCTTTTATCTTGTGTTAGGGAGCGGTTATTTGGTTACCTTCTCATTGTTCTGTTAGGCTGCTGGGTGGGGGAAAGGGAGGGGGTGATATCACTACAACTTGCAGTACAGCAGTAAAGTTTATCAGAGCACACGTCACATGACTTGGGGCAGCTGGGAAATGACAAAATATCTAGCCCCATGTTAGATTTCAAAATTAAATATAAAAAAATCTGTTTGCTCTTTTGAGAAATGGATTTCAGTGCAGAATTCTTCTGGAACAGCACTAACTGATGCATTTTGAAAAAACATTTTTTCCCCCACAACAGGATCCGTTTAAAAAGGGGGGTGTATTTCCCTTTAAGAGCAGCTTTATCAAAGTTGATTAAAATACATTTTCTTCTTATAGTCAAACTTTTCACAGTCAAATTTTCTCAAAGAAGAATTTGTGAGCTGGAAACTGCAGTGATTGATGCACAAAAAATATATAATCACACCAAAAAAATATATATAACCACACCACATCAAACATGCATATTTGAAGTTTCCTATTGACTGGACCAGTGAATTTACAAGACAAACCATGACTGGCCATTTGCATTACATAATTCTTTACAACAATGTTTGGTGTCTTCACAAAAGACAAATGCCTTGCAGGATTTTTACAATCTTTATTTAATTCTGGTTAGTGATAAAACTATTGGTCGCCCAAACAGTCCATTTGGAAGGGTGTTTTTTTGCTTTATCCTCTAATACAATGCAGTTTTTAATCAAACAGACAGACATGTATTTTGATCAGAGGTTGCAGTGTGGTTTAAATATCATAGAAATAAAAACAAGTAATACTTTCAACAGTAAAAAAAGTTGACCGTTTTCCAGGGCAGTGGGGTTTGTATGCAAGTTCAAGCTCCCCTTGCAAGATGAACTTTTGTTCAGGGGCCCCTTTAGCTTGTATGGAAAACACATAGAGGAAAACATTGATGTATCAATCATCCAGACAAAGTTCCAAAATATCTAGGAGATCAAATTAGTTTTCACCCAAAATCTCACCATAATTAACAAAGCTGGTATTTCAGATGTATCTTGGAGAACAAAAAATGCATTATCCCTAAATGTATCCTTAACTGGCTTCCAGTTAGGGATAGATTACACTTTATTCACATTTTCTTGACAAATTAAATTATATCTAGTCATTTCTGCTTGTTTACTGCTAAATATGTAGCAAAATGATTCTGGATTCAACTGGAAAAAAGGAAAACGGAATTATCCCTGTTGTCTTATAAAGCTTTATTAGACTACTTCACTAGCCTTGTTTTTCACAATAACCTCTTACAGCATGCAAATGTCATGTTGAACCTATTTGCATGTTTGAAGAAGTCAGACTTGTTTCATTGTCATGTGCATAGCCAAAGAATTTAGGACACTTAATGTTTAATGAGGCACCCCCCCACAACAGCTAATATTTCTGGTCCAGTTCTATATAT
The DNA here is from genome assembly GCA_024363595.1 of Xenopus borealis. NCBI lineage: Eukaryota > Metazoa > Chordata > Amphibia > Anura > Pipidae > Xenopus > Xenopus borealis. The sequence goes on from CM044437.1 coordinate 75,526,888, forward strand.
ATATATATATATATATATACATACACACACCAATCTATTTCTGTAAGCAGTGTGCCATTCAACAATACTACTTTTTTTTTTAAACTGTTTAAATTACATCCATTTACCAATGGTAAAATGTTGAAACAAGAGTCTAACTGCCAAAATACAGGCTTACTGGATTAAGTACAATTTACAAATACAATAATTACATTTTAAAACCATTAACAATGTGACATCTAGAAGTAAATACTGCAGGACTGGTCAACATGAAGGATTCTGAGGAAGATACTTGTTCATCAGCTGAAACAGCTTCCATCAAAGTTTCCACCTACCAAACATTGTTCTTGTCCATTAGCTTATAATTAAAACCTGCTTTAGGAACACCAGTTCTCCATTTAGACTGTTCCATATGCATACACTTCCATTAGACATCTGCCAAATATTTTCCTGAAAAAGTTGGGAAAAAAATGTTGGCTGTAGTTGTTGATTATCACGACTGCAGCACAAAATAGTAAGTTACTTGTCACGGAGAGCTAGTCCTAAAATTAAACCGGGTATTCCTTCTTGGGAATATGTAAAGACTCTGGTTTCATGGTTCACACTGTATCTGTAAATAAAGGACTAAAAACTGGTCTATTGATGGTTTAAATGAGAGATTAAAATTATTTGGGTGTAAAGAAAAGGGCACAACTAAAGACTTTGTTATACTGAATCAGTATAAAGAATGTTTACTTCATCATTATCATCATTTCCTATAGTGGCAGCATTATGTCAAAGTATGTACTAGACTCAGAAACTGATGCGGAGGATTGAATATACTATGTCAAGCGTTGTATAATGTCAGTGACAAAAGTCCTGCTTTGCCTGAAAGCCAAAGTATTGTATCCACCTAAACTGGACCAAACACTTGGAAGTCAAAATTGGTTAAAGATCCACTCATTTAACAACCTCACCAAACAAGTGGATTTTTATGTGTGAGACCAGGTTAAAAGTGCTAATTTAGGTATACAGTATACTCAGGGCTGGGCCAAGGCGTAGGCAACCACCTAGGGCACAATCACAGGGGGAGGTGCACTTCTCAGGGAAATTTTTTTTTTCATTATTACTATTCAGTTTGCTTGACCTTTATTAATTGCGTTATAATTTTTCAAAATCGCATGTCCCAACCCCCTCTGGGGTTTGTTTTATCTGATTTAAATTGTGAAGGCGTGCCCGCACCCTGGAGTGTGACTTGGCGCCTTCCGTGCCAACGCTAAAACGTGCAATTGCAATAGGCTGCAGAAAGTGACATGTCTATATGTGCGGCCAGTCTCATCATTGCAGCGGATTGGGCAGCAGCATAGCGGACTTGTGTGTAGTAGAGGAAGAAACTCGCGCTGAAAACCTGTCCTGCTGGGCATAAGTTTGGGCTTTTATTACTCCTCTGACCATGACTCTTGTTGGCGCAGGTACAGATCATGGGGGGCTTGGGGAAATATTGATGGCTGCTGGGCTGGCACACGTGCTGCCATGGGCAACAGTATGGCTGGGTTCATTGTTGCCTGCTGGCACAGGTACAGATCAAGGGGGGGGGCTTGGGCCTGCCACCTTGGGGGAATTATTGATGGCTGCTGGGCTGGCTGATCGGAACCCTTGCCTAGGGAGCCAAACTACCTTATAGTATACTGTAAATTAATTCATACTATCATAAACCTGTGCAGATTTTTCTAAACTACAGTGAGGCCACACAATGTAAAAAACACTAACTATGTAGTGTAAGATGACAAACTCAAGCAATCATTATAAAGGGGGAACATCATGTTACAATGAGCTGAAAGCACCAGTGATTGAAGATTCAGTTACTGTAGCAACTGAAGGGATGCATGTATTAGCCAGCTTGATTTACTGGTACAGAAAGGAGCAGAATTTATTTTTTAAGAAGAATATAACAAACAAGGGAAAGTTGTGCTAACTGCTAATTTTTAAAAACATTAAGCATGGATGCAATGAGGTTGTGACCACAAAACAATATGCAAATTGAATGTAGGACTGGCCAGATAAGACATGACTGACATAGTTGGCCAGCTTAAATATATGGCGCTATATGGACAAACAATCCCTGTTTTGTTTAAAGGAGAAGGCATTTTTAGTAGCTTATGGCACAAAAAGTTTCAATGTCCTTAATATATTGAGAATGGGTTGAGTGCAGAGGACCTCTTCTATTAGTCTATATGGATTTTGTGGTCACAACCTCATGAGCACAACTTTCCCTTGTTTGTTATAGTTTATACAGGAGCAATGGCCAGCTAAATGTTGTAGCCCCCACCCTTCCCAGCTAGTCAGGTGATACCAATGGTGGCTAATAAAAGGGCAACCAAGTTTGTGAGTTTTACTTTGAAAGCAGCAAGTAAGTTGCAGGTAAAACTTATCCCTTTATTAAATGTATAATGAAGCAATAGAATTCATAATGAATCAGATGCAAGTTGAGTGTGGGACTGGCCAGATATGGGATGACTGACGTAGTTGGCCAGCTTAAATAGATTACTTTGGAAAAATACTGGCACTCAAGGTAAAGTACTCTGCGGCTTTTGGGGTTTTGCCGAATCCTCTATACTGAGCACCGGGTTATCTTACTTTGAGCTAGATGAGTGCGGAGCTAAACTGACTTTATCCAGCTTAAATAGATTACAATATGTGGACAAAATTCCTGTTCTGTTTAAAGGGTAAAGCATTTTTAGTAGCTTAAGGCACAGAATGTTATAATGCCCTAAATATATTGATAATGGATTGAGTGCAGAGGACCTTTTGTATTTGTCTAACAAGAATATGCTGTGCAATACAAACTTGCCTCTGTTCATTTTTCTCTATGGGTTTAAAGCAAAAGGTATTTCGTCAAACATACCTGCTGCAAACCTCTTTTTAACCAGGGAAAATCGGTATCCCCCTCCAACAAGCTCAATATCACAGCCAGACAGGGTGGCTCCTTCACTGGTGAACTGTACTGCAAGAGGTGCTGGTTTATTAGGCCCCTCTGATAGCTGGAACCTTGCCAATAAAGATCCAACACCTGTGGGAGATCGAAAAGAATATAGTATAATGCATTTAATTTGGCTGGATTTCATGTTGTTTTATCTATTATTATAAAAATTAATAATGAATTATTAATTTTCTTTATAATGAAAAAATACATGATTTCAGTAAAAGTAAATCTTATACTGAACTCTGGTAAAACATGGCTCACCAGACATGCCATGCAGTAGGCTAACATCTTCTCAAGTGGCTTTGCCATGGGAGTTAATAATTCCACTTTGGGTGACACACAAACTGTAGTTTGAGCAGACAGCAGTCAGCATTTTACCTTTTCATCACCCCATTCAGTTCAAGAATTAATGCAATAACAGTTAGAATTAATATAGTTCGCATTGCTTAATAGTGAAGATTATATATAATGTTAACAATTTGCAATAACTTAGAACAGCAGTCTTACAACAATTAAACAATGATTATATTGTGTGGCAAGCTCACAAGAACTCAATCAAACAATCTGCTATATGGTACTTATAAAATGAGAAAATTAAGAAGAAACTAAGATTTTGTGATATTTGTGTTAAGGCTCTAACCAGTGTTGCAAAGCAAATTAATTGGAGCTAAAATAGCCTTGTGTGAATTATACAGCACTTATAAAGTATAAGACTATTTTGGTATTAGCATTCTTTTTTTTGTAGTCAAACATACTCTTGAAATAGGCAACAGTATAAACTAAAAGGTCTGCACCTTTTCATATAGCTATGCATTAAGATTATTGCAATCATTTACTGCTGAGGGCAATAAAGTTTTCAGATTACCTCCATTTTCAGATTTCTGGGAAATATCTGGTATTTTCCACAATATCCTCTGTTGTTCAGCACTCCTAGAGGAAAAAACCCAAAACAATAAAACTACATTTTTGGAACACAGAGTATATGCAAGAATGAAAAAATACAGCTCTGTGTGGTACAAGTTACAAAAAAATGGTGCAAATATGACTAAGAAGCATGCAATACATTTTGTATAGCTGTCATAGATGGAGTCAACAAGTAAAACTGAAGACCTTGTAATTAAGCAGAGAAAAAAAAATGAAGTGGATCATACCAGACAGCTGGAGGAAGGACAGCCTGAAGTTTTGTTACACCTCCATCAATGGGAACAACAAACTGGACATTGTTTAAAGCTACAGGTGTTGTCATTGCATCTGGATTGTACTTGTAATCTATTCGTAGGTCTGTACTGGATGGCTCACACCTCCAGCTTACTGCAAGGTTCAGAGGAGTAGACTGAAGTCCTTGTGCAGATACCTTATAAAAGAGAAGACAGCAAAAAGAACAGAACATGGTCAGGTCATTTTCATATTCTTTATAAGTCAGCTGGAAATCAAGTGCCATTGTGCATTCATATAGGGCTTATGCACAAACATTTTACACAGCATAATACATTTCTACTCCAAGGCGGTCTTATTTTATTTCAAGGACAAAATCAACATGTGGTGTTTATACAAATGGCCTGCAAGTGGCACTGTGCATACATAGGACTTTCTGTAC
>CM044437.1:75540658-75552782 GCA_024363595.1 Xenopus borealis
CGAAAAGCATGCATTCAGAATCTGAGATTTTTGCTTATTCTCATCAACCAGCTGACCCCCTCTGATAATAAAGGTCCTACCCCTTCCTGTTTCAATTTTTTATGATTAATATATTTAAAAAATAATTTTGGATTATTTTTACTACTTACTGCAGTATCCTTTTCCTTATTGATTTTAGCTTGCCTGATATCTTTTTTGCATGATTTATTGGCCTCCTTGTACCTTATAAATGATTTGGCTGTCCCAGCTAACTTGAAAGCCTTAAAAGCATGTCTTTTAATACCCACCTCAACATCAACACTTCTATTGAAACAAAAAGGTTTTGCTTTACAACAAGGTTCCTTGCTTACAAGCAGAATATACTGACATGTATATTTATTAAGCAGCATTTTAAAGACTTCCCATTTTTGTTCAGTGTTTAACCCTGCGAAAAGCATTTCCCACTTAATATGTTGCAGAGATGCTCTTATACTGTCAAAGTTTGCACGCCTGAAATTCAATGTTTTAGTTACTCCCTTATAGAGTTGCCTCTGCAACAGAATCTCAAAGGAGATCATGTTATTATCACTATTTCCTAAATGCTCACCCACACAAATGCTAGAGATGAGTTCAGTATTTTTAGTTATTACAAGATCCAAAAGAGAGTTATTCCTAGTAGGTTCTTGAACGAGCTGGGATAAAAAGTTGTCATTTAGCATATTTACAAACCTACTAGCTTTATCTGTCTTGGCAACCCCATTACCCCAGTTCATGTCCGGATAATTGAAGTCACCCGTAATAATAATTTGACCTAGTTGTGAAGCCGCTTCTATTTGTAAAAGTAGCTGGGCTTCATAATCGTTACTTATACAAGGTGGTTTATAGCATACACCAATGAAAAATTTTCTTTGTAACCTTATGCCCAGTTGAAATCTCTACCCAGAGTGATTCCAAACCCTCCCCAGTGCCCGTAATGGTTATTTCCTTAGTGCATGGCTTTAATTCAGGCTTTACATACAAACACACTCCTACCCCCTTTCTAATCCCTAAAAAAGGGTGTAACCATTTAAATTCACAGTCCAGTCACATGTTTCATCCCACCAAGTCTAAGTGATACCAAATTATATCATAATTTTTAGAGCATGCAATTAATTCTAGGTCTCCCATTTAACCTGACAAACTTCGTGCATTTGCCAGCATACAGCGGAGGTTACTACTTTTACTTTTTAAATGTACATTACTTTGAGGGGAATTATAAGTTAAGTTAATATTAGTCTGTTTTCCTTGTAACAGAGGGACCTCCTTAGCTGTATGCCCCCTCACTCCTCCCCCATGACCCCTTACTAACCCCCCTACCCTGTCTACCCTAGCTTCCCCATAATTCTTTATCTCACCCACCACCCACTTGCTCAAACACTCCTCCAACCTCTTGGCCATTCTTCCTCCTAGCACAGTGGACCCCCTTCCATTGAGGTGCGATCCATCACAACTGTATAGGTGTGCATCTGAATTTTCTGCGATTACTTCAATGACCCCAGAGCGAGGGTGGGGTCCTTCAGATTAAGCACCCTACACTGACTAGTGTCTTTCTGGGGAGTAGGTTGAGCACTCCATTTTCGTGTAACTGTATAGGTTGTACCTCAAGGAAGAGGTCAGCCCCCACTAGAATTGCCAATCCAGAGTTCACACTCCCATCATCTTCACACAATCTGGCAAAGCTGTTGGGATGTATAAACCCAGCATCAGTCTCCCTTTTCCTTTTGCCCACGTTAGATTTTCTAAGTGTCACCCAGCTAGCTGCATCAACATCCTGATGCTGTTCTGTTCCCCCCCAAAGTATCTGACCCCGCTAGGTCCTGCTCAGTGAGCAAGAGACTCCTTTCAAGATTGTCAATCAACCGCAGTGTTGCAATTTGTTCCTCTAGTGCTCTAACTCAAGCCTCCAAAGTGACAATTTGCACACATCTACCACAGAGGTAAGCATTTTGGATCTGTTGTTCCAAATCTGCATACATATGGCAGACTGTGTCAGACCTTCAATCTTGCTAGCACTCATTATCCCAGTTACAGATCAAAACAGGAATAAAAAAAAAAATATAGGGTTTAGAACAAACTTTTGACCTAGTCTGAACTCCTTTAGTTTGAAACTCCGGTGTTTGTAACTCCACTTTTAGATCACCCACTTAAAGAGCAAACACTTAAGCGCAGCTTAACACCAGAGCAAGCTCCACTGGAGTCCCAGGGGTTCTATTTATACAGTGTTCAGGTGCAACTAATCAAACCACACCCCCTCAAACTAAGGGAAAACTAACTGCAAAGTAAAGCAGGTTGTGACAAACTTGCTGTAAGCACAATAGCACACCAAACTTTGCTATTTAGCACCAAAAAACAGAAAAAATATATAAAAATGAAACCACAGTACTTAAATATACCACCTTATTATAAAATAACAGTTAATAACCAATACTTATCCTTTTCAGACGGTTTGTTTGTTTTTAGTTGCTTTTTCCAGTCAGCAGCCTGTTTGAAGCAGCAAACTATTACTAGTTTCACATGACCAGGAAAAATGCACCACCCTACTTAGAAGGTGAATAAATGTTATCAAATACTGTGGGGAACAATTGGTTAGGCACTCTCCAGTGGCTAAAATCGCTACCTTTTATACTTTTAGGGTGGTGGCTAATCGGGTAGATTAGTCACCCAGCAACAAATCATCTACATTAGTCAACTAATCTTCCCGAGCTGCCTTCCCGCAGTTGCAGCGGGATGGCACTCTGGAAAATTTTTTTTCCAAAGTTGCCTCACGAGGAAATTTCAGAAAAACGTTTTCATAGTGCCCTCCCACCAGCAATTTACATTCTAGCCAGCGGGAAGGCAGTTAGGGGAGATCTGTCACTGGATGACTAATCTCCCAGAGTAGCCAAATATACCACCACCTTAACAACAAAAAAAAAAGTACATTCCTCTACAGAAGGGCTGTCCAAACAGCGGCCCCCGACCCCCCTTGTGTGGCCCCCACATGAAAGTCTGCCTGCTGTGTCTTCTTACCATGTGTAAGCTTTTAAAGCTTGATCATAGATGTAATGCTCCATGCATTGTTCACACACCTAAAGCCCTGTACTGTTCACACCTGAGACCCATACTAAAACTGCCCACATTGTTCACCTGTTCACACTTTACACAAAATGCTAATGGGGCACCAGCACTGTGTCACTGTAAAATTGTATATATATGAACAAATAATATATATGAACAAAATATAAAAGATGGCAACACAGAAAGCATTTGATGGGGCTACTGAGTGAACCTGGAAGTAAAAATGGTAATTTGCAGAAATAGGTGTCTACAATATAGTATAAGAGATCTCCTACAGTGAAATGTGTGTATATTTTTAGTGGTCAGTGTAATGTATTTACTAATCAATACAAACTATTGGTCTACTACAGCTAAAATGGTGGAAGTAAATGCAATCTGGTATTATAGTTATTGGACCAGGTTAACTCGGTGGTATTTGACAGGTTTAAAAGTATTGTTCATCTTAGGCAACAGGTGAACCAAGTCATGAAACCACTTTGAGTAGGTCAGGTCAAATCTAAAGGTGCCAAAATCAACTGTGCACCCACCGGTCAAAAAGGAGTCATTATGTTTTATTTTTGGAGTTATACATTATTAGTTTTGCGTACATATGAGTGCACCATGTGAATGTAGAGTTACAGATGTTATGTCATATTAAATAGCTATACAGCTTGCGCGAAGCTGCACAAATTTAGATTTTGAGAAATAAAATACAAATGTAAATTTACATTAAGGGGCAGATTTATCAAATTCACATGAAGGATTCGAAATTCGATCGAATTTTCAAGAAGATTCGAATTTTCTAATGTTTTTGAAGACCACTTCGACCATCAAATTTTGAAAATTCGATTGAATAGAATAATTCGAATAAAAATCTATTTGAATATATAAAATAAAATAGTTAAAGTAATATAATATTGCAAAACAATGTTACATTTATCCTCTATGCAGCTTTAAATAGTTCCCTGGGAGGGTTATGACTAACATTCTCTCTTACTCTTCTAAGTTTAGCAGTTCCCAAGGTGTCCAAACTTTCAGGAAATGTTGAGTATTGTTCTGTATTATGGCTATACTTGACTCAAAAACCTTATTGGAGTTGATCCTATGTTTGACTTCAGCTAAGGTGCGGGGCTAGGAGATTTCCACTTTGCAGCTATAGAAAGGCGTGTGCGTTCGAATTATTTCCATTTGATCGATCGAATTGCGGTAAAATCCTTCTAATTCGAAGGACATCAATTCGACCACAATTCAATTGGTCGAATTTGAGGGTAAATTCACCCTCAAATTCGACCAATAGTAAATCTGCCCCTAAGTATTGTATAGCATTTTTATACTGAGAGGCAAAGTGCTTTCCAGGTAACTTTTGAGTGACACTCAGAAGTTATTCAGCCATTTAGGCAGCATTCCTGCAAGCAGCTAACTCAGGAGATCTCAGAGACAATAAAATAGTTGTTTCCTGTAAAGAGTAACAATAATAGTGGAAGGTTTTTAACAGAACTTACTTATTGGGGTCTGCCCCTTTGAAGTAGGCATTTACGGTTTCTGTGAATGCAGCAGCTACGGGTAGAGTATCTTGAGCACCCATAGTTAAAGGGCTTGGACCTCTGGAAGAGCCTGTAAGGAAAGTCACAACTTCTAACACTTGTCATGGCTCACATTGTGGCTGTGAATAAAAAATAACTAAAACACAATATTACTGAGCACATACCAGACACTATCCAAATATTTTCAGCACTTCTTCGCAGTCAAAGGGCAATAACTACTACTACCAACCAGATGCAGCTTTTATTAAAGAAGCAATTGCATGACAGTTTTTTCATTGTTTCAATGAGATATATACAAATACTCACATACACACACAAAGGTTTGACCATGTTGCTATAATGGCTTCAGAAAGCCGTAGAGACTTCTCTACTGTCCCTTTGTTAATAATAAATGTGCTATAACATTATCTGCACTGGGATAAATGTATGTATATTGTGTCAACATATTGTGCTAGGGTGAGCAGAGAATGTTTACTCATTTACATTTATTCCTGCCCCAGTGGAGCTTACAATCTAATTTCCCTGACCACCAGCACTTGTGGGTTAACCTAAACCTGAGCTTGTTCCCAAGTCATCTCTTTTCCCACTGAAATTTTGTCTTTTTATTATTGTTCTAGGGCAGGGATCCCCAACGTTTTGAGGTTGTGAGCAACATTCAGAAGAAAAGGGAGTTGGGGAGCAACGCTAGCATGAAAAATGTTCTTGGGGTGCCAAATAAGTGATGTGATTGGACATTTGGTAGATCCTATGTGGATTGTCAACCTGTATTGAGGCTCTGTTTAGCAGTACACCTGGTTCTTATACAACCAAAACTTTCCTCCAAGCCTGGAATTCAAGAATCAGCTCCTGTTTTGAGGCCACTGGGAGCAACATTCAAATGGTTGAAGAGCAACATGTTGCTCACGAGCTACTGGTTGGGGATCACTGTTCTAGGGCAACGGTTATTCTGCACTGTACCCAATACTGACAGAGCAAGCAAAATAAATTTGCAGGGAGGACTCAATAATGAACTGCACTTCCAAAGTGCAATATTAATGCTGAAAGGATACACTGCAAGGGCACAGCATTTGCATGATGTAACAGAAAAAACAGCAGGGAAGGGCATTAGTCGAATAGAGAAGATAACTGCACAGCAGAGTGAATCATTTTACAATGTATTTTGCCTTGCAAAGATATTGCAAGCCACATTGTAGATATGTGACCTCTACAAAAGCATTGGCTTGAGACCAGGCATACTTTTGGCAAAAAAACTCCTGACTATCTTTTAAAAAACCTTCCTTATACTTTAATAATATTTTCATTAGAACAAGACATAATTAAAGGCACATTCCTTCTATTTTAGTAGTGTAAAATGGCATGGCAAATACCTGTACTTGACAATACATGATATGATTTGGAACACAATATCACAAGACATGAAAAAATATGCTATTTTGTAAGTGTTCTTAAATTGCTATTTTCTAGTTAGTAAAAAAAAATAAAACATTTTTTTTTTTTAACATGCACCAAAATTTGCAAAAGACATAACCCACAAAGATGATTTGTTGCCTGCTACAGCAGTTATAAATGCATTGTCTCTATGTATACAGAAGCTGACCATCAGAACTTGATACACACAAGCACACACAAACAGCACAAAAAGTAGGACTTGATGATGGATATTAATCTCACATGAGAATCATATTAATATCTTGTTTATCTTTAGACCATCTGTTGAAATGTGAATTGTATCCACATTGTTGCTGAACCGTGACAAGTATGTTTTATATAACAGGCCTACTACTAATCCTTATACATTGCCAGCCACTGGAGGGGGAGGATACTTGCTTTAGCACTGCACATGCATTCTGTACATGCAGAAGTGATAAATGAACAAAACAATGGAGCATGGCTCACAATGAATAGCATTAAGTTTATCATTGGTTTACAATTTATTTTTCCAAGTGTTGCAAATTTTACCTAATGTTGCCTTTAACTGACAGACATAATATCAATATTTTCTAATATGTATGTTTTAGCAAACAATGAAGTGTGTGATAAACTCCTACAGAAACAAACATGGCTTCACATGGCTGACTCAGCATGCCCTTTGCCTCTGTACACCGAGTGCAGATCTGAGCTTATGTGCATTTATCCATTTAGAAATGAGAGCTTTGCACAAGGACTTTGCCTAAAAGCATGTGATTCAATGACATTTCTGTGCTATTGTTCATGTCCTGAAGTTAATGTACTGGATTTATAATTTGCAAAAAAAGGAAAAAGAATATTTATGCACCCATTCACATGGAACAGACACGTGATGTCAATGCATGAGAAAAAATGTTTGGACTTACAAAGACAGGGGAAAGGGAGGGGCAATATGCCATTGTAGGCACACAGTACTGCATAAGGATTGCTTTCAATTATACTGAGCTACTCTTTTAGTTTTGACAGTAGCAGTATTACACAGGTCTGAGGGAAGGCAGATACAGAGCCATTTCATACTATCATTAGTAACTGACCCATACTGCAGTTTTTGAAAGTATAATAAAGGATTTTAGATCAACTTTCCTACATTATTACAAGACAGCTGAAAAGTGTAGTTTACGGTTAGCCGAGGATCTGCATAGCTGCAGTATATCCATTAGCACAAACTAACAAAGCTTATTTCACGGGGCACTAAATGCAAGCATTCGTTAGACAGAAGTAATGGCCATATGCAAATGTGGTGACAGACTTCATGACCTGTGTGTTTAGCATTTACATATGTAAATGCAGCTGGGAATACAAACCATGAGGACACCGTGTTGCTTTGCTCCTAATCTAATACAATGGGGCTCTGGAGGAGACATTATAAATTCAGATACATTTTCAGTGTGGAATGCAAAATGTAGCTGATAAACTCCAAAACAAGTATAATCTGGACCAAAAAAAAATTATGGTGGTCTAGATAATGCAAAAGTACTAGAAAATATTATACCTCTATAAAATGATCTTACTATAGCAGGCACTTAAGGAAACACTAGGAAATTAGTCTATATACAATCCCAAATTCTTCCTCTAAAACTTTTTTTCTATTATGTGTGTATATATATATATATATATATATATATTATTTTATTATATACTGGGAAACAAAAACATTTCATTATGCAAAAAAAGGGTAGATTTACCCTTTAATGTATGACAAAGTAAGTGGATTCACTTACATCTAGCTACCTCCCAACACCAAACATCTCATGTATAATTGCTAAAGAAGCTTCAGTGTTTGTTTAAGGGTCACACTTCAGCCATCGGTTAACCAATAAAAGACATACTCTTTTCTAGCCAATAATTTAGTGCTGACAAAAAGTGTAGTGTTTCATATACTAATTGATGTTCACATAAGAGTCTGAAAAAAGCCCTGGTTGACAGAGACAAGTTCTTTGGAAAAATAATAATGTTTGATGAGAACTGTATGGGTCTAATCCACAGTTCTTTACAAAGCAAAGAATTAATTGGTCTAATCCTTCCTTTGTCTTTTCAGGGTCAAAGGAAGAGAAAATGAGACCAAAATAAAATTTGCTTGTTCTAGATGAAGTAGCCATAGCATTTAAAAGAGAATAGTATTTTAACAAAAATGTTATCGGATTCTAGATCTGGCAGCTGCGTAAAGAAATGCAGCAGTGTGAGAGGAGATCCCACTAAGTAGCCCAAAGGGTCAAAACTGCATAGTAAATGTAACCAATGCAGCTGAAGGAGTTAATAATATGACATATACAGAATGCAGGCAGGACTGCAGGGTGCGTACATGGGAAGTGGGCAGTTTGGCTTGTTATGCTATGTACTACTTACCTTCAAAAGTCAAATAAAACTTTCCTCTGTCAAACCAAATGAGGGAAGGCTGTTCATTCTCTGTGTGGACAGGAGTGGAAGCGGGATGGGAAAGTTTTTAGGAAAGGGAGAGAGAAGGACAAAGTGTCAGAGCAGGACAATACTACAATGGATTGGGAACTTAATTAACCACTAAGGTTAGCCCCTATCCTTTCAGAAAGGTCCTTCAGGTAGCAAATAGGGTTAACAGATTAGACACGTTCTAAAACTATACACCAAACGCATAACTTGTTGGAATAGTGGGAATGGTGAAGCTCCTTGGTGACTTAATTGAAACAGTGCTGTTAGAAAAGAAGCAAGGAAGAAACGGTCATGCAATGTGTAGTCTGTTTAATCTCAAGGTTTATATACTTCTTTTTTGAAAATATGCATCACTGCTACACTGCAATCTGGACTCCTGCCTTGCACACACAAGATTTACACTTAAAAATATTGCCTGTTCCTTGTTCTGATGCACAAACTCAAAACAGGATATCCACCAGATGTTATCTGTGTAACGCCACCTGGAAGATTGTTTTTTGGCACAATACCATTTTACATATAGTTTCTGCAATACAGTACCTGTGGGTGGCTCATGCCTGTCACACGAGGGCCGTTTGTCAACAAATGAATCCCCTTCTGATATTATGAATTTGAAAAAGGGACAAATGAATAAAATGGTAAATAAATGGTAAATAAAAACAATAACATGCACAAGAAAACAAAACTAAACATGGTTAATGTAATATATATATATATATATATATATATAAATATATAAAAGTGCTAACAAGATGGCGCTAGGATGGATCAAAAGAAAAATAAGCGGTCTTGCAGTGGCATAATAAACTAAAATAAATAAAGAAAATAGTGATTAAAGAAAGAACATTAATTTTATTCTTCTGCTTAATGCTCTTATTATCAGCTATTTACCTTTCCAGAATGGAGCCAGATCAGACCAGATGACTAAAAATTGATGAACTAACAGATATATAAATTTATAATGGTACCCATATAAGGATTCTTAACTGTATATAGAGCTGCATGCGATTAGGTTTCTGATCAGTATATCATACAGACAGTCCCTGAACAGCAAAATCAAATAGGAGCCCTACACCAACAGAAGCCCAGTGACGTTCTAATTGAGATTTAAATTACTGATGATTTGACAAGTTTGCCTTGAGGATTAGTCTATGCAAGTGCCTGCTCTTCTTCTTTACACCTATTATATGGAATGCCTTGGGACCTGGAATATCCTTGTCTTACGGCAACTAAAACACAAAACAGAAAGAAAACAACCCCCACAGAAAAAGCAAATCAGCCAAAAATGAAGAATTGCTTAGTAGAAATGGAAATGCTGTTTTCTGGATAACTGCCACATTCCTTACAGCTGCTAAAATTAATCAAAACTCGCCTTAAAACCTTACTCTTGATTTTTTTCAAAAGTATAAGCTTTAAATTAAAGGTGAACATAGATCGTGAAAAATTAAACTTACCTGTACTATAGGAAGATTTAAGCATTTACCAAAGGAGATTTGCAAAATCATTAAATATGAAGGTTTAACTTCACCTATATCAAACTTCCCAACAGCAGCAGCTCACTAAGGGATTGGGGGAAATTCACAAAATTCAGAAAATGTCGTAGCAACAGCCAACAAATTCACAGAGCATTTCCCCGCCAATTTTCCGACACTTTTGAAATAGTGTTGTGAAAAGTGGGCATGGTTTTTTCGGTGCCACTTTCCCAGACATTTTTAAGAATTACTCGTAAATTAATTTTTTTTGCCGATAATTTTCCTACACATTAGGCTCTCCAAAATGAAAATGTCGGTAAAATTGTCTTTTAAAAAGTCGTCTGTATGATGAAAAGATACATGACATTTTAGAAAATTGTCGGATTTACGAGACATTCAGAGATGGTTAACATCTACCTTTGTGAATTTTACAAAATTTATCGACCGCCACTTCTAGGTTACTGATTTTACCGGCACTTTTGTGAATTCCCCCCATTGAGTGAAAGTATTATTTGCGGTGTACATTACACATATGTTATGTGAAGGCGAGCTACCTTGTATTTTGTGTTACAAAGGCTTTGGACAAAGCTAAATCTTGAAAAGGTTGCTGGGATTAGACTGAATCCTAGCAAACAGACTAAAACTGAGAGGATACAAACTGAATAGAAAAAAAGAAGTATGTGCATGAAATGCAAATGGAAAGGTGCTGACCATTGCTTTATTATTCATAAAATAAGCAATCAGTGCCAACAGCAACTCCTTTCTCTGGGCACCATGCTAGTACAGCCTATATTTTAAATTACCTACCCTGCTATTTGCCTGCTTTTAATCTAGTTATGCAAGTTAATTTAGTAGACAGGCCAGTAAATATATAATTTTATATAATATATAATAACTTTATAATGGTAATAAGTAATGCAGGTTGATTGCCAGTGCTACAATAAATAAAGGTAATTTCTTAGTGTTCAATCAGTGGGGGGGGGGGGGGGGGGAAGAGGGGATTATAAATAACCCTCTGTAGAATGATCTCTTCCTCACTTGCCATGACTGAAAGCGCAGGCAGGAGAGATGACTTGCATCACGTGAAGTGACTAACTGGGAGAGCACTAAAATGTAAAGCAATAAGTTACGAATAAGTATTACAAATAATTAGTTTAAACAGTCCACATCCAATTGCTACAATCATTTTTTAATGAGCTGAATGTATCGTAACTAACATATCCTGCCATTTATCATACTTCTTTGATCCCGGAAATGTAAAAGTAAGCAAGGAATAGGTAATCATTCTGAGACAGATTTATGGTATCTTGCATTCACAAATCTAGGCCACTGCATTTATACTAAGTAGCAGCCTGAACAAGTCTAATGCAGAAGGAATATAAAGAACTTTTACCAACTGTCGGTGTGGTGGCTGCACTCAGAGAGGTTGCAGAAGAAATGGAAGAGGTGCTTTCAGCACGGGCTAGAGGAGCTATAGGTGGAGGGCTGGATGAGTGGATTGGAGGGCTGAAGGGTCTTGACTGCAAGAAAAACATATTGATGGGTTAGACAATTTGATTTCCATTCATTTTTTATTTTTAGATTTCAAGTGTCATACTGCGAATTTCATGAACAGTATCCTGAACATCCTCTACTGCTTGGCCTGTGAGGTAGCAGGCCAGACCACAAAAAGAGATAAACCGCCAACTTGTTCTAAGATGTTTTCCTGACTAAAATGCAAATTGTCCCATCTCCATCCATGATTCAATCTGATGTTATGCAATATTGTTTCATTTATGTATTGTAACATTTAAGTATGGTTACAATGGGATACATTTTATTTCACAGGATTGACTGTTTACTTCATATTTTGCTTCATGTTTTTTGGACTTGACAAAACAAAGGGATGGTTCACCATTGAGTTAACTTTAGTATTTTATAGAATGGTCATTTTTATAGTTTTTTTTTTTTAATTATTTGCCTGTGTCTGGCATTTTCCAGATTTTAAATAGAGGGGGGTCCCTATATAAAAAAACTAATTTAGCTATGAATTTCAATAGCTCTCCTATTCATATTTCAGTCTCTTATTCAAATGAGTGCATGTTGCTAGAGTAATTTGGACCCTAGCAACAAGACTGCTGAAATTGCAAACTGGTGAGCTAAATAAAAAGCTAAATAATTAAAAAAAAAAAAAAAAAAAAA
>CM044437.1:75562054-75598324 GCA_024363595.1 Xenopus borealis
GCAGCTGGGAAATTGACAATATGTCTAGCCCCATGTCAGATTTCAAATGAAATATAAAAACATCTTTTTGCTCTTTTGAGATTTCAATGCAGAATTCTGCTGAGCAGCACTATTAACTTATGCATTTTGGAAAAAAAAATGTTTCCATGACAGTATCTCTTTAACCTCTTGCCTGATAAAGCTCTCTGATCTTGCCACAAGGTAGGCTGGCAGACAACACACAATGCATAGATCAAACGGCCAGCGCTGTTGAATTTAATAATAAGATTAAAAAAAAAAAATAGCAATAACAATACATTTGTAGCTTTGCAGAGCATTTTTTTTTAAATGGGGTTTTCAAAAGCTGTAAAGAGTCAGAAAAAGGTAAATAATTAAAAACAAAACAACCCATAAAAATAATGAAGTTGAAAAATTACATAGAATTGCCCATTCTATAACAAACAAATTGTTAACTTAAAGGTGAACCACCCCTTTAAGCAACCTCTATAATGGTAGGTTCCTACGAAAATTAGTTGATCTCATCAAGATGCTTGCCTAGCTAAGATTATATTTACTATACTAATGAAAAATATAAAAATTAAAAGCAAGAATTGCTTTACTTGTGTGGAGGAGAAAATGTGACAATAGTGCTAAGTATAAGGGCTGTGACACACTAGACTATTTGGGGAGATTTAGTCGCCTGGCGACTAATTACCTCGACATTGCGGCGACTAATCTCCCCAAACGCCTTCACCTCACTCTGCGCTGGCTTATATGAAAAATCGCCAGCGCTAATCACACACATCGATTCGTTTTCCGAAGTCGCCCGAAGCCCCAGCGACAAATCAGCTCTTCTTTTAGGCTACTTATCTCCCCCAACTGCTTCCCCCTGTCTTGCGCCAGCTAAAATGAAAATTGCCTGCGGCAATTCACACGCTGCGTTTCGTTTTCCAAAATCGCCCCAGGCAATCCCTGAAACTCCTCATGTAGACCTTCACTAATGCACAACGTACTCTGAGAAACTGGCTTAATAAGAAATGGGAGAAAATATTACATTACAAGATGCATTTTGCAACAATATTTTAGGGAGCAGTATGACATTTTATTACTGTTTGGAAAAGTACATTAAATGAACTGTCAATTCTAAGTACTAAAAATAGGGATTTACTGCGCCATTCGGAATTAAATGCACAAATCAGGATGAATAAATGCATTACCATGGAGAAACAAGTTCACTCTAGCATGGTGATCTTCCCTGTGCAATTTAGATCATTTCCCTCTACTTAAAAATCCAGATTATTATGCATAATTGTGATTACCAAGGTATATACAAATGTTCATCTGATTTGGTACCCATATGAAAATAGTGTGTGCTTTATGACCTTAATTACTAGCAAATGCCTGTTCTAATCGGTCACTATATAACATGCAAGCCAATAAACCTCAAAGACTACAGTAAGATCTATTGAACACAGCCATTACAATAAGATTCAAATATCTGATATGTTTCTAAAAATAAATACTATATTCATTCTGCTGCTAAACCTAAACACATTTCACTCACAATGGGCAAGTTAGTTGCATATAAAAAGCCCACAAGGCTTTTAGCTTCTGTAGATACTGGGAGTTAACAGGGTTGTTCACCTTCCAAACACTTTTTTTTCAGTACATGTTTTCAGTTTGTTCCCCAGAAATAAAGACTCTCTTCAACTACTTTCCTTTTAATTTATCACTGTTTTCTTTCAAAAATCTAAGTTTAAAAGAGAACTTCATACAAACATAGCTTTTTGAAACGTAAACATAATTTCAAGGCATCTTTGTAATAATATATTTATATATCAATTCCCTGAGCATAGCCCCCTGCTCTCCTGCTGATTTTTCTGATTACTTTGCTGAGCTGGCTGATTACTGTTACTTCAACAGCCAGCTGTACTTAGCCTGCATCCTCCAACCCCCACAATTCCCTGCATGTGATTTTAGTAAGGATAGGACCATCTCAGAACAATGCATCGTGGAGTATGTAGTTCCTGCATGCTATCTGTAAGCTGTGGATAAGTTATTACAACTTGTAACATCAGTGTTTTAGTCCCTCCTTCCCTTCCAGGATTTCAAATGATGCAGAAAGATAAGAACGGTTTTCTATGCAGGATTTCAGCACAGAAAATGGCATTGGTAATGGGTAACTGTGATGTGTATATTTGTGTGTTATGTGGGCCACTTTATCAAACTTTGTTTTCGAAGCCGGACTTCCCCTATTTTAAAATCCCTGTTGTTTCAAACTGGCAGCTCAGTAATTCAGGTGCAGACTCTAAACTGTTGCAATTTTGCAACATTTAGTTGATACATTTCTCAGAAGCATCTCTGGAGAATCAGTAACTATTGTATCAATATAATGAAACTCAAGGATTCTGATCAACAGAGTCAAAGAAGAAATATATGAACTAAATGTTTTATTTATTTATTTAATTTAGAACAGTTTACACGGTCAGCAGCAACAACCCCATAGAGCTGCTTTAGAAGGTGAAAAATGAAAATAGAAAGGAATTGGGAAAAAAGTGTATTTCTGGTGAACTATCTAAAACCAACTGTTGAAAGGTGAACAACCCCTTTAATTTAGAAACTATAAATACAGCAAATTTGGCATCACTAATATAGAGAAAGCAAGGCTCACAAATACCAATTATAGGTATACTGTAGTGTAAGATATGTGGTACCAAAAAGTTACAGTAGTTATAAAAGGGAATAGAATGCATTTCTTTCACTCTATCATGTAGTCAAAATATGCTTGACACTACTACTGAAATTGCTTCCATTGCTTGCATGTCATTTTCATGTGAGCTTTACATGCTAAATTCTGTATCCAGCCATATTTGACCATTTTTGTGTACAAGTCTTGTTATATAAATGTATGAATCTTTAAATAAAGAGTTAAAAAAAAAAAGCCAATTCCCAAAGCACAATCTTGGGACAAATGGTATGATCCAATAGCTTTATATACAAGGTAATGAAT
The DNA here is from genome assembly GCA_024363595.1 of Xenopus borealis. Lineage (NCBI taxonomy): Eukaryota > Metazoa > Chordata > Amphibia > Anura > Pipidae > Xenopus > Xenopus borealis. The sequence continues at coordinate 75,565,044 of CM044437.1, forward strand.
ATGACACGTAATCAATATCTACAAAGCAACCATCTGCTCAAATACACAAGTTTTTTTTGTCTGTGTGTAAAAGTTTTGTCAAAAGTCTGTTGTACAATTATGAGACATGGGGAAGAGGGGATGGGGAGGGTTTGGAATCTTACCGGACTTTTCCTCTAATAATGAAGCATAATTGAAACAAAACCGAGAGAATTATTAGTAACTGCAACAACATGCATCTGGATATGGAAAGTCGTGACTTATATTTTTGTAATACTATTATTAAACAGGTTATGCAAAGTGCTTCTGTTTACACCCAGTTGTTAAAGACTGCATGCTATACTTCAATAAACACAATGACACACACACACACACGACAACAAGGCTAGGCTTCATGCAAATATTGTATATTAAGAGTAAAGTATTGGTTTATATATTAATGGAGGAGAAGGGAAGTTTAAATAGGGACACACCCTCCCCCCCATAATTCTAATCACTTTAATGTTACCCAGGGCCAGTGCTTTTGTTTGCAGAAAACAAAATTAACCAGCGATTCTTCTCAGTGAGAACTACAGAGTGAACCTTTTCCCTGCATCTTCTTTTCTTTGTGCTGTTGTGCATGCATAATAGAGTGAAAAGCCAAACTGGTTCAAACTGGGCATTGACGAATGAAGGGTGAATAAGAGGATTGCTCTGTGGTGCACACCAAAAAGAACCCTGGACCAGTGCATCCTAACATTTGGCACCGCCTAATGAGTGACACTTTCCCTTTCCTTTAAATCCACATTATGAATGTCAAAATATACACAAATAGAGTATAGTTTCTGGCAGTTAGATAGGGATGGCACACACACACAGAACTATAAACCTGAGCCCAGCAACTACTACTGAATTTTTTGATTTTTTTTTTTTTAAAAGTCACACCACTATGGAACATTTTCTAATTGGACCAGTGTTGTTAGTTGGGTACCGCAGGGCTCTGTACTGGGTCCCTTGCTTTTCAACTTGTTTATTAATTACCTGGATATGGGCATTGAAAGTACGGTTTCTATTTTTGCAGATGATACTAAATTGTGCAGAACTATAGGTTCCATGCAGGATGCTCCCACTTTGTAGAGGGATTTGTCCAATTTGGTAAACTGGACAGCAAACTGGAAAATGAGGTTTTATGTTGATAAATGCAAGGTTATGCACTTTGGCAAAGATAATATAAATTCAAGTTATACACTAAATGGCAGTGTGTTGGGAGTTTCCTTAAGTGAGAAGGATCTTGGGGTTTTTATAGATACTGCCTAGAATTAGACAACTTGTTGTCATTCTGTAGCTACTAAAGTAAATAGAGTTCTGTCCTGCATAATAAAGGGCTTAAATCTCAAAGGATGAAAACATAATTATGCCTCTTTATAGATCCCTAGTAAGGCCTCATCTGGAGTATGCAGTGCAGTTTTGGACTCCAGTCCTTAGGAGGGATGTAAATGAGCTGGAGAGAGTGCAGAGACGTGCAACTAAACTGGTTAGAGGGATGGAAGACTTAAATTATGAGGGGAGACTGTCCAGGTTGGGGTTGTTTTCACTGGAAAAAAGGCGCTTACGAGGGGACATGATTACACGTTACAAATACATTAGAGGACATTATAAGCAAATATCAGGGGACATTTTACCCATAAAGAGGATCACGGCACCAGAGGCCACCCCTTCATACTAGAAGAAAAAAACTTTCATTTGAAGCAGCGTAGGTGGTTCTTCACAGTCAGGACAGTGAGGTTGTGGAATGCACTGCCGGGTGATGTTGTGATGGCTGATTCTGTTGATGCTTTTAAAAGGGGCTTGGATGATTTTTTGGACAGACATAATATCAAAGGCTATTTTGATACTAAACTCTACAGTTAGTATAGCTATGGGCATATATGGTTTATGTGAACTCCCAAGGAGTGAACGACACACCACCGCCAAAGAAACAATTTATTGCATTCCTGGGAAGTGATAGAAACGCTACAGTAACTAGCCCAGTAACTTGCCACGCCGAGAGGATATAGAATTGCCAACTAAGTGCTCTTTTTTTTTATATTTGCAGCATTAAAGAATAGAGCTGAAAATTATGTTACAAAAAAGTAAAATACACTACATTTAGAAATGTTTGATGCTATTTAACTCTACATGCTCACTTCCAGTTCCAGCTAAGTAGTGATGTTATTTGTCACATGACTCACTGAGTTAAATGACAATGGCCTTGTGCTTTTATATGATCATGGAACTCCTTGTTGACTTATAATATCCATATATTTTACAACAGGGGTACTTTATTCACTATATATTATTCCTGTATTACTATAAAATTATACTTTATGTAAATTATAATTGCAGGAGATATCTATGTCTTAGAAAAAACATACTTAATGCCATTTTTCCCTTTTAATAAAAAAAAATCCTCTAGGACCTTCAACAGTAGTAATAACTTGACATGCTGTCAAAGGGTTTCCATCAGGGGGCAGAGGGAATACTGCAGTTAGGGGCTTCATGGCAGAAGGGGACCAGAGATGGAAAAAGAGATTCACAGGTTTTGAAAGGGGAGTGGGTTTTTTTTTTTTTAGCATAATTGCAAGTTGCTGGGCAGGGGGTGTGGTTATGTGCACAAAGGTTTTTTTATTCATCGTTCAAGGTAAACCCTAACACAGGGGTGCCCAAAAGGTAGATTGGGATCCACAAGTAGACCTTTAGCTATTGACAGGCACAGATTTGTGGCGAGGACACAAAGGTCCTAGGGTGGCAACATTTTTGGGGCAGAATGGCACCCAGCTGCAACTTTAAAGCATAACTTAACACTCCCCAGTGCTTCTGTGTCAGAGAGGGCCACAGCAAGTGCTAGGAACCTTGGGGCGCCGCTTAGTTAAATCCGGCTTAGTAGATTAGTAGATCTCACGACACGGCCAACAAACAGCTTGTTTATATCACCCTCCTGTTTCATGTTTTTTATTCCAATATTTATTAGGTTGAGTTCACAAAAGAAATTGTGGTTTGTTAATTATATCAATTATCTAGCAATATACAATTCCCAATCAATCAATGTTTAAGTAATATTTTTTATGGAACAGAATACCAACAATGGATTTTGTGGATGTACGGCCTAATGGGACTAAGTCACTAAAAGTAGACCCCGCATTAGTAAAGTATGGGCACTCCTGCCCTAATATGTTGCTGGAGACGCTTATGGTTCCAGATTTGTCTTTACTGGCAACACACAATATAACAATATCAAAGAGAGGCAGCATAGACTGCACAGAGGTACCAGAAAAAGCTTGCACATCTGCTTATTGCTACACTCTTCTGAGCTGTACTGCCCCTTTTAACCCTGGTTTTACATTTTTGCTTTAACATTAAAACTTCAGATATTTGCAAGGACCAGGCTATTTACTGTTCTCTGTGTGATTTTGATACGTGGGCATTGAAAAGAAAGATCTGGCTGTCAGTAATAAAATGTGTTGCTATGAGTCAGACTCGCATAAAAAAAATGTGTGACATGCAGCAAGGTCTGCTGATTTGTAGCAAAGATGAGTAACTGAGCTGGAGAGCATGAGAAAAAGAGAAGTACAGCAAGCTTCGATACAGTTTAATGATGAACACGGTTGCAATTGATGTCTTCTTTCTTTTTCAGATGTTTTATTGGATGTTTCAAAATAAACAAAAAGATGACAGCTATTTTCCTGTAGGCTGGAAATAAACAATTGACATATTAACCTTTTACTCTGAATAAAGCTTTTCGTTTAGATTGTAATTTGTACCCTCTTTAATTGGTTATTCACCTTTAAATTAACTTTTAGTATTATGTAGTGATTATGTAGTGATATTCTGAGACAATTTGCATTAGGTTTTCATTATTTATAGTTTTTTAAATTATTAAGCTTTTTATTCAACAGCTCTCCAGTTTCCAATTTCAGCCATATGGTCACAAAGGTCCAGGTTACCCTAGCAACCATGCATTGATTTGAATAAGAGACTGGAATATGAATAGGAGAGGGCCTGAGTAATGAAAAGTAGCAATAACAATAAATATGTAGCTGTTCAAAGCATTTTTTAGATGGGGTCAATAACCCCCATTTGAAACCTGGAAAGAAAGAAAAATAGAAGGCAAATAATTAAAAAACTATGAAAAAGAAAACTGAAGGCCAACTGAAAAGTTTCTTAGAATTAGTAATTCTATATAACATACTAAACGTTAACTTAAACCCCTTTAAATATGTATAAATATAAGTAATATCAGAAAGGGCATTCCTTTAGGTCCCTGTTTTTTTAACCTAGGGCCTCCAGATGTTGCCTACTACAACTGCCAGCATTCCTCAGCAAGGTTTAATGGGGTTGTTCACCTTTCAAACACTTTTCTAGTTCAATTGTTTCCAGATAGTCCATCAAAAATAAATATTGTTTTCAATTGCTTTTCATTTTTTACTGTTCTTTTAATATTGAAGTTATATGTTTGCCCCTCTCATACCACCCTATTGTATTTTTGAAGGTAACCCTATTAAAGTATGTTGTGGTCTGCAGTCCAACAACTTCTGAAGATGCAAGATTCCATACTATATACATCTTTGATGTGCAGAAAGCAAGTGCTATGGGAGTGCTCTTTACTTTTATTAATATTAAACTATGTGATACTATTAGTGCGTCATTCAGGGTCTAACCCTCCATGATCCGTTAGTCCCTGTCTAGTTTTAGCCACTCTAATGGGTTTGCTGCTTTTCCGACTTGAGCCAATCCAAAGCCTTAAAGGGGTTTTATATACTTTTCAATGAACTATTAATAGTGAAACAGTGAAAGTGCTGTTTCAGAAATCTTGTTTTTAGGATCCACATTACCCTAACAACCATGCAGTGATTTGAATAAGAGCTTTTGTTTTTTTTTTAAACTAGGGTCAGAGACCCACATTTGAAAGCAGGAAAGTCAGAAGTCGGTAAATTAAAAAAAAAAAAAAAAATGAAGGCCAATGAAAACTTCCTTAGCAATAGCCACTCTACCTAAGTTAACTTAAAGGTAAGCCACCCTTGAAAACAGCTTCAGATAGATCTATCCTTCTTGTAGTAACTGTGGAAGAAGTGTTACCACCCCAATGATTTTCTCTATAATTGAAATAGTCATGTTCTTGTAGTCAACACACATTTTCATAGTATACATCTCATATGTTTTGCTATATTCAGGATATAAAACCAAGCAGTTTGCTCCCACTGAACAGTTTATTCTTCTACTGAACAGATTCTTTATATTGCCATTTGTAAAAGCCCTTCTTTTTCATTACAAATGTATGCTACTCAGATTTTTCAAAATCTGTTAATTTTCATTTGTGTTAAAGGGCAATTGCCATTTTCCAAAGTGTCCTGTTCTACAATAAAGTTAAATAAGTATGATAAACAAGAACTATGGTGATTGTTTTAGAACATATCAACTGAAAACAAGTGCAGCACCCATCCTTTTCTCTTTTATTTTCACTATGCAGTAGTTATTGTGTCATGTGATTGCCTAAAGAGACAGCGCACAAGGTCCACAGATTATTAGGTAAAAGGATAAGACAGTGTTTGTATCGATACATTTCCATAACTAGGACTCCTTGAAAACCCAGTGATTTTCATTATCATGATTTTCAAAATCTAGCAAAACATATCATATAATTATGAGGATAAAAGTTTTTAATCAATGCTAATCAGGAATGTATTTATAGCTGAAGCTGCACCAGCTTTCTGCCTCCTCTCCCTGCTTCTACTGCAGATTGTCCCAGCCCTGACTTAAAGGAACAGTAATACCAAAATTTAAAAAAGGCTATATGACACAGGTTGAGTGGATAACACATAATACTAATATTCGACAGAGCTTATCTGCTATCACTATATCACTATTGTAACCTGAGCCTTTTCTCCTTTGAATGGTTGTCCCCAATGCTATGCAGCAGTATATATATATATATATATATATATATATCCAAAGCTCTAGAAGTATTCTACCTTCCTGATTCTATCCTGCCTCTATCTGAAGACACCAATTCTACCTGCTGATGGGACACTTGCAATGTTCCCACTCCCTTCAGTCCCAGTGCAGGAGAGAATGGATAGAGTTGGAGCTGAAGTTTTACCAAGAAGGAGAGGAGAATGAGGTAGAGGGGAAGTTTGAAGATGCAGGAAGAACTGAAGAGACAGGATGGGCAGTGCAACTGTGCTCAGAAAAGCAGAAAGAACTGCCATCCCAGAGTGCATCACTTTTATTTTAACAAGGGAAGGGACAGGGAAGGATAGCATCTATACAGAATGTTCTGGATAAGGGCTCTTTCCATAATTTGGATCATGAGACCTTATGTCTGCAAAAATAATTTAAACATTAAATAAACCCATTAGAAACAAGGCATGCACTTGCATAGACCAATCTTCCAGGCAGGCTTAGTCAAATAATCACAGGAGTTTATTTCTGTGCACAAGGATACAACCTTATGCATTTCATATCACTTGGATACTTAATCATAGGCTCTATGATTAAGTATAAAAGTGATATGAAACGCATAAGGCTGTATCCTTGTGCACAGAAATAAACTATTTTGATGATTTGACTTAGCCTGTCTGGAAAATTGGTCTATGCAAGTGCCTGCCTTTTTTCTATCCGGTAGTCCACTCTCCAAGCTGAGTGAAATGGGAAATCAGTTTTAAAAATTAGAATTTGCTTTTAAAGTAGAATTCAATCCTTAATTAAAAAAACCATACCCCCATACCCTAGGTAGACCCCCCTCCCTGCCCCCCCCAGCCTAGCTTTTACCCATGGTAAATGCCCTGAACTCTTTACTTACTCCTCGGTGCAGATTCAGGGAATCGGAGTTCACTGCAGTCATCTTCTTCTCTTCAGTTATCTAATCTTCGGGAAGAGAGTGGGGTTTCGACGCATGTGCAGTTGGAGCAATCTTCCAGTTCTGAAGAACTGCACATGCTCCGAAAGTCACAGATATTGCCGAAGTGAAGGAAGAACCCCCAACGAAGACCAAAGAGCTGAAATATGGTGCCTGTGAGCTCCAATGCCCTGAACCTGCACCGAGGGGTAAGTTAGGGGCATTTACCAGGGTTAATAACTAGGCTGGGGAGGGAGCAGGGTCTATGTAGGGTAGGGATTTTTTTTAAATTAAGGGCTGAATTCTCCTTTAATGGACTTTATGGTAGAGGACTTTCCTGTAATTTAGAGCATTCCAGATAACAGATACTATGCCTGCATATGTATTTTATTCTGGAAGGTTAGACACACTGTATGCAATTGTTGAACATAAACCCAGCTGAATTTCACTTCTAAAAAAAAAAACAAAAAAAAAAAAGTTCTTGCCTCACAGTTCATTGGCACAGGGTGCTTATTTATAGCTAGTGAAGAAGTGCCAGAAACCACCACTGCTTCCTCCAATGTACTTGATTGGGAAGCACGTGACAGCATTGATACTTTTCAGCTTGAATACACTCAATAAAACATTTTCATGCTGAAAAGCTAGCTTTGCCATCATCCACTGTCAAACTAGGGCACACCAACCGGAGCCCTTAAACTGTATCTTCTTGCTGAGACAAACAATGGTATGCCCATTCAAATGTAACTTATTAATATAGCCAATAAAAGACTTTCTCTAACACTGTGCCCACTAGATGACCATTTACTATGTTTGCTGGGAAGCATAATATACACAAAGATAACAGCAACCAGTGTAGCAGCTTCCAAAAAGATACATTTGGATTAACTCTACATTATTATCTGTGATCTGGCGATTTGTTGCCTTAACACTAGTCCAAGTTGTGTCAGCGCACAGAGCAATGCAGTGGATGCAGAATGCAGAGGACATCACAGATAGACAATGTGCAAGCTCAACATCTCAATCCCAAAGCTGTTTACAGCACAAACTATAAAGATGTTTTGGGGACTATTAGCTCTTAGTGCTTCCCCTGCCAGTACTGTATAATTAACAGCCTGCCTGGATTCTCCCACTGCTTAGAGTAAATGAAAACCCAAGCACAGACTGAAAAAAAGGCAGAAAATGTAATTGCTGCAGAAATGTCAAAGGGCCAACTGGGAATCCCAGTACCCTGGCAGGCCAGTCCACCACTGGGTCATGTATATTTAGCCGACAGTGGCGTAACTACCAGGGGAGCAGGGGGTGCAATTGCACCAGGGCCTGTTCCCTCATGGGGCCCTCCGGAGGGAGAACTCCAATGTGCAATTCATAGGGGGAGAGCCCGATAGGGGGGCCCGGGTGCCAATCCTGCACCAGGGCCCACCAGCGAGCAGTTACGCCACTGCCAACAGAGATTATGCCTACTGTGCCATTAAATAAAAGCTTGCATATTAGAGAACATTTCCGGATACACATTTAATTTCTGCCAAAACTTTCCCATCTTTGGGGCAGGACTCTAGATATATATTTAGTTAAGGCACAAGAGGCAGAGTCAACAATTTTAAACCAGCCTGAAAAATGTTATGACCAATGACCCCAAAACATCCCTTCAGGCTTGCATGGTAATCACCTGTGCCATAAGCCGTTAAAACAAATATTGCCTGGGAACGAAGACTGTGGTGTTGCAAGAAACTACCAGCTGACAGGAGATTGCACTAGTGCTTTTAGATGATTGTCATGTTAGTTAGAGGGGGTAGTTTTCCACACTGCATTTCTGGGTTACTTAAAAATGCCAGGCTCAAAGTGCCTAATGTGGTCATTAACATTTACTAAACTGCTAAAAAGAGGCCTATGGCAGTCACCTTTTTACTATATATATATATATATATATATATGATATCTGAGCTGCTAATGTAATCCCCATGTAAAATATTAAATGGTATCTTAAAGGGGAACTATTGTGAAAATGAAAATGTAATATAAGCTCTGACTTACTGAAATAAGAAACTTTCTAAATACAATCTATTAAATATTCTGTAGTGTTTCTGAAATAATCAAGTTTATCTTCAACATCTCGGGATCTGTTTCTCTTCATGTAGAGAGACATGAGGTCCGGTGATTTTAATGGAGGGAGCTCTAAGGGCCGGTACACACGGGCGTTTTGGACCTGCGCTCCCCTGCGTTGCGTTTGGCTGCGCTCAGCCGCAGGGGAGCGCAGGTCTAGACTCACCTCATTTTGTTCAATGAGGTTGTACCCACGAGACGCGTGTAAGCGCCGAACGCAGATTCAGATGCAACATGCTGCATTTTTCCTGCGTTTGGCGCCTACATGCGTTCGTGTGAGTACAGACCCATTGAAAATAATTGAGTGCGTCTATACCTGCGCTCCCCTGCGGCTGAACGCAGCAAAACGGAACGCAGGGGAGCGCAGGTAAAAACGCCCGTGTGTAAGGGCCCTAATACTTCTTCTAGGCAAAAGGAGCCCCTCTATAAGATATATTGGATCTAACTGCCAATGAATATCTGACACCCAACTCCTGCAAGAAGAGAAACGGATGCAGAGAGAGGAATAGTGAAGATGAATTTTATTTCAGAAACCATACAGAATTCTTAATTGATTGTATTTAGAAAGTTTCTTATTTCAGTATGATGAAGCTTATTTAAAATTTTCATTTTTGCAATAGTTCGCCTTTAACATTTTGGCTCTTAGTGGTCACTACCCATTACTGGATTTTGTATAGAACAAATTAAAAATTACCATTCCAGTAGAATATAACTAAAAAAGTCTTTATTCAAAACACATGGTTTAGACCTTGGACATCAGCACAGTTTCAGGTTGCTATTGGTCTTTATTCCCCAAGAAAAAAAAAGAACAGTTTGAAAAAGGCCAATGGAAGCCCGAGATGTTGCGGATGTCTAAACCATGTGTTTTGAATAAAGGCCTTTTATCGTTATATTAGATTACAGAGGTGCTGCTCATCTGTTCTATACAATATTATAATGACAGGTTTCCTAAGAACATTCGATGACATTCCCTTTAGCTGCACCTAAACATAGCATAGGAATATATATATATATAGTAGCCAAGTGACAGCAATGCTTTAAACCCCAAGAAGGGGGACATTACTGAGAGTACTCTTTGCCCACCATCTTTATAAAATTTATAATGCAAGCACATTTTATCCACCTTTTACAATACATGGGTTTTTCATATTATTTTACAGCCTCTAAGCCTATATAAACCTTAAGATCTGACGTGATTTTTAAATAACTATATATTTATATTAAAGTGTGAAGTTGACATTTTTGTTGAATGTTTGTAAGACTGAGCTGAAGCAGTACAAACATCTCAAAATATTACAACACTGAAAGGAAGACTTACCACTGGAGAAGAAGAAAGAGCAATGTTTCCTATTGAAGCCTTTAGCTCATCCACCGTTGCGGCACTTTTCAAGCTATCTTTAGCCTGCAGAGGCTTAATTTTAATATTGAACTTCTTGTGTGACTCTTGCTCTTCTTCTGATTCACTTGATGAATAGAAGTGTTTTCCTTTGGTAGGTAAATCAAAGTTAAAGAACATACAGAGTTTGTATGTGTTTTTTAGACCGCAAAATACATTGTGCAGAAAATGGAACAAAAAATCCTGACATATTATAGGGATAATCTAGAGAACAGTAGCACCAACATGAACTAATTCTGTGTTCTGTGTTTTTAATTTCCAGAATAGGAGCATTTTAATGTCTCAAGGAATGGGGACAAAGTATTCAACCTTCTTCCCTCATTAACTATAGAAAGAAATCAATTTTTTGTGATATTATTATTATTAATAATAATACAAATAATAATAAATAAAGGTCATCTCAAATTATCAATACACTCCCACTTACAATTTTAAATTCATAAACAAATCAACAGAAAAAATGTATGCAAATAAAATCATAATTGTGATGATTTAGGAGCGCGTATTTGAAAAGGATATAGCCAGGTTCCATATCAGGTCTGATGCTGTAGCCCTCGTCATCAACCTCAGGAGAGTTCTGCAATCATTTATTTTAAAAATGACTATAAGGATAAGTGATATTTACTTATTATAATGTACACTTTCCATATTAGTATAATATTTGCATATTTGTGTGAGGTATTTATTAATTTTCATACTTACATATCGCTCCCAATCAATCTCTGCGTAAAATCCATTTTGGGCACCGTTTGCCTTCTTCGGCTTTTAATAAATAAAAACAAATATCTTGGATTTTTTGGTAAAGAAAAACATTATAATTGCATATCAAAACATTCACCAATCAACTAAAGCGTACACACATGAGTGGAATCAAAGTTAAAGGAGAAGGAAAGGCTAAAACTAAATAAGTCTTATTAGAAAGGTTACCCTAAATACACCAGTAAACCCTCAAAGTACTGCTGCTCTGAGTCCTCTGTCAAAAGAAACACTATTTCTTTCCTTCTATTGTGTACACATGGGCTTCTGTATCAGATTTCCTTCCTTCAGCTTCAACCTCCTTGCCCCAGGCGCGAGCATGCCCAGTTTGCCCTTCTTCCCCTCCCTTCTCTTCTGTAAGTGAGCATGGAGAGACTCAGGCAGGAAGTGATGTCACACCAAGCAAATACAGCAGCTGCTATCCTAAACAAACAGAGCTTCTACAGATTTTTACTCTGGTATTGTAAACATACAGAATAAATATAGCATTCTATCTTACACTGTTGTAGCTAATCAATTGGCAATAAACTGCCTCTGCAGCTTTCCTTCTCCAGAATGCACTTTCTGTAATCATCTAATTGGACAGAATGGGCTAAAAAAATAACTTTAAAACAACTTGCAGTCTAGGGCTCATGGTGAATATAATCCACTTGCCTTCTGCCACTTGTTGAGAAGCAGTGACCATGCAGCCTGTTACTTGCATCAATGGATTTGGACCTTATTTTCATTAAAGCAAATGACAAGCTGATGGCTCAAAAGAATAGACCAAGAATATCTAGGTGTCATTTAGGGGACATTTACTAACATTTGAATTTTTATATTTTTCACAAATCATTTTTCCCCCTCTTTAAATCTTGAATTTTTAGAGTTTGAAAGTGTAAAAATCACAAAAAAACTTTAGTAAGTAAAAGCACTTATAAAAACACTTAAGGTTTTCAAGGCTTTTGTATTTTTTGTTCATCCTTTAGGTTTTTTTTACTTTTACTATTCAGGTCTTTTAATAACTTCCATGGTTTTAGAAAAACAAGAGCATTTGTGGCAAATACCTCAAACCACACAATTTCAAATGTTGATGAATGGGGTAATGACCTGCTGGCCGGGCCAATACCTGAGAAAACTGCCAGCTTCATAGCAGTGTAATTGTTCCCTGCACCCCACCGATGGAGTCACAAAAGGGGCGAGCCGAGCAGGTGCACGTCTATAAAGTCGGGCACGGGCGGAGGGCGGGTTAGGGTAAAAGCCAGCCTGCGCATCACTGAAATGGAGCTCTTGAATACACAGGCTACATCAAGAACCCCTTCAAATGTAGCAGTCAAGATAGCTTTTTCACTAAAAGTTTAAAAGGTCAGGAGCAGAAGCAGTTAGGGGAGTATGAATTTGCTAAAAATCAATTACTACACATAATATTTTTATATTTTATAAGGAAGAAAACTCAAGGAGTAATTATGTGAGCTTTGTTCAAAGAAACAAGGCAATGGTTAATTAACTAAATTGTTGGTAAGAACACAGTCAACCACATTCTTGCAAAATTGTCAACAGATTAATCTTGAAACTTAAAATTAAAGTGACAGTTATTTTTTTCTTTACAAATGTTTTTATTTCATCCCCCCTCGTGGTTTACGTCTAAGAAACAGGAATAACATTACAATTATACTTACATTGCTATCTCGGTCAGGTGATCCCCTAAACCAGGAAAAAGGAAAATTATTAGTTTTGCATGCTCAAGTTATAAAGTACTAATGGACTAATACTGTGTGGGTCACTAAAAACTGAAGCCGCATCTGACCCCAATATACAAAACCATAAACTACACCTGCAAAATGTTGCCATTTTATAACCCACAACCAACCCGTACCTGCATCTTTCCTGTATGTAAATGAATGCTTGTAAGATGTATATGTATTGTTCCGTAATTTAGCTTATTTTCTGAGTACTATTGGTATGTCCCTCCGGAATTTTTTTTTCAAAATGCATCAGTTAATAGTGCTGTTCCAGAAGAATTCTGCATTGAAATCCATATCTCAAAAGAGCAAACAGATTTTTTTATATTTCATTTTGAAATCTGACATGGGGCTATACATATTGTAAAATTTCCCAGCTGCCCCAAGTCATCTGACTTGTGCTCTGATAAACTTCAATCACTCTTTACTGCTGTACTGCAAGTTGGAGTGACATCACCCCCTCCCTTTTCCCCACCCAGCAGCCTAACAACAGAACAATGGGAAGGTAACCAGATTAAAGCTCCCTAACACAAGATAACAGCTGCCTGGTAGATCTAAGAACAGCACTCAATAGAAAAAAACTCATGTCCCACTGCGTACTATTCAGGTACATTGAGAAGGAAAAACAACAGCCTGCTAAAGTGCTGGCACAAGTGACATGACTGGGGCAGCTGGAAATTCCCAAAATGGCTAGCTCCATGTCAGATTTCAAAACTGAATATAAAAAAAAAAATCTGCTTGGATTTCAGTGCAGAAGTCTACTGGAGCAGCACTATTAAATGATGCATTTTGAGAAAAAAAAAATCCCATGACAGTATCCCTTTAAGGTGAGGAGGGACATTCTACATATGAAAGAGGTTTATATATATTTTTTTATTCTTGTCAAGGCACATAAATTCCTAACTTGGCCCTTACTATGACACTGCAAAATATCGCACCTGAAAACATGTTACCTTTTTGCCACATGACCAGCCTGGCTTGGACAGGTGGGATTAAAATTAAGAATGTACCTAGAAATAGTGGATGCGCTTTTCAAAGTAATTTCTTTAAAAAGTTATACAAATCTTATCCACAGGTGTCTTTTTTATTACTATAACAAATATATAGAAAACATTTTCTAAAAGGTGAACTACTCTTTTGAAAAAAAATTGCTTGCATTATACACTTACGTGGAATCAGTATCCTTTTCTTTCTTCCGTATTCCAAATGCTTTCCTTGTGCGCTTTTTCAATCCTGAAAATACAAATAACATATCCCATACTTGCTTCCTTCTGAAAATTGCTGTGCCAACATGTCTGTATGCATATCCATTGGTACATCACAGTCAAATTATTTATACTAAAATGCTATGCTTTGTATACAAAGTCTGTATTCAGGGAAATAAATAGTATGTTGCAACTAGTGACAAGCTAATTCTTTCAACAAACATGGATTTGAGGCAAAATACTTAAAAATGGTTTGCAATCATGGAAAATATTGTTGAAAGAAAAAAAAAATACATTCACTTCAATGCATTTGGATTAAGAAAAAATAAACACTTTTAAAAAAAAAACAACATCAATTATTTCACAATTTCATTGAGCAGTTCTGCAAGAAAGAAGATATACAAGATGGAAAATGTCAATGGTGAGCAATAGTGAACACATTTCGACACACAAAAGGTGCAGTGAGGTCGGCCCAAACCCGCAGGTGTCCGGCAGACATACACATAACTAGTGAGTAAGTAATTTCCAAGTTGAAAGTCAAAAATATGTCAGAGTATGCCATAGTTAATTTGGGCTAAGAGAGGGTGATTGTGTGTACAAACAACTACAACAACACACACAGTCCAAAGTGTCTGCACTTATTCTGTTAACTTCAGGTGCTTGGTCAATGTGTGATATAAAGCTTTTTCAGAAAGACCAGGATGATACACAAGCATGTCAAATAAAAGAATATAATTCATTAGAAATGGAGCGCTGGTCCTACTGTAAAATAGATGTGTGTGCGTGTGATCCATTAGAAGGACATCCATTATCCACCAAGTTCTAAATTACAGGAAGGCCGTCTACATAGACTCAATTTTATGCAAATATGCAGTTTCTTGGTAATAATAATAAAACAGTACCTTGTCTTGATCCTGCCTTAGATATAATTAGGGATGCACAAAATCTCGGATTTGATTTGGAATTCGGCCAAGAATCTGCCTTTTTCAGCAGGATTAATTTAAATCCATGTACCCAGCCAAAACAAATCCAAAAAATAACGTGACTTTTTATCACATAAATACGGAAATCAACATTTTTTTTTTCCAACTGTTTCTTGCACGGATCTCTTTCTCCATCTTTTCCTAATTTACATATGCAAATTAGGGGTCGGATTCAGTTCAGTATTCAACCAACTCTTCCACAAGGATTTGGATGAATCCTAAAATATTTAAATTATTGGAGGCAAAAGCATCCTAAATACAAGGTTAAATACAATAAGGGAAAGGCATACCACATTGCAGTCCAACAGCGGATTAATTTTGTTGAAGCATGCATCCATTTAAAAGATCCTTTACATAGTACATAGTAAGTTAGGCTGAAAAAAGACCATCAAGTTCAACCTTTTTTTTTTTTTTTTATTTGAACTGCCTAACTGCTAGTTGATCCAGAGGAAGGCAAAAAAAACCCATCCTAAGCCTATCCAATTTGCCTCAGAGGGGGAAAAAATTCCTTCCTGACTCCAAAAGGGCAATCGGACTAGTCCCTGGATCAACTTGTATAATGAACTATCTTCCATAACCCTGTATTCCCTCATTTGCTAAAAAGCCATCCAACCCCTTCTTAAAGCTATCTAATGTATCAGCCAGTACAACAGTTTCAGGGAGAGAATTCCACATCTTCACAGCTCTCACTGTAAAAAAAACCCCGAATATTTAAGCGGAACCTCTTTTCTTCTAAACGGAATGGGTGACCTTGTGTCATCTGGAAAGACCTACTTGTGAATAAAGCATTAGAGAGATTATTATATGACCCCCTTATATATTTATACATAGTTATCATATCACCCCTTAAGCGCCTCTTCTCCAGTGTGAACATCCCCAATTTGTCCAGTCTTTCCTCATAGCTAAGATTTTCCATACCAGCTTAGTTGCCCTTCTCTGTACCCTCTCTAATACAATAATGTCCTGTTTGAGTGAGGGAGACCAAAACTGTACGGCATATTCTAGATGTGGCCTTACAAGTGCTCTATAAAGTGGAAGAATGACCCCCTCCTCCCGTGACTCAATGCCCCTTTTAATACAGCTCAAGACCTTATTGGCCCTTGATGCTGCTGACTGGCACTGCTTGCTACAGCCAAGTTTATTATCTACAAGGACTCCAAGGTCCTTTTCCATAATGGATTTGCCTAGTGCAGTCCCATTTAGGGTATAAGTGGCTTGAATATTTTTACATCCCAGGTGCATGACATTACATTTATCAATATTGAATCTCATTTACATAGTTACATAGTTACATATTTAAATTGGGTTGAAAAAAGACTGAGTCCATCAAGTTCAACCCCTCCAAATTAAAAACCCAGCATACACACACACACACACACACACACACCTCCACTCTTTCAAACACAAACCATATACCTGTATGCCACTTAGCTGCCCAGTTTGTCAAGATCCTGTTGCAAGGATGCCACATCCTGGATGGAATTAATTGGGCTGGATAGTTTTGTGTCATCTGCAAACACGGATACATTACTTACAACACCCTCCCCTAAGTCATTAATGAACAAGTTAAATAAAAGTGGACCCAACACCGAGCCCTGAGTGACCCCACTAAGAACCTTACTCCAAGTAGAGAATGTACCATTAACAACCACCCTCTGTACCCGATCCTGTAGCCAGTTCCCTATCCATGTGCAAACGACTTCATTAAGCCCAACAGACCTTAGTTTAGAAAGCAGTCGTTTGTGAGGCACGGTATCAAATGCTTTGGCAAAATCCAAATAGATCACATCTACTGCCCCCCACTGTCCAGCATCTTACTTACCTCATCATAAAAAGCAATCAAATTTGTCTGGCATGACCTATCCTTCATAAAGCCATGCTGATTGCCGCTCATAATGCCATTCACTAGGACAAAATTTTGAATGTGATCCCTTAACAAGCCTTCAAATAATTTGCCCACCACAGATGTCAAATTTACTGGCCTATAATTGCTAGGCTGAGATCGTAATCCCTTTTTAAATATTGGGATGACATCAGCTTTCCTCCAATCCATAGGCACCATACCAGATGAAAGTGAATCTGAGAAAATCAGAAATAGGGGATGGTCTAAAACTGAACTAAGCTCTCTTAGAACCCGTGGATGTATACCATCAGGCCCTGGCACCTTGTTTACATTAATTTTTATTAAAGCATTATGAATCATATCCTGAGTCAGCCACTGACTAGATTGAGCTGAGTCAGTGCATCTATGAAGCGAGCCTGGGAACTCAGACTCTATTGTATACACTGAAGAAAAAAACTGATTTAGCACATTTGCCTTTTCTGTATAGGTTACAACCATACTGGTACCATTATTTAATGGAGCAACACTCTCAACGTGCATCTTTTTACTATTGATATATTTAAAAAACTTTTTAGGGTTACTTTTCGCCTGCGCCGCAGTTAATTCTTCATTTCCTTTCTTTGCCTTCCGGATTGCTGATTTACAACATTTATTACAGTGTTTACATTCATTAAATGCAGCTTCTGTCCCAACAGATTTGTAGTTTTTAAATGCCTTTTTCTTCTTTCCTATTATCTTCTTTATATCTGTATTAAGCCACATAGGCTGATTCTTAGAGCTTCTACATTTACTCCTTAAGGGAATAAATTGAGAACAGTAATGATTTATTATCATTTTAAATGACAGCCATTTCTGTTCTGTGGTTTTAGCTGAAAACATAATGCCCCAATCAATACTCTGAAGGGCAGCCCTAAAGGCACTAAAATTAGCTTTTCCAAAATTCATGGTTTTTGTTGCCCCAGTATATATTTGTTTTTTGCACCAGCCATTAAAGGGGTGGTTCACCTTCAAGTTAACTTTTGGTATATTGTAGAAGGGCCAATTCTAAGAAACTTTTCAATTGGTCTTCATTATTTAATTTTCATAGTTTTTTAATTATTTGCAATTTTCTCATATTTTTTTGCAGCTTTCAAATGGGGGTCACTGACACCATCTAAAAACAAAATGCTCTGTAAAGCTACAAATGTATTGTTATTGCCACTTTTTATTACTTATCATTCTATTCAGTCCATCCCCTATTCATATTCCAGTCTCTTATTCAAATCAATGCAGGGTTGCTAGGGTAATTTGTACCCTAGAAACCAAATTGCTGACACTGCAAAATAGAGAGCTGCTGAATAAAAAGCTAAATAACTATAAAACCACAAACAAAAAATGAAAACCAATTGCAAATTGTCTCAGAAAATCACTCTCTACATTATACTAAAAGTTAACTCAAAGGTGAACAACCCCTTTAAATGAAATAATCCTTTGTTGATTATTTCAGAAAAGCAAGAAGTATAGAAAGAACGCTTCCCAAAACTCATTGCACTAGTCAAGACCAAGACTGCAACACATGCGCACTAGTTAGTCTTTTGATTCAACGCCTATCGTACGTCTCGTGAACATGCTTTCTTCTCGTGTAGCCGGCTCTCACTCAGTAACCAGAACAGCTATGTGGGAAAAGTTTGCACATCTTGATGCGATCAAGTTACAGATGGATGACATGATCTGTTAGTGAAGAGAACAGTGCAAACTGATTGTACTTACAAAAAAGGGGTTTCCCCCTTTGGATGATTTTTTAGTATTTATCAAGTATGGCGATCCAAATTATAGAAAAATGTATCTGGAAAACCTCAGATACACACACACACACACACACACACACTTCTATACATCTATATTTGTGTAGTATAGATTTAATAAAACTGTAGCCTTAGATATTATGCTTGGCCAAGAAGTCATTCAAACCACTTATACTCGGCACATAGAAACTCCCCACTCCTCTGAAATGTTATCAACATTCTAAATAAGTTAGACTAAGGAGTAGAATGTCATCTTAGCACTGCCGACTTTGGTTGGTGATTAGGTAGTGATGGGCAGAAATAAGTCAGTGCCAAGTTGAAGGCTTAGAGGCAGTAGAAGAAAGTCTTATATTACCTGCTATTAGGAAAAGTATGCCTTTGTTGAATCACAGCAGATGAAAGAAGGTGGAAATCAGAGAGTAATATTAAAGAAAATCTACTGTAGTGTATTATGGTAATGGCACAAGGGGTACTAATTGTGCAATTCATATTTTATACCAGTGGCTATTCCCTTTGATTCCAATGGCAAGTTATTTTTGGTGTTTAGCCGCCTGTGGAAGTGGTGATTTCTCATGAGCAACAAAGCATGCTTTTATGCAAGCAAATCTAGAGATTAAATATAGTTGCAACCGCAATACGCAAAACCAGCTTGCTTGCATGCACTGCACTCCTAAGGAAGGTTACAAAGGTGGACGAAACACTGGAATGTACTGCTGTCAGATTTCGAGCTATACAGTGATAAATCTACACAAAAGATCATCATCATTAATTCATATAGTGCCGGCAAGTTACCAGCACTTTACATTAATTTATAATGATAGGGGTCTTCCAATCATTAAAAACAAACGTTACTTTAAAAAAAATAAAGGATTAGCGAGATCTACTAGCAAGAGCTCACAAAAAAAAAAAAAAACCCCATTTGGTACTGGCCCTTTTAGGAGAGATGCCCTTTCACAGTTGTACAATTGTGTTGGGGAAAAAAAACATTACTTGGTAAACTAAATAATGCCCACTACAAAGAAAACTCTAATTTGCTCTCATTCTCAGGGCAACAGTGCTTACAGAATTGCCACTAGTGAAAGGGTTAATACATCACGGTTTCCGCCTTCAAGAAGGAAAAAGTTCCTGTTGAGCACTAACATGTCACTGCAACGGATAAGTAAAAAGGAAAAGTATGTGGTGTGCAACAATTTACCAAATGTAAATTGTAAGAAATAATGAACCCATCACTTTAAAATATGACAGAAGGTCAACACATTCCTGCTGCTGTATTTGTGATAAAGGTTTTCCTACCTTTTTGCATATACCTTAAATAGAATAGATGTTGAAAGAAACATACGGAGGTCAAAAATTGCATTTCAGCAGTATATAATGCTAGCAGTATTACTAATAATCCTGGATGTGACCAATTCTTAGGGTGGAACTTCCACAGACGACTTCTATGTGATTTCGGTGGATCTGATGCGATGCGTCAAAACACAGGCATCATATCAGATGCGACAAAAAATAAGGCAAGGAATGCAAAATGTCGGATTCAGAGCCGGGCTACACAGGCAAGACGCTCTAGGCAATCTGGACGGCCGTCGCGCCGCCGGATAAGTGCACGTGTGCACGACGCTCTATCGGCTGAGGGCGCGCATGCACAACGCGACGCGTGTGCAATGTTCCACATGCGCAGAAGCTCAAGGTATAGACAAGGAGAGCATACCAGACATGGGGTAGGTGACAGAGCAGGTACATGCCTGGCGCCCTCCCAGCTTTGCGCCCTACACGTGTCTACTCTGACTACCCCTTGGCCCAATCCTGGTCGGATCTTGTCGCAGTGTTTATCCGACACAATGACTGTCTGATGCAGACGCTGCATGCCGAGTCTACATCAGACAGTTGTGCCGAATGAATGCTGCGACAAGATCCGACATTTATATTTCTTACCTTATTTTTCATTGCATTCAATTTGATGCATGCGTTTTGGTGCAGCTTGTCAGATCCGCCGGAAACGGATCAAAGTCGCCCGTAGAGTTCTACCCTTAGGAGGAATAATGTTGATCTATTTTTAGCATGAAAGTAATGTTGGTGTTCCTTTAACTGGTTCATTTCAGTCTCTCAACCGTGGCAGTGAAAGTTCACATCATAGGGCTAGGTATCAAAGCATGTAACAAAACCCATTCAATGCGCATGGAAGAAACATGATCCTTTCATTAATAATTCAGCAGAGCTCATCTGCAAGAATGGGCTTCAGGTTTTACAGTGGGTTAAATGGCAAAGTGAGCTTGAGCAGTCCAATGTGTGCAAACAAAAAATGGGAAAAAAATGCAGCATGACATGTGAGTTAACACTGAAAATTAAACAAAAAGACCCCGTTTGCTCTTAGTACACAAAAATGTGGCTGGAAAAAAACAAAAATCTGACATTCAGATTAAGTTGGTAGGGCATTTAATAAATGGATACATTTTTAGGTCAAGGACCAAGAGAGATCAAAGCATAGTTTATATTGACCACTATGAACGCATAGACAGTAATGTAGTTTTCGCAGAGCTGCATGTTTTTGAATAGAGCTCAGTAAAGATAAATGACTCAATGTAATTAAAATCACTAAGAGCAAAACATTGCGCACCAATAAAAGTATTCTCGCAATGCAATACTGTTCCTTAAACGGATATTGCATTGCGAATTGTTAGTGCGCAGTGTGAATTGTAATTGCACACTCTTAAGAAGTGCTTGAAGGTTTCGTAATCTTTTGGAGCAAACATTGCAACTTTTTCAGTAAGAAGTTTTATTACACTGACAGCGCATTAGAGCAAAAGGTATGCTGCATTCGCACAAAGCAGAATTTGTTTGCGCAAAGGCTTAACTTTTCGCATTGAGAATAGTTTTTTGCATTATCGACTTATATTACATTCCCCTATAAGTGTCTTCTGGTCCCGTTTTCCAGTCCACTGGATATAAATGTATAAATAGAAGGGATGCACCGAATCCACTATTTTGGATTTGGCCGAAACCCTGAATCCTTTGCAAAAGATTCGGCCGAATACAGAACCCTAATTTGCATATGCAAATTAGGCGTTGGAAGGGGAAAACATATTTGACTTCCTTGTTTTGTAACAAAAAGTCATGCCATTTCCCTCCCCTCCCCTAATTTGCATATGCAAATTAGGATTTGGTTCAGACGGGAAGAAGGATTTGGCCGAATCCTGATGAAAAAGGCCGAACCCCGAACCGAATCCTGGATTCGGAGCATCCCTAATAAATAGTTAAGGAGAATTGAAAATAGAGGACGGTTTGAAATCTATAATTTACATAGCTGTACACAGTATAAACTACAGGTATCGGATCAGTTATCTGGAAACCAGTTATCCACAAAGCTCCAAATTACAAAATGGTCATCTCCCATTGACACAGATATATTCCGAACAGGATTTAACAGTAGCACACTGAAGTAATCCCTAGCAAGACCCAGGCCTTTACCTGGCAATGTAGAAGACTGTAAAGCTGACCATAGATGCAAAAATCTGCTCGTTTGGAGACATCGCCAAACAAGTGGATCTCTTCCCGATATGAAACTAACTGGCAGGGCTATATCGGGGTAATCCCAACTTTTGCCCTATGACCGAACGATCAGAAGCGCAATGGACTTCAGACGGGTCAGCCGGAAGAAAATCCGACCTTCCCAAATCGATATCGGGTCCAGATATCGGTCAGTAAGACCCGACGGAAGCCCCCATACAGAGGCAGATAAGCTGTCAAATCAGTCTAAACGACCGATATCGGCAGCTTTATCTGCCGTGTATGGCCAGCTTAAGTCTAGAGCACTGATCTGCAAAGTGCGGGTTTCAAGCGGTTACTGAACTATACCTCCAGTGCTACTGATGGAATGCTGAGGTACAGCAACAGGTTGTAGTTTAACAATCTTACACATTAACAATGTTTAAGGTGTCCATTTCAGAAAATGACAATACACTATAATGTTGCACACACTTTGATATATAACATTCATTACTTTGGATCTATACAACATCCCTCTAGTTCTTACTGAAACGATGGTGATGCCAGCATCTGGTTGTTAGGGTCACAGATGCTTGGTAAGAAAAAAAAAAAAAGGAGATTTATTCTGATTGATATGTTTTCAGGTACTTTAATAATAATTTTCCAGTAGTCTATTGCAAAAATCCAATGTAAACGGGTCCTAAACGACTAGTAAACACTAAAGGATTCAAAACTGGAAAGGTACAGAATGAAAAAAGTTTAATAATTCATACATCAAAATAAACACTTAAAATTTAATTCACAGCATACTAAAAAGGTATTCATTTAGGTGAATCTAGATTTAAGCAGAATTTAAACCTAGTCTGTTAAAGGGGTTGTTCAAGTTTCAAACACTTCAGTTCTTCAGAACTTTCAGTTCAGTTATGTTCAGATTTTTCCCCAGAAACAAAGACTTTTTTTCAATTACTTTCCATTATTTATTTGTTACGGTTTTTCCAAAAACTAAGTTTTAAGTTGGTTTTTGAGTCTGGCCTCTCGGTAATTCAGGTGCAAACTCTATACTGTTACAATTTTGCAACATTTATTTGTGCATCTCTAGAGTATTTATTTAGTATTTATAACTATTGTATCAAGTTTAACAGCCGCCTGTAATGAAACCCAGGAATTCTGTTCAGCAGGGACAAAGATAAATGCATCAACTAAATGTATCAATTTAGAACACCCAGAGCTGCTTTAGGAGAAAAATTACACTTTACACATCAATGATAGACAGTCACAATTAGAAAATAATTGGAAAAAGTCGTTATTTTTGGTGATCTATCTGAAAACAATTAGTTTGTTGATTGAAGGTGAACAATTCCTTAAGAGGTATTCACAAGGCTGTACATTTTCAATTAAGTCTTTTTTTCATCATCATCATCATCATCATTATTAATAAATTACTGCACCACAAACGGTGTACTTTTCCAAATAAACACGTGGGTAATACATCATCCCTTGATGTTCTGTTAGCAGGCCCTCCAGTGTATTTCATTAATCATTTTTAAAAGTGGATATTAAAAAAAAAAAAAAAGGTGGGGGGTTCAACATTTCTGAGAGATGATTGCAGATTAAGTTTAATTAAAAACTGCATAGATAAAAGGAAGTGTTGCAGTACTGCTTCTATACAAGTTCCTGCAAACTGTTTTTTTTTTTAAATATAAAGACTCATTTAGGTTAGGTTGAGGTCAACAGCGGAGTCCTAGGATGGCAAGCCTTGGGCCAAGTGCACACAGGGTGCTTACATTGGTGCAGTCAGAAGACCCCTGGCCAATGCCACAGCATATTAATCAATAAATAGCATCTTGTCCAACACACGGAGAGGTGTGCAAATGCTCAAACATTTTTGAATCGAAGTCTGTCTGTCACCATCTGTGCTCTTGAACATGCTTTTCACGGATTGACATTAAAAGTGACAAGTTGACATGGGCATTTCAGTGTTGGTTTTTAACAGCAGTTGTGCCATGGGCTTTGAGTTGGCCATACATTAAAAGGAACAGTAACACCAAGTATTTTAAAGTACTGAAACCATTATGTACCATTTTGCTTCACTGGTAAAACTCGTGTATTTGTTTCAGAAAGAATACTGTAGTTAATATAAACAAGCTGCTGTGTAGCCTAAAATGGAGAAAAGGAACAGGATACACAGCCGATAACAGACAAGCTCTGTAGTATACAATGGGATTCATTCAAAATTATCTTTTATCTACGGTGTATCCTGTGCTGCCCCCATGGCTACACAGCAGCTAGATAATTTTGAAAGAATCCCATTGTATACTACAGAGCTCGTCTGTTACCGGCTGTGTATCCTGTGCATTTTCTCCATTGTCGGCTTTTAATGGCTACCCCGAAGGCTACACAGCAGCTTGTTTATATAAACTATAGTTGTATTTCAGAAGCAAACACCCCAGTCTTACCAGTGCAAGGTGACAGCACATTATATTGTCATTCCTTTAAAACACAAGTTTTTTTGTGTTACTGTTCCTTTAAAGATCTACAAGCTCAGTGAGGTTGCCATATGAGCTAAACATTCCCCAATATGCCCCCATTGGGCTGATCCAATCATTTGGCAGTCAATGCAGGCTGCCAGGGAGAGGATTACATTAACGGGCCAATGTGGTCCTTCCCCTGAATGGAAAATAAATCCAGCCCGATGGGAGGACTGGCTAATTTTCAGACAGATATTCATCTGGCTGGACCCATACAGGAGTCAAAGGCATGTGGTCACGTTTATTCCCGATTTATAAAACACCTTCCCTTCCACAAATTATTGGGCTTTAAGCTCATCTTAATTCCTTAATTTGCATTGTTTCCCTATTAACAAAGGAAACAATGGACATCTGTGCTTTTATAAGCATCCACTGGCCCCACAGCAGTAGCAGAGAAAGTGCTGCAACTCAAGGACACAGTGAGATGTAATCATATTCTGTGAATGTCAAGCCATTACAGCACATGCAAAATTCAATGCTATTTCACAATGTTTATAATGTATAGGTTCTTTTATGACACAATGGTACAAAAGCAGATTCTCTGCAAACAGCAGGATAAAGATAATGGAATAAAGCTCAAGCTTTCATAAGGTTTAGAGAGGGTTTTAGGTCATGTTAATGAATAGGGGCTCTGGTGGGTTTGAAAAAATTAAATACAAATTCCATTTTTCTTTTATTAAATGGAAATGTTATCAAGTGTGGAAATGTGATTCTTGATCCCTAGTGTGATTGGAAGCCATTACATTTGAATGCTAAAATTTGGCACCACTTGGCAAATACATATTTAGTTAATTTATACTTACTACTCGGCACAGATTCAGACAGTGGAGTTCCACACAGCCACCTTGCGGGTCTTCGGGAGATCGGCATGGCAGCGCATGCACAGTTGGAGCAATTTGCCGGTTTGTGACAAGCACGCATGCGCCAAAATGGACGTGAGTTTCCAATCTCCCAGTCAGCTTACCAAAGACCCGCAAGGTGAAAGCGTGAGTATAAAGTATGTACGGGTGTACAGGGTTTTTTTTTTTTTACAGGGTTGAATTCTTCTTTAAAGTTGATCACAGTGACTTTTGGAGTATGCTTAGTGTAATTGTCTAAAAAAGGTATGTTCTTCCTTTTTCAGCCTCAGCTTCTTGGCTGATTATTTCATATCAGCCTTCAGAATTTGCTGCTATAATGGGATCCATTCTTCCCTATAAAAGGTATGGGACTGGTGGTCTTCTGGATAATAGATCTTTACCTCAAGTCTACTAGAAAATCATGTAAACATTAAACAAACCCAATAGGCTGGTTTTGCTTCCAATACGTATTAATTATACCTTAGTTGGTATAAAGTGTATGTGAATAAAATTAAGTCTATGCGAAACAGCCCTTCCATAATTCGGAGCTTTTTGGATAACAGATTCCATACCTGTACAAACAATGTTTCTTGTGCCACTGGCTGCCACATAGGCCCAAAGCATACTGCTGCTCCTTTTCCACACTTTGCTTATGGGCAATTAATTTATTTTTATTTCATCAGTCCAAGCGTCAGACTGGGGAGCCCAGGGCCCACAGCCTAGGGGCCCCCACACCATCCCCCCCGCCGCAAATTCAAATTGGCCGAGAAACCACCTCTCCCCTACCTTTTGCCGGGGCCAGGAAGTAAGGAGGTAGTGCAGGGAGCGGGTCTGGGCTGGCGGGGCCCAAAAGAGCCGGCCCAGTCCGGCCTTGATCAGTCCACAGCCCTTGTTTCCAAAATGCTGTTGAGGCTGGTCTATTTTGGGTTCCTCAGACTTTGTATTTTGTGAAGAGTTTGCAGATAAGACTTCTTCCCGATGACTCTTCTTTGTGTAAGCAGACACCACCAAAGGACCAGCAGCTGAACCTTCCTACAAGTCATTTGCAGACATAGGAGGGTATAAAATTTGCCTTTATATCCAGTAAATTAGCAGTTTTGTTTTAAAAGTTTTCTTGCTCAACCAGATCAGGTCTTGACTTCCACTGTTCCCCTCAACATTCATCTCTTGAATACATTACACACAGAGAAACCTGAAAGCAATATGTAATATTTCTTTTCACCAGCTGTGGAACTAGATTCATTTTCAGATCCTCACTCGCTTGCTTGCTTAGAGGAGCCCATGGTTGTGGAGTGTGAGCAGATGTTTGGGGTGTCAAGAGACTGTATTAAGCTCTGCAACTGAACAGAGGACTTCCACTCAAGTTGAGTTTTTTCAAATGAAACCCACTGAAAAACTCAAATATCATGAAGGCTATTAACATCGTCAAATAGTTCAAAGGACCTCTGCCATTGACTTCTACATCACTTTGGCAGGTTCTAGATGGTGTATTTTTACATTTGAGCTATTTCCAGGTTCTAGGTATAATAAATCTTGAAAAAAAAAATTTTTTTTTTTAAAACCGGAAAAATAGTTTTTCACTCAAAAATACCCTGGAATACTCATTTTTTGCCGACCCTTAAAGAATCTGCTCCTTACTATATACGTACTAAATATGCTTCTGTATATCTTAATGCACTAGAGCAGGGGTCCACAACCACCGGGTCATGGGCAGTCCTGTAGTGGGCCGCAAAGCCTTTACAAGGTGCAACAAAATTGGACACCGACCCCCTAATGCCGCACCCCTTCCCCGGTCCTTGAAAAACATTTTGCCTTGACATTGGTCCCCGAAGCAAAAAAGGTTGGGGACCCCTGCACTACAGTACGTAGCCTCTAACAATGAAAATGATCTCTGAAATATCTGAAGAAAATAGAATATCTGAAGAAGAGAGCAGTATGAATGGAAAGCACTGAAACACTAAGAACTTTCAAAACTGCAAAGATTTCTTATTTGGTTATAAATGGAAAAATTGTTTATACTGTACTACATATTTGATTTTGCTGACAGTTCTTCATCAACTTTGTGTTATAAAAGTGTTTTTTCTTCTGGTTCACCTTCAAAATATAGAATGGTTAATTCTAAACAACTGTTCAAATGGTCCTCATTTTTTTTTGCTTTTTTCTTCTCTTTCCAGCTTTCAAATGGGGGGTTACTAACCCCATCTAAAAACAAATACTCTGTAAGGATAAAAACTTGTTATTGCTACTTTTATTTAAACCTTCTATTCAGGCCCTCTCCTATTCATATTCAGTGCAAGGTTGCTAGGGTAATATGGACTTTAGCAACCAGATTACTGTAATTGCAAACTGGAGAGCTGCTGAATAAAAAGCTACATAACTCAAACTATTGCAAATTGTATCAGACTCCCTACCTTATACTAAAAAGTAAACTCAAAGGTGGTTATTTGTTCTGCACAATCAAGTTTGGATATTTACAGATATGTATATGCCAATTTGATACCAAAGCATAGTAGGTAAAATATTAGATTGAAAAAGTTACAAATGATGTGCTAGTAAAATATTTGTACAGAACATACACGATCAATCTAAGGTGAATTGCCTTGACAACTGCAGTAAAGAAAGTACTCTAAAGTAAATTATGTCACAGTGATTGGACAGAATAAATCAATTCAAGAGTATGACTAAGAATTAAATACACATAAATCCATTTCCTAATTACTGCAGAAGTACCATTTCAGAACCCAATGTTATTGGAATGGAGTTTGTCACAATCACTGTATTTTTGGAAGCAGAACATTCTGGAATTACAGACCCAACTGCCTACAGTGTAGTTTAGGCAGTGTGGTCACTGCATGCACCCATAAGGGTGTAACCATGTAGGGGCCCATAAGGTTAATGTGCCCTTTTGGCTTTAAATCACTACACTTCCTGAACTCCCCAGTTGCTGGACAGGTGCCCACGTAGCTAGATGTCATTTGCATAGTTGTGCTATTGGCCAACAGTGTTGTGACAACATCCTGTCACACCTTAGTATATGGTGAGTGAGAATTGGTGGATCTTCCTCTTTGGCTTTTGGGGTCTGACCCATCCGGATGTTTCCAGGGAGCCTGGGTACACCAAGGACCAGTAAAGCCAGTTTGCCCTATAATTGTTTTAGTACTCTCTAGGAGAGTCAGACAGTGAGGGAAGATATAAAAAACACCTTGTGCTCCATCAAGGAGGTGTAGCAGGGAGTAGCTTCCAAGGCTGTAAGATTTGCCTACAGTGAAGGGACCACAGTGGATAGGGTTCAGGCTTTAGGTTCTCCTCCCTGACCACTCCACTGGGTGAGCTCCAGACCAAGTGCGAGGGATTTCTGCATAGTGTAAAGTTGTACTGCCTTGACTTCATCCTCAGGGAATGCACCTAATTCCGATATACTGTGAGCTTTGTGCCTATATCTGCAAAAGGTATCTTTACTGATGTAAGTAACCTGTGGACAAAAAGTTATTTTGCTCCGTTTAATTTGTAAGAACCTCCTGGCACCCATTTCTTTATTGGTTAAATCACAGTAGCCTGTGGGAGTTGTAGTTTCACTACGCCGCACCTTCAATACTTCCCTTTTGTGAAGGCCCTGCCTTAAAGGGGAATCCAACCCCCCCAGGTGCTATCACCTCTCCCCCGGGCTATTGCCCCTAAGTTGCTACTTACCCCTCTGTGTAAGTCCCCTCCAGCGACGTTCGCAGGGCCCATCTTCTTTTTAAACCACTTATTCCGGGATCCGGCGGCACTTGCGCAGTAGGACACTGGTACTACTGTGCATGACCACAAAGTTCGCCGATTGAACTTTGTGCGCAGTAGTACCAGTGTCCTACTGCTCATGTGCCGCCAAGCACTGCCGGATCCTGGAAGAAGCAGTTTGAAGAGAAGATGGCCCCTGCGAACATCACTGGAGGGGGACGTACACAGAGGGGTAAGTAGCAACTTAGGGGCAATAGCCTGGGGGGAGAGATAGGCCGGGAGGTGATGGGGGAGTGGTTAGAGCCGGGGGTTGGATTCCCCTTTAAGTGAGAATCCAGTGTAACCCATGCTCTGGTATACTAGCTGGATGTTAACGCAGTCAGCCTGGATAGTCCAAAAATGTGCAACAATCAACTGCTGCTAAATTTGCTTGAGCATTTAGGTGTGTATGTTTGTGCTGCTCTAGCTCCTTATGATAAAATGAAGTTCCATTCCCAGTTCTGGAGATGGCACATACATTAGATTGGATACTGCCATGTCATCATCACATTGATGTAGTATGGAAGGCACCATGCTCCCATCAGAATTCCTTATATCTGTTCTCAAGCAATGCTGTTTGTACACCGTTGTGTAGGAGTAATTTGTATCTTAAAAAAAAAAAAAAAAAAAGATAATGGAAATCAATAACTGTTGAATTACATATATTCTTGCCCTTCTAGACACGGCAAAGAAAAAATAAACAGACATTTTATCTGATAAAAGCTCATCATTTAAACCCAAGGAAGAATATATTAAGTGCTCATGAATTTGTGTCAATTTAATTTTGTTTGTAATTAAATGTACCTACGGTTTTGTTATTGCTTGCAATAAAGCTAGGGGAAGGGAGGGGTTTCTTTATAGAGAGCAGGTTCATTGTACATTAGGGATGCACCGAATCCAGGATTCGGTTCGGGATTCGGCCTTTATCAGCAGGATTCGGCCGAATCCTTCTGCCTGGCCGAACCGAATCCTAATTTGCATATGCAAATTAGGGCCAGGGAGCCAAATCACGTGACTTTTTGACACAAAACAAGGAAGTAAAAAATGTTTTCCCCTTCCCACCCATAATTTGCATATGCAAATTAGGGTTCGGATTCGGTTCGGTATTCGGCCAAATCTTTCGGGAAGGATTCGGGGGTTCGCCCGAATCCAAAATAGTGGATTCGGTGCATCCCTATTGTACATTGGGAATTTATTTAATCCAGCTAATAAGAGCAGACACTTATTTTCTGCCTTTGTTTTGTTTCGTAGGGATCCAAAATTGATTTCAGGATTCAGTCAGATCCTTGAACTTTTTGCAATATTCAGATTAACTTTATAGGGGTTTCTACCTACAAAACACTTTTTTCAGCTCATTTGGTTTCATCAGACAGTACATCATTTGTTATATTTGTTTTTATTCTGAAGTTGGAGCAGCTGGGGGGGGGCTCCAATTCTGAACTACAGTATTCTGCTTACACACATTAGTTGACGATACCCTTCTGGTATCTGGCCCTGATATCTGCTATGGAAAATGTCTTAAAAAAGTGTCATATCTGTGCAGACTAATTCACAGATTATTATTTGCAAAATTTGTCATTAAAAATGGGCATGGCTTTGTATGGGTGGCATTTTAGAAAATATATCAGAAATACCAACGTTGTTTTCAGCACTTTAAACAGGCACTCTTAAGATATTTTCTGTGTTATGAAAAGTGTTGTTCACCTTTTAGTCAAATTTTAGTATGATTTAATATGTAAACCATTCAATTCTTGACT
The DNA here is from genome assembly GCA_024363595.1 of Xenopus borealis. Classification (NCBI taxonomy): domain Eukaryota; kingdom Metazoa; phylum Chordata; class Amphibia; order Anura; family Pipidae; genus Xenopus; species Xenopus borealis. The sequence continues at coordinate 75,596,030 of CM044437.1, forward strand.
TCTGGGCAATTTGTGTCATTACCCGATACTTCTTTTTCATATGAATATGCAGGTGTAAGTTTGGATTCTGTTCAGTATTAAGCAGCATTATTTATTGAAGGATGTTATTTGACAGGAAACCAAAATATTATGGATGTGGGGTAAGATTACAGTTTGGTGCAATATCTAATATAATATAGATATTTCTTAATATTTTAATACAAGACATTTACTGAGCTAATGTTGAAAAGGATAGTATGCTGCTCCTTTAAGCCTAAATTTGTTACCAAACTTCTTTGCTCTGAATTCCAATAATAACTCAATGGATTGGTCTGTGGTTAGATTTTTATGTTCTTGGCAATTTGAGAAGCTGATCACACAACATCCAACTGTTGTTCATCGTTCAAGTGTCAGAACTGAGAGTTTGTATGCAGTGTGATGATGGTGCTACAGCTGTCCTTCTGTGGCAGAAAACAGAAAAGCTGAAAATTTCTGCATATTTGGAGTTCCATAGTAGTACGATCTCTTCTGTAAAAGGTATTTCACCTGAAACTATACAATTGCTAATACAGAATGCAGCTAAGCTGTGTGCATTTTAGTGTAGTGTTATTTCTGCCTAATACTAGAATTTTACTGTCACTATACACATAGGGCAGATTTCTATTCTGAAAACATGTAATCTTTCCCATGTGCACAGTGACAGACAGATGCTAATGAAGTGACTGCCAAGTGTCTGCCAGAATTGGTGTTTTCTGCACTGTCAGAGAAATCATAGAGCATGTCATTAGCATAAAATATAGTGGCACACACAAACATTCCAGATTCTGTATCACAGTTTTATATTTATAGCTAAACAAGAACTTGTATAAGAAGGATTTTCTTATAGAACTGAAATTCAAATGAGTATTCGTCTGTCCCTTTTTAACTTTGAATTTGGACTCCAAGGACAAGACACACAAGATTAGTTGCCCCTCAATAAATATCCTCTAGCGCAAGCAACCAATCTTCTCAGAAAGCTTCCCCACTGGCAATAGTGTGAATCGCTGGTGGGTAAATATTTAAGTTACTTCGGCTTTCCAAAGTCACCCAAAGTTTCCTAGGAAGGCAATTTAAGGGTGACATCAGAGATCACTATAGTTGGACATTAGGCTTGTTCAATACATCAAAGCCACCTTTTAAAGGCATTATTAGAATCTGCCAACACATTACCCAGCAGGGCATTCCACAACCTCAGTGAGGAATAAGGGTAGGGACAGACAGGGAGATTCAGGGAGATTCTGTCGCCTGGCGTTTTTAGCAGGCGACAATCTCCCCGAATTTCCTTCTCCCTGTCTGTCCCTACCCTAAACCTGCACTGCTTCAAATGAAAGTTAAATTCCCTCATTCTTTGAACTTTTAGAAAGGAGAAAAGATCTCCCACTATTTGTCTATAATGTCCTCTAATGTATATATATAGAGTTTTCATACAAGTGCCTTTCCTCTTGAGAAAACAACCACAACCATGAGTGTTTTTCCATGTATTTTAATTATTCAGTTCCTTTTACCAGCCTAGTAGCAGTGCAGGGCCTCTGCACTCTCTCCAGCTTGCAGCGTCGGACTGGTGCAGTTGGGGCCCACCGGGTTCCAAACATCGGGGGTCCCTCAAGCATGTGCAAAAAGCGGTGCATCCGCCAACAGGCCAATGCGGGCATGCATGCACAACAGGCCCATGGGCGAATGGTGAGCGCACAGTCGCCGCACAGATTTTTTTTTGTTTTTGGGCCAATCTAGGAGCAAATCTCGGCCAGAGACCACCGGGGGGTTTTTTTCCCCAGTTTCCCGCCGGCCCAGTCCGACCCTGCCAGCTTGTGAATATACCTCTTACGTACTGGAGCCCAAAACTGTACTGCATTCTTCAGGTAAGCCTTACCAGGGACCTATAAAGGGGCAAAATTATTATTTCATCCCTCCAGTTTATGACCCTTTTTTATGCAAGACATAAGTACTCCTCCGGGAGTAGCACTGCCTAACGTTACACAACTTGTTCTCAACAAAAATCCCCAAATCCTTCTCAATTAAGTATACCCTCAGCACACTGACATTTGGTGTATATCTCTCTTGTTTTATTCTCACCAGAGTGTATAATGGTGCTATTATCAACACTGAAACTCGTTTGCCAGTTTCGAGTTATTTAAATAAACTGGAGAATTGGGAAGCAAAGTATCAGCATCCAGCACGGAACTTATAGTTTTGCACAATTTAGTATCAACAAAAATAGAGAAAGTACTTACACAGCCCAATCCCAAGTAATTAATACATCCTTTAGTCAGTTCATTA
>CM044437.1:75607417-75638369 GCA_024363595.1 Xenopus borealis
AAAAAAAAAAAAAAAAAGAAAAACTATGTGCATAACTAGGTCTACAGAGAACATGCTTGGAGGGCTAGGTCTGGCCAACAGACATCCAGCTGGAGCCCAGAATTAGAGAAGACAATTTATTTTGCGGAGAAACCAAACACCACCTAATGAAAGCCTGTACATATATGAATTTACCCATAACATAATATCCAAATATAAAGTCCTTAAGCTACCTTAGAGGTTTGCAGCTCTCTAGTTTGGTAGACTCTGAAATAAGTGGTGTCACATGGTTCTAAACCAGTGATCCCCAACCAGTAGCTCGCGAGCAACATGTTGCTCTCCAACCCCTTGGATGTTGCTCTCCAACCCCTTGGATGTTGCTCTCCAACCCCTTGGATGTTGCTCTCCAACCCCTTGGATGTTGCTCTCCAACCCCTTGGATGTTGCTCTCCAACCCCTTGGATGTTGCTCTCATTGTCCTCATAGCAGGTGCTTATTTTTGAATTCCAGACTAGGAAGCAAGTTTTAATTGCATAAAGACTAAGTATAGAGCCAAGCAGAGCCTCCTGTAGACTGCCAGTCCCAAAGGGGCTACCAAATAGCCAATCACAGCCCTTATTTGGCAACCCCAGGGACTTTTTCATGCTTGTGTTGCTTCCAAACTCTTTACATTTGAATGTGGCTCACGGGTCAAAAAGGTTGTGGACCCGTGTTCTAAACAATACAATCAACTGTTACTATACGATTCCTATGCCGAATCTTAACCCAAATCTAATCAGCTCACAGGTGCCTGAATAAGTAGAACAGGTGGCTATTTCCCAATTCTATGTCTACAAGCTCTACCAATTTAAGGATATTGTGCTGATATGGGAGAAGCCTGTACGCAATATTTAGCAGGGTAACAAGTGTCTGAGGACATCTGGACAACATCAGTTTGTTGCATTTTTTTTTCAACTGCTTATTAAACAAGATTAAGTATAGGCCAATTTATTGAACAATGCCTTAGATAAAATGTAAAAAACATAGCATGACATGACATAAGTTAAGACGTTATTATATGCCTATACAACATATTTTTGTAAAGGTTAAATCAAGTCGCCTCTTAAGATGAATGGTGAATCATTTAAATCAATAAGGACAATACCATTCAATGCTTGAGCCAGTTTGTGTATGAAACTAGCTACAGACTGAAGACAGAGGGATGGGGGAGGTTACTAGTAAAACACACCCAGCCTCTCTAATTCCTGCCATTCAAAGTCATTCATTTATAGAATCAATTCAAGAAGAGCCAGCATCTGGTCAGAGCCAAATAACTAAACCTTTCCTCAAATGAATAAACAAACACAGAGAATAACAGACGCTAATTAATGGCAATGGGTAGCAAGATTAGCAGTTTGTGGTGGGTTCAGGCAGATTACACAGTGCCCTCTAGGCCTGATAGATTTCACTGACCTCTTACATCGAGATGTGAAATAATGTGGTACCTACATATGGCCAACGTTTTGTACGCTGGGGGAGATGATGGGAACTGTAGTTTAAGCTCTGGAGAGACCCACACTAATCCCGGTTGCTAGCATTGAGCTAGTGTAATTAGGCAGCACTCTGTGGTGTTAACCAAACGCAATCCACTGCATCATACACAAGTTCGCAATATGGACGCTGAATGTGATTAGGTTACAAAGGGCATAGTGAGGAATTTCATTTCAAGGAAAGGTGCCGGCTGGGGGAAGAAAAACTGCAGAGCAGAAAATGATCCTACCTTCCATCATGGTGGCAGAATATCATTCCTCAATCTCCAAAGGAGGCTGTGAACAAAACGCAGCAAATACTAGAGTCCAGCTGCACACACTGTAGACCCGCTGTTTGAAGAGCGGCAAGCAGATATCTCGATGACAGGAGAAATGGAAATTTCCCCCCTGCAGCAGCGAAAGGTACAGGCCAAGCTGCAGCTCTCACCTAGCGGATCCCATAAGGATGCTGAGCTGTAGACACTACCATGCTGAGATACAGAGGGAGGAAAAAAGGAGGCGGGGAGGCTCACCCTGCCTGCCTGGAGGCCGGCCAATCCCTGCAGCCCTCGGCCCCGTCACGTGGAGCACAGTTCTCATCTCATGACACAATACACCCGAAGAGCCACAGTTATCTCTTGGTCTCCTGCCCCCTCACTCATACCCCAGGCAGCCAGTGACGCACTTCCCTTCCACCTAATCCTGTTGCTCCAACCTGGCGTTACATGTAGTTTTACATTTACGGTATTCCTGCCGATGCGCGCGCTCACACGTGATACCGTTCTGACGTCAACATCGGTGTTACCTAGTACACTGCTTGGTATCCCTAGAATATTACTGTTCTCTATCAAACGCCAGGCGAGTTTCTGCCTTTAATACTTCACCCGGCTCGGTTCAAACCCATACTATATTGCAATAAAGCACACAACTGCAATAAATTAGTAATACGAATAACGATTGCAACAAAAATTAAGTTACACAGAAGGAATTTACCAGTCCTGAAGAACCAACAAGCATATTATTTCTTTCTCTCCTGTTTTTTTCTTAAACCAGAAAGCCCTTTTTTTAAGTATTGGCTGACAGAAAACAAATTAAAAAAGCATATTAAAGGAACAGTCACATCAAAAAATTAAATTGTTTTAAAGTATAAAAAATATAATGCCGTGTTGCCCTGCACTGTCAAAACTGCAGTGTTTGCTTCAGAAACATGACTATTTTTTATATAAATATGCTGCTATGTAGCAATGGGGGCAGCCATTCAAAGGTGAAAAGGCTCAAGTTACATAGCAGTCAGATAGCAGATAAGCTAGAACATAATGGTGTTATCTGTTATCCACTATTTAACCCGTGCCATAAAGTCTTTTTTCAATTTCCACCATTGCTACACAGCCGCTTGTTTAAATGAATTACCATGTGAGTGAGCGGACATGGCTTCTCGCACCGGTTGCTCCCTCCCTGTGCGAGTTGCATAGCGCTGGCGGGGAGCATTTAAAAAAAAAACTACTGTTATCTACAACCAGAATTCTGTCTCTACCAGCCTGCACCTTTGGCTGGGGATAGCATTTTTAACCAATTGGTGCCCTTTTAAGTAGACACAAGTATTAAAGGAGGAACAACAGCAGCTCTTCACTTTTTCCTACAGAGATGTTGGTTAAACCTGTTGGTTAAACCTGGAAGAAGCAGAATAAGAGGCTAAATAATAATAAAAAAAAACATAAAAAAGCAGACACATTACATCTGTAGGTAAATCTATAATATACTAAAAACTGATGGTGAACATCCCTACTAAAGTATATTCTCATCAAATGTTATTTGATATAAAGCACAATGTATTCCCTCTTGTACAATATAAGGATATTAGACGTTATGCCACATGACACATTATTTGATATCACACACAAGATCACTGATTGTGGTGTGTATTTGGTGCTATTAGGGTAGGAGTCCCTAACCCTAATCCAATATATTGCTCACCAGCCACTGGTTGGGGATTACTATGTTAGGGCATAATAAATGGAGAAATGATGTTATAGGGTCTGGCTCAGGGGCATAACTAGAGTGGAATCAGGATGGCCCAGGAGGTATAGGGGGCCCACAAGGCCCTAATTAGTGAGCCTTTTAAACATATACGGGTAAAAAGGTCAACCTCTGGATATATTGGGGGCCCTAAACTGAATTTTCTGTGGGGCCCAGTAACATGTAACTACGCAAGTAGTCTGGCTGTGTCTATATTGCAGGTAAAACAACTTGGTGGCTAGTGTACATAGCTGTTAGTTTAGTAGTATGTTTAGGGGTAACTACCAAAAATTGTAACATGCACAATATTTGTACCAGGTCCAGTACACAATAACAACCAATCAGATGATTGCTTTTGAATTGCTTTAGACCAGTACATTTTATTTGCTGATTGGTTAGTATAGGTTACCAGAAGCAAAGCACACTTTGTATCTATGTAATGTTAACTCTCCCAGGCATCTTACACTTGAAACTTCATTGTTTATGAGGGCCCTTATATGCTGTTATATGCTGTTGCCAGTCATCCTGGCTGCTATAAGTTTTGATACACTGCAGAGAGGCCAGGGTTGGTCCCATGACTTGATGCATAGCTGGATGGCAGTTAGTCTGTTGGGAGACCAACATCATGTAAAATTTAAAATAAGTCACAACACTGCATTATAATCTTCACCAGAGACCAGGCAACACTGAAAGTTACAGCATCTCCAGTGAAACAAAATCAACTGGTGTGGGTCACAGTGAGTATGTGGAACAATCCTGGGAGCACATCACAACATATTATATACAGTGAGCAGTACCTCACTTCCAGGACTGCAATGAAATTTAAAAGAGGCCCAGACACCCCAATGCAAGCCAAATAAATATTGACTGCATATGGCATCAGCCCCTGTTGCAATTAGCAAAATCCTCAGATCATCCTGGCCTACTCACTTCCATATAAGGAATGCTGAGTTTGAATCAGAAAAATTGTAGTATAAGAGATAAGAGACTAGTTTATTTTTAGTCATTTAGCTGTATAACAGCCATGGAAGGAATGTAGTTTGTCAAGGAATTTGTTATGGCATCTAAGCATGCCCAAGGTCTCTACACACCACTTTATTTGACAATATTGTTTTACAAATGTCTGTCCAATTTTGTGTAATAGCTGGTAATTGGCCCATGATGTGGAAAATCTTTAACAGTGTAGATGAAAACAGGATACCTCCCATGTGGGCCTATTAGGATGGGACAGGATGTATGGTCGCTGACCATGGGTGGGGTTTAGCATTGTGCGTATGGCTAGGTGTTTGTTTTTAATTTGAAATGTTTGGGAGGAGTGGGAAAGTTATTTAGTTAGTTTTTTGCATAAAGAAAATCTGGGTATGTTTTCTTTTAATACATAGACTTTTTGTTGTACTATCATCAACACAAGATCTGTCATTCCTTCCTTTTTTTAGTCTGATCCCACATTTTTATCCCTCATCACTGTCATGTCTTTAATTATGATCACAAGCTTGCTACTCCATAAAACAGCTACTTTCTCCAACTGCAAGAAACTGAGCAAGACACAGCTATTTGAGTTTGGTTCCAGTACCAATCTTTCAGCAGCCCTGCTACTTCTGGTGGAGGTCCTACATTCGGCTGCCAGGTCAAACAGACATCTGTTGTGTTGCATTTCTATTCAGTGTTCTTATTCATGCACCTATCCAAATGATTATGTGAAAATAATATATGAAATTTATATTAATTGCATTATAGCCTTGTAATGCACTTACAGAGCACACTATACAGTGATATATTGTGCCATCTTCTAAAAAACCCTTCTCCCCAAACATTCTGAAAATCCTTCTTGTTAACAATCATCTCCTCTTAATTGCTGTCCGCTCAAAAGATAAACTCAAAATAAAGTTCAGAACTATAGGTTCCACGAAGGATGCTACTAATTTTTTCCAACAGGAATTTTTTTGTCATCTTGGTGGACTCTTCAGAATATAAGTCATCTGTGGAGGTAATTCTTCTAACCCGTAACATTTGGCTCCTGAGTAGTCCCTTAAATAATGCAGGTGGGTGGAAACTGGTGGATAATAATAAATAATTTCGGTCCGTAGGTTTTGTGTATAATGAAGTAATAAAACCTGTATCTGTGATCTGTATGTTGACATCCAGAAAGTGAATATTGGTGGGATGACACTCAAGTGTGAACTTAATTGAAAAATGTACCTTATTTAGATATTATACAAATCCATAGATTTCAGTCTTTGTACCTGTCCAGATAAAGAAGGTCATCAACAAACCTCATATATGTCTGAATATGTTTAGAAAAGTCTGTGTTGTTGAATATATAGGTTTGTTCAAAGTTATCCATATATGTTGGCAAAGGCAGGCACCATGCTTGCCCCATTTTACAACCTTGTATCTGCAAAAAAATACTATTTATCAAAGGTAAAACATTTTTGGTAAGGATTACCTCAAGAAGAGTACATATAAAATTAATTTTATGTGTTGGCAACACATACATGTGTGTGACAAAGGTAAGTTCGTATACATTCGACCCCCCTCCTCGTGTGGTATTAAAGTGTATAAGTCACGTATGTCAAGAGAGCAAAGAATGCTTTGTGGGAGTAATTCAGTAATAGATTTTATGCATGTGAGAAAATCTGTGGTATCTCTAAAATAGGGTTTCAGAGTAGGAAGAATATCTTGTAAGGCTACATCAACAAAAATTGCTAACGGTTGTAGTACTGCCTCAATATTAGATATTGTGAATTTGTGAATTTTAGGCAAAAAATAAATGTATGGAATCTTTGCTTCTTTGCATAGTAATAATTCATATATGTCTTCCATTATGATTCCCTCTATCATATCAGAGTATAGTAATACCCCTATTTCATCTTTTAATTTAGAAGTAGGGTGACATGGCAATTCTTTGAAGTGCAAGGTATTACTTAATTGTCTGTAAGCCTCATTGTTGTAATATGTTTTATCCAACACTACTATCCACCCGCCTTTATCCGCTCTGCATATAGTGATTAAATCATTTTCTTGCAAGTTTTTAACCGCTATTAGGCCTGAAATTAGTGCATTTTGTGGGTACATGTTTTTGTAAGTAAGTATCTATTTCAAGTTTAACAACAGACTCAAATGCATCAAGAGAAGGAAAAACACAGGGGGGGCATAAAATTACTTTTCTTGTAGTTTGTTTACCAGTTTTTATTTGATTATGTTTTTATCTCCAAAGGTTTCTTTATCTGCAAAATATGCCTTTAATCTAAGAGATCTCATAAACTTAAAAAAGTCAATGGTAAAATTAAAAGGGGTTAAGTATGAGTTTGTACTAAATTTAACCCCTTATTTAATACTGTCAACTCCATCTGGGACAATGTATGAGAGAACAAGTTAAAAACAGTGTTTATCTCTTCCAAGTCCTTTTCTTAGTTCCTTTCCCTCTCCTTGTTTTTCTTTTTCGGTTTGGCCTCTTCCTAAAAAAAACAGTGAGGCTTGTGAAGAAGTTGATGTATCCAATTTGGATGATTGTTCAGAATAGGTGCGATCCCAAACACAGATGTATGCATTCTCTGTATGCGCTGTATTTTCTTGCCATCCTTCCACGTGTATACTTTCTCCTTCTCTTAGTCGCCTGTGTCCCATTTGAAATTGCGCAATTTGTTTGTAGATTGTCCTGTTGCAACTTGTCTATTTCCGTCTGTAGTTTTCTGAGCTTTTGATTGCATATTTTGCTGATTTCCTTTAGCCAATACTTCTCCTCTGCCACGTGGATTTCCTGCCGCACTTCCTTCAGGCCCATGTTCAGGGCTACCCCTAGTTCCAGCTCTGCTGGGGATTGTCTAATTCCAGGCAGCAGGCCCGGATTTGTGGAGAGGCCACCTAGGCCCGGGCCTAGGGTGGCAGGATTTTAGGGGTGGCATGCTGCCCAACCACATCCACATTGGTTCAGAAATTTAAATTTCCTGTGTGCCAATTCCCATTGCTTTGTCCTGATGATGAAAATTTGAGCAAATAAAAGGAAGGGGACAGTGGCGACAAACGACAGCGGGCCAAGGGGCGCCCGCTAGGTAAATCTGGCCCTCCCAGTCATTCTGTGGCTGCTAAAGAAAGTAAAGTTCTTGCATAAAAAGGGCCTCTGCTGAAGTGTGCTGTTTTTGGCTCCAGTTCTTAACGGTGACCATACATGGAGAGATCCGCTTGTTTGGCGATGTCACCAAACGAGCAGATCTCTTCCCGATATGCCCACCTTGGGGTGGGCAATATCGGGGTGATCTGATCGTGGGCCCTAGGACCCAATGATCGGATCACCATAAAAAAGATACAGGCGGTCGGATCGCGGGACCGCATCAACGAACAGATGCGGCCGCGATCCGACAGGATTTTTAGTCCCACCCGATCGACATGTGGCTGACTTTCAGCCAGATATCGATCGGTAAAACCCGTCGGAGGGCCCCATACACGGGCCAATAAGCTGCCGACTTGGTCTGTGGGCAGCTTTTATCGGCCCGTGTATGGCCACCTTAAGAAGGATATAAAGGAGAGATAATAACAACCTTTTTACCAAATATAATATGTAGTTAGAAAACTTTTGAACTGAAATGTCTGATGTGATGTGAAGACAATGATAGATTTGTGTGTTTTCAGAAAAGGATGTCTTTTAAATAGTATTTGTGGGTCCTAAAGTCAGTTCTCTTTTGCAGAAACATGCTTCCAGTTGGAGAGTTTCGCCAGTTTTCTGAGCTGCAGCCAGCCTACCGTGTCCTCAAACCCTGGTGGGATGTATTTATGGACTACCTCTCTGTGGCCATGCTGATGATTGGAGTGTTTGGTTGTACCTTGCAGGTAGATTCCTGTGAATGTCTTATGCAAAGGATTTCTGCCATTCAATGTAGTGTGTATATATATATATAATATTTTTACAAAAAAAGATACTTGAAGTTCACTCATGTGACCCAAGCCTCCAGCCTGTGGCCTTGAATCTTTGGTTTTCTAGGTTCCTTCCAGTAGTATTGTATTGAGCCTTAGCTCACTTGGGGGTAAATTTATCAAAGAGTGAAGTTCAAACAAAAATTACTCCACAGCTTTCATATGGTCTGGCTGGAAGCCATGACAAAATAGGAACAGCATGTTAGGAAATTTTTCTCTATTTGGACTACATATATTAATAGTCTCCCACAACAACTTCGATATTTAATTACTCATACCTTTCAAAACACAACATGGTATGATTCTGAAACCCTGAAGGGTAACACACTATTAATAGAAACAAACCAATATACTCTAGATACAATTCAAAGGATTGGAACGACCACAAGATCCCCCCCCCCCCCCCCCCCCAGGAGTCACCGTGTAAACAAACTTTTGGCTTCTTATTTAAGGTAATATTAAACCTAACTTGTGAAAACCTATAGTTTAAACTTGGAATTTGTGTTTATGAATGATATTTGTTATATTAATCATATTTAAATGTTATTTTGATTTAACACATGTAACATCAATGTCTATTATAAACTATCAAAGAGACGTATGTTACGTCTAGTAAATGTAATACATGTTTGGAAACAATAATAAAAATATTACACAAAGAGTAAAGTTCTGCCACTAGAGTGAAATTCCGCAGCTCTCAATTAATTTCTAGAGGATTTTGAAAAGCATATTTATCAATAGGTGAACTTGAAATCTCATAGAAATGAATGAAGAGTGGCGGAATTTCACTCTAGTGGCGGAACTTCACTCTTTGAAAAATATACCCCTATGTCTGCCAGAGCTGTACCTGAACCTGCTTGAATCTAACTAAGAAGACCCCACCCCACTTAACCTACAACTTTACATTACACACATTAAAGGGGTAGTTCACCTTTGAATAATCTTTTATTGTAATGTAGGCATTACTCTGAGACAGTTTGCAATTGGTCTTCATTTTCAAAATTGTTTGGTATTTCAACACCTATTTGGTTGCTTGGGACTTATTTTCCTAAGCAACTAGGCAGTGTTTTATAAAGAGTCTGGAATAAGTATAGAAGGGGGACTTAATAGGAAGATAAGTACTGTAATAAAACAAAGTTCAGTTCATTAGGTTCAGTTCTCAAAAATAATGATGGCATCAGACAAATCAAATGTATAAAGATATGGGGCCCCTTTACTGATAACAATCAAATTGCATTTTTTAGGGGCAGATTTACTAATGGTCGAATTTTGAAGTGAAAAAACTGTGAAATTTCACTATCGCTTTTTTTTTAAAGGCTATATTCGATCTAAAATGGACCTGTTTCGATCAAATAGGTCCGTTTTCGATCAAACAAAAAATTGTTCGAATGCATCGTTTGATTTGAACAATTCGAACGATTTTAACCAAAATCCTTCGAATTCCTAGAACTTTGAAAATTTTTCAGGACAGGTTCCAGGAGGTCCCCATAGCCATAGGCTACAATGGCAATTCGGCAGCTTTAAGCTGGCGAATAATCGAATTGGAAGGATTTTAAAGAGACAGTGCTTTTAAAATTCGAATTTTCACATTTTTTCAAATTGAATTTAGGCCTATGCGATAGTCGAAGTAGCCCAAAATGTTATTCGAATTTTCACTTTGACCCTTTAGTGTAGAAAATACAAAAACCACTTATGCAAAACTTTGCCAGGTAAAAGTTGTCAAGGTCCTGTAGAAGTCAATGGGAGCTGCACTGACTGTGCATTGTTATTTTCCATTTATACTTTTTTATTCAGATATTTTAATAACATAACATTCGTGATTTTAGAGAAAGTGAGGATTGTCATCATTTCAAGAACCTCTAAAACTACAAAAATTCGGCCTTCAATAAATAGGCCTCTGCATGTTCCGTAGTGCACTTAATATAATGTCTTTACAGACCCCAATTATAAAGGAAGGGTTTAACTCTTGTTGCATTTGGTTTATTGTCATATTTATTGCATGCAACCATGTGACCTAGAAATAGGTGTGCCATTTCATTTTTGTGTTGCTCTACCTTTAAATCAAGCTCCCATTTAGGAAAAATTGTACTGATTCAGAGACCTTTCTAAGCACTGGAGTGCCATTATACTAATATTTTCCAAGTATATATTACTATAGTGCATATGTGTCTAAAAAGAGTCTGAAAAAGTACAAGGGAAGGAGCACAGGGGCACCGGCATGGGAAAAAATTAGAAATTTAAAACACCGAAGGCTGTCTAACCCCCCAGCATATTAGACGTTCCTTATACTTTCAATGTCTTTCATTAGAATGGACTTCTTAAAGTATTTAATTGTTAAAGAGAATTGCTTAACATTCTTTGACAAAACAACCACAAGGACAAATGGCAGAGAAACATAGTCATGAATGCTGCATAGTGACTAAACCTGAGTTATACAGTGGCTCGATGCAAAAAAGGGGGGTTGTGGGAGCACTCCAAGGCTAAGTAAAAATACATAAATACAATACAATTGTTACCATAACTACAAGCATATAAAGAAGGGGGGTGGGGGGAATTGATCAATGCACATTCATTCCCTGGTCCCCTGTAAGTAATCCAGTATCTATGCAAGTGCGTGTATTTTCAAAAACAGGTGGTTTTAGTTACAAAGTAGGATCATAAAATTAGTAAGCCACCATTCCATTTTAAGTTAAACCCCATATGGTGGTCCATAACTATTTACCTCCGTTCATAGCATTCAAAGGCTAGCACCTCCCTGCATGGTAGCATTTATCGGGATAAGATCGGGATATCTCCTAACCTAGGTATGGGTTTGAGTTGTTTTGTTTACATCTTTGTCCAATAGTTGTACAATATTGTAGTTCAACAATGTATTGTAAAGTTATTCTACCTGAAGTCTAGCAGTTATCCTGCAGGCCAAGCTACCAGCCTTTGAATACAATGACCAGGGATAAATAGTTAGGGACCACTATATGGGATTTGCCTTGATTTGATATGTTGGCTTACATATTTTATGATTATATTTTTTTTTACCTAAAACAACCTTTGTTTGTAAATACATACATTTGCATATATACTAAGGGACCAGGGAATTTACATTGATTACATTGGCTAGATACCAGCACTAGCAATAACTTCTGTATACCCTACCAATTGGAGACCTAGAATAATAAAGTATTAGCAGTTGGGTTAAAGTAAAAGCAATTTATTATCAGGGTTTCATTTCTACCAACAAACTTGGACCTCCATTTCCAATATGTTATAGAGAAAATTCATAATATATATTTCACTTACTGTATTTTTTCTTATTAGATCATGCAAATAAAGATAATATGCCTGCCAAAAGGAATACTGAATCTTCACAGTTCTCCAGCCAGAAATGAATCAAATCCTCTGATAACTAATAAGTCAGCAACACCTGAAGTTCAGGAAATGAAGGGTCTGAAAACAAACTTAGACTTTCAGCAGTACAGCTTTATAAATCAAATGTGCTATGAGGTTGCCATTCATTGGTACACTAAATATTTTCCTTACCTGGTTCTTCTTCATACTTTAGTTTTTATTCTTTGTAGTAATTTTTGGTTTAAATATCCAGGCTCATGTTCAAAAATTGAGCATTTTATATCAATACTGTGGAAATGTTTTGATTCTCTCTGGACAACCAGCGCCTTGTCCAATGTGTCTGACGAGGGTTCAGAAGATAAGATTACTGCGAAGAACAATGTGGATAAATCGTATACAAACCATCCAGCAAATCAGAGTCCCTTGGAGACATCATTATTTGAAAGTTCTGTCAGAGATAAGGCTGCTGTTGGAGCTTTAGATAAAAAGGAAAGAGAGCAAGCCAAGGCTTTATTTGAGAAGGTAAAGAACTTTCAACATCACGTGGAAGGAGGTATTTTACTTCATACCATGTATACATGTCAAACAATACTTAAAGCGATCAATTTTTTGTTTATCGTTGGATACAACAGTGCGCTGACTTTTGAAGTGCAGTTTACTGTGCTTTGTAACGCTGACCTACTAGGCATGACTGGCTACAAATATTTCTATTGCAATCGTCCAATGGCTTTTCTGTTTTCTAAGCTCTCATTCTGCTACCTCTGTATTGTTGGTTTGTATGGCTTTACATGCTTTTATACCATATACTGGCTACTCTATGGCAACTTAAAAGAATATTCATTTGAACATGTTCGCCAGGAAACTGGCATCAATGATATCCCTGATGTCAAAAATGATTTGGCCTTCATGTTCCACATAGTTGATCGTTATGATCCTTTGTTTTCCAAAAGAGTGGCTATTTTCCTCTCTGAAACAAGTGAGAACAAACTTAAGCAGCTGAACTTAAATAAAGAATGGAATGCAGAAATACTGAGACAGAGACTTCAAACAAATGCTTGCAATCTCCTGGAGTTAAAGCTGTGCAAAATCCCTGGCCTTCCAGATGCTGTATTTGAGATAACAGAGCTACAGTCTTTAAGACTGGAAAATATAAATAATATTATGATACCCGCAACCATTGCACAGCTTAATAATCTGCAAGCGTTATTTTTGCTTCAGTGTACTATAAAGCTTCACACTGCTGCCTTCGCTTTCCTAAAGGAACACATCCAGTTTTTGAGAGTTATATTTGATAACGTTCAACAGATCCCACTGTGGATGTATGGACTAAGCGGCTTGGAGGAACTGTACCTGATTTGTTCACAAAGAACTGATATAGCTAAAAACATCATGTTTGAGTCTTTCAAAAACTTAACCAACCTTAAACACCTGTTTATAAAGAGCCAGTTGTCTGGTATACCTCAAAATGTAGCTGATATTTCTCCTCAACTTCAGAGATTGTCTATCCATAATGATGGAATAAAGCTGGTTATACTCAACAATTTGAAGAAAATGGTCAACGTTACAATTCTGGAGCTCATACACTGTAACTTAGGGCACATACCTCATTCTATTTTTAGTCTGCATGCACTAAAAGAGCTGGATTTAAAAAGAAATAACCTTAGGTCCATTCAAGAAATAGCTAGTTTTGAACATCTGCACAACCTTACAGTCTTAAAGCTTTGGCACAACAAAATTACAAAGATTCCAGATTATATAAACAAGCTAACACATTTGGAACATCTAAATCTTAGCCACAATAATATAAGAGAGATTCCATATAGCTTGTTCTTTTGCTCAAAACTCAGATACCTAGACTTGTCATGCAATGAAATTTGCTTTATACCACCTCATATTAGGAAGCTTCAATCTTTAAAGTATTTCTCAATTAACTGCAACAAAGTGGAAAGGATTCCCAATGATATTTTCCTCTGCAGGGAGCTTGAGACTTTGAATTTGGGGGAAAATAACTTACATTCTCTTTCACCATACATTGGCAGTTTGGCATTTTTGTCACACCTGGATATTAAAGGTAATCCCATTGGCACTCTACCACCAGAACTTGGTTGCTGCAAAGCCCTGAAAATAAGTGAGCTTATTGTAGAAGATAATTTGATTGAATTTTGCCATTCATTGTTAGGGAACAAATAAATTTACACCAATTGACTTTTAGAACTTATACTTAAACCAGTGATTTACTTAATCTAGTAACTTGCTGCAAATGTTGTTGCTAGATTGGTATTTAAGATTGTAAAAAGCTACACTGATTGAAGAGGGAAAGCTAGAGTGATGCTTGAAAGATACTGATGTTAATATAATTCAAGATTATATTACCATGACAGTCAATGTTCTAGAGTCCTAATTTTATAATTTATTTGTAGGTTAGGACAAGTGTAGCAATAGAGATGGCAACACCTACATAACATTAAAATGAGGTTTTGAGCATGCAGTTCTGTGCTTCATGAGACTCTGTGTATAATTAACATTTGTATCTGCATTTCCAACAAAAGCGTTTGATACAACTTATGTAACTGATGATCGTGTTAAATTCACAGTTTGTCTCTTCGTGAACCATCCTGCTATGTACTTTGCTTATTTAAGGAATAAAAGAGGACTCTAGTATGTGCACATATTTATTAGGCTTTGCTAAAAGTACATGGGTTAAATGAATATGGAGGTTGAATCTCTAATTACAAATTTCCTGAATTTCAGTTGCTCTACTCCTTAGCATTTTGGTATTTGGCTGACATCTGCAGTATCAAAGATTATTACCTGTACAGCACAGCAACAGCTTTTATCTGCCTGTGTATTGGGACCTAAGGTCTCAGGGGCAGATTTATTAGTGTAGCGCACACCCCAGAAAAACTCACCCACTTTTTATCCATTACTATGCGATTTTTAGAAGTGTATGTTTCACATAGTGGACTCTAACTTTCACCCATTGATAAATGTATTTCTAAAAACCCCATAGGAATGAATAAAATGTGGATAAGTTTTTCTGTAGTGAGCTCTACTTTCACATTTTGACGAATCTGCCCCATAGTCTTAGTTTTGTCAGAATATGAAACTCTTATATGTTTGCTTTTGGCAAAATGCTGAGTATTAGTGCATGAACACTACAAGAACCCTTTACTAGATAACGTGGAAGATGTGCTGGCATGGAATGGCACTGTATCCAAATGCTAGGAAGTTGCTGAACACATTATAACACATTATAACACATATAAGAGCATGTTTACTATCAAGGGTTTATATTGTACATGAAGTAACTATCAGAGACACCTATTTTTTGCGTTAAGGTAGCCATATCCTTGTAGCCTGTGTTTTTCAAAACCTGCCATAGTGTTGTATTTGTATTAATTCCTATCTTACATTATTAGACTACTGAGAAGAGAATGTTCTTACCAGCACTTTAAGATGAGCAATGTTATATCTTATTTGTGTATTATCTCCTCATTATAACTTAAACAACTTGTGAGTAGGAATAAATATGTATTGAATATCACTTGCTACCTTTGTTGTTTTATTATTTCCCACAAGTTATGATGTTATGAAGCCCTATGTTACAGGGACACAAGTTAAAATAAGGGGCGGAAGTTAAAATATTTTAGATTAATAAAGGAGAAAAAACATGTGTCCGCAATGCCTTATGTAGAGTCCAGAAACATAATTTCTAGTAATCACAATATTAAATGCCATACTTTATGGGGGTTATTTGTTAAATCTTTTTTCTGGTGTGTCTTTTTGGGGCAAAAACTCAGATTTCAGATTTCTTGTGGAAAAAAACCCTCATATTGTTCAAGATTTATTATACTGACATCTCAAACCTGTTGAGGTCATGTGTAAGTCAGTGGTAGATGTCCCTAGCCCAATTTGAAGATATTGTGATCTGTGCTGGGTTTAGCACGATAATCCAAAAAATTCTGGTGTTTTGGGTGATAACCCCAAAAAAATCAGGAGTAAAAAACGAAAAATTTAGATGATATGTTTTGTACGATTTTATCGAGTTTTCTCCCGAGCCGACTTTTTCGAGTTATTTTATTGATAAATAAGGTAAAATCATAGATGGGAATTTGGTAAAGCTTTTTTTAATAACAAAAATAAGACTTTAGTAAAGTGGCCTCCCATTTTGATAAATATTTCTCTTATTACTGTTTACTATATTTATTACTTATAACTAGGTATGGTGGGCCTGAAAAATAGGGGGTTGAACTTAGGGGTTTATATAATATCCATCACGTGGTCAAAAGCAAACATATTGGTTGCTATGGGTTTCTACAACTAGGCAAACATTATGCCTTTAATTTAATATAGTTGTAAGTTGTAAAATATCAGGTCATATTTTAATTTTTTCGGAGGCAGTGAAGTCATGCTTTGACTCCCTTGTGTGTTTTTATTGCTATGATTCCCTCAGGAGAAACCACAAACATCAAAACAGCCTGAAGCCCATTATAGCCTTCAGCAAACAATCTGCTAACAGCTCACGAGCAAATAAGGAGTAAGTATTGTAAGCAAATGTGAATGTATGTTTTGAAACAGTGCTCTCTGGTATATAGACATCAACAGGAAGTTATTTCAGTAACACTACCACAAATATCAAATACATCTGTATTTCTTGACACTTTTGTATTTTGTATTCCAAAAAACCTATTGGTATGTGCACTAACAACATTTCCCCAAAGACAGAACCCAAAGTGCCAGGACTAAAGGTGGCCATACACAGGGAGAGCCACTCCATTTGTGATGTTGCCAAACAAGCGGATCTCTCCCCGACATGCCTACCTTGAGGTGGGCGATATTGGGCTGATCTGATCAGATGAGAACAGAGGAGATACGGGCGGGACCGCATCAACAAACAGATGCAGCCGCAATCCGACGGGATTTGTAGTTCCATCCAATCGACATTTGGCCGACTGCTAGATATTGACCAGGGAAGCCCATCGGAGGGCCCCATACACAGACCAATAAGCTGCTGACTTGGCCTGTGTATGGCCAGTCATTTAAGCATAGCCCCTCTACTATACATTATTCTTATACATATTGTTGCTCTGGGTGCCTTTGGATTCTGGTAATGTGTTATACATGAAACAATGGGATGTTTGCCATATGCACACTCACTTTGTTTTTCTTGTTAATTACAGATAAACATGTATGCATCTGACAATGCAAGGTTATTGAGGAATTTAGTAGCCTGTTGGAGGCATTATCAGCCCAGGATCAAGGTTATTGTTTTTATATATATGTCATTCTAGCCACTCTAGTGAATGTTCTGGATTCCTTAGAGAAAAGCTGAATCCTTTTGTGTTGCTAGGTTACTGACGCCTGAGATGCTACGATTCACAAGGGAGGACACTGATAGCTTGAGAAATTATGATGATGATGGAGAATAAAATGATATGTATCTATCAGGTTTTTCTCTGAACTCTCTTTACGCTACGGGTGATGGTAACAAACTGTTAGCTGTATGCTTATGATATGTGCTATCATTAAAAGGACTGAGCAGGCATTGGTGCAAATTTACTAATGGGTGAATTTTCGCCTTGGAAAGGCTTCGCCATACTTCGCACAACTTTGCCAGATGTTGTGCGAAGTTGTGCAGCAAAATATGCATATTTATCAAAATGCAATGTGCAAAATGCAAGTACATCTCAGCAGATGAACGCTGGTGAAAATTTGTCAGCACAGACAAATGAATTTTCGCTAGCGTTACTTTCTTCCTAGCAAAACTTTGTTAAAATACTTACACTTACATCGATTTAAAATGGCAGGTATATACAGGTCATACACATGTTTTTATTAGTGATTGTTGGTAAAATTGCTGTAAGTGGCCACTTATTAAAAATGCAAAAGGAAGCAGAGTAAACACAAAAGAGATCTTCTATTGTCATAGACATGAGCCCACCCTAAAAGAAATGTGGAATGAGCTTCAAATGGTTGAAAAAAAATATATATTTATTTGTTTACAATAGTTACAACATAATCCCAAATTAAAATATGAAAAAACCCCAGTGTTATGTCTTTTTTGACGTTTTGGCATACAGGATCATAATGTTAAGGATGTAGCTTCATTTTATTAATTCACCTGGTATTACCTGGTGAAACAGACTCTGGCAAAAAGGACAGCATATTGGAAAATTCGCACTTTGATACATTTGCAGAGTAACAATCGTTCACCTTGTGAAATGGTGCAAAACTTGTCTAGCACTGAGCTTTTTCACTAGCGAATTATCTTCACAACCCCTTGAATGTTGCTCTCAGTGGCCTCAAAGCATGTGCTTATTCCTTCTTTGGATCAAGTTTTAGTTGCATAAAAACCAGGTGTACCACCAAACAGAGGCTTGTGTTGCTCCCCAACTTTTTTTTACATCTGAATGTGACTCAAGTGCAAAAAAATTGGGGACCCCAGCTTTAAAGAAGAACTAAACCCTTAAAATAAATATGGCTATAAATGCCACTTTTTATTTACTTCTTACACCAGCCTAAAGTTTCAGCTTGTCAATAGCAGCAATGATCCAGGACTTCAAACTTGTCACAGGGGGTCACCATCTTGGAAAGTGTCTGTGACACAGCTGTCGAGAAGTTAAGCTTAGGGGTCATCACAAATTATCCAGCAGAAACGTAGGCTTGTAATATAAGCTGATGCTACAGGGCTGATTATTAAATTCTGATGTTAGTTTGTTTATGTGCTGCCATGTATTAATTATCGGCCTTATACTGTGACATTTCTATTCTATGTGTACTGTATATTGTGAGTCAGTCCCTAAGCTCAGTAAGTGACAGCAGCACAGAGCATGTGAATCAGTGAATCAGCAGAAAAGAAGATGGGGAGCTACTGGGGCTTCTTTGGAGACACAGGTCTTTACTGCTAAAGGGCTTTGGTTGCCTTGGGCTGGTACAGAAGCACAAAACATAAAGTACAACATTTTTAGCTACTTCTTTAGTTAGGCTTTAGATCTCCTTTAAAGAAAGGTTTACCTCTCAAAATGTATCTATTTTATGTGGCAGGGAGAGACAATGAGTTGACCATGAGCAAATGTGCTGACACTAATGTATTTTCCACTCTGGGAGCTTATGTTGTTGCTGCATGAAATGTACTGATTTAATTCCACCTTGCAGTAAGCAAATCGTGTAGTTTGTTGAGATTGTTAGTAACCCAATAACCAAACTGCTTAGTTTCCATCCCTGGAAGGAAGTCTGAATTAACAGTAAGTGGTTGGATAAAACTACTGGTCTCAAGTAAGTAAACATAATTTCTTCATTTATAACCAGGTGTTTTTACAGGTTATTATTAAACAGTCCTGTTTTGTATCACTAGATGGCGTTATTACCATTCATAAACATGAATAGAATGAAATGCTGCTTTGTTTAAAAACAGCGTGAACCACCATTTTTTCGCACTTCGCCTTCCTTTCTCCTTGAATCACAGCAGGTCTCTGCACTCCATTTCAGAGCAGAGACCTGTGACCATCACCCTCGTAAATAGAGTGGTACAGGGATTTGCTGTTTTGTGCTATATGTCACTGGTACCAAATCTTCAACCAGACTGTAACATGCAAGCTCAGCTTAGGTACAGTATACTCTTATCTACACTCAGGGGCAGATTTACTAATGGTCGAATTATTATCGACTATCGAATTAAAAGGATTTTACGCAATTCGATCGATCGAACATTAAAAATTCGATCGATCGATCGAATTCGAATAGAATATTCAAACGATTTTAAGTGATCGATCAAATTTTTTATATTCGATCAAAGATGATACCCAATACGGTAGCTTTGATCTGGCGAAGTAGGTGGTCGAATAAAAATTTAAAGGGGAAGTTATTCGACCATCGAATATTCGAATAAAATTTTATTCGAATATTTGAATCATTCGAATTCAAATATTCGATGGTCGAATTTGCATAATTTGCATATTCGAAGATTCGAATTTAATACAAATTCGATCGAACTTCGAATTCTTCATGTGAATTTAGTAAATCTGCCCCTTATAGTTCTTTGTGCTGTTTGTTTGAATGAACACAAGTACTAAACCTCTTAATTCAGATTTATTGAGGTATATATGTCTATATATATACAGTAAGATGTACAATACAGGTATGAGATCCGTTATCCAGAAACCAGTTATCCAAATTACAGAATGGCCATCTTCCATAGATTTTATCCAAATAATCCACATTTTTAAAAATGATTTCCCTTTTTCTCTGTAATAATAAAATAGTAGCTTGTACTTGACCCCAGCTACGTTGTAATTAATCCTTATTGAAAGCAGAATCAGCCCATTGGGCTTATTTAATGTTTTCATGATTTTCTATTAGATTTAAGGTATGAAGATCCAAATTACAGAAAGATCCATTATCCAGAAAGCCCCAGGTCCTGAGCATTCTGGATAATAGGTTCCATATCTGTATATGTATGCCACTGTCTGTTGATGAACTGAAACAGTGACCTGTAAAAGCACACATGGTATAAATTCCTAGATTGACGCAAGCACTGTGTCATACAGAGGCTTCAAAGGTCAACTGTTTGAAAATCAATATAGAAAGTTGCAAAACCTTTACAAAGTTACATTTCTATAAGTACAGCATTATACATGGGTGGACATATACCCTGTGTCACCAGGTTGACTAAAAAGTGTCCATCACTCATTTCTCACACATTAATATTTTTATTTAAAAAAATACTTTGTGCAGAATGAAATAGCAGAGCTCTTCTGATGAATAAGGGCCCCTTGCATTGGTATACGCACAGGGCCCTATTCTGACTGTGTCTGTCCCTGGTATGAAGGATGGTTCTCAATCTATCCACAAGATGTTGCTATAAATGAGGAGAATTTAACTAATTGATTCTTCTGACTTTCGAAGGCTCATATAAGAGCTCAGCTGTAACTTCAACACTGAAATACACATTGCCACTATTCATAAAAGTTACTTGCACCCATACATGTTCCTTCTACTTGCACCCAATCAGACACTAGGGAATCCTGAAAAGGATTAGGCTAGGGAAGCCTGAAGGTGGGGATAATGGCAAATTGTTTACATTTGCTCTGGATGTAACTTGGCACACTGCCAAAACGGTGATCTGACGCGACACAACTGTCGGATGCAGACGCAGCTTGAAGCATTTGCATCAGACAATCGAGTCACGTCAGATCACCGTTGCGACACCATCCAACTTCCTATTAATTACCTTGTTCCTGTTGGATCCAACTTGATGCGGGCATTTTGTCGCCCAGTGTCGGATCCAACAGAAACACAGGTAAGTCTGCCGTGTAGTTCTGCCCTTATGGAAGGACTACACGGTAACAGGAGAAAGGTGCTGACCAACATTGGTTATACAAGTTACTCTTGTTTCGATTGCTTTTGTACATTTTCGATAATAGATGATGCTCTTTTGTAAACATAACTGTGATACGATTCAGTATTTGGTAGTGTCCCAAAATAATTGATTAAGCTCATACTTTGTATCTTGCACAGTATTCACCCACCCAGACACAATGTAGAAATGCAGGTACTGGGCACTGTACTGAGGTGAGAATATGCAGAAGACAAAATGCAAGTACACTGAATTACAGGTGCCATCAGAAGAGTACAGGGGATAGGGAGCTCCTAGTTACCCAACCAGAGCAGGCTGAGGCCCTAACTGGCAAAATAACTGTGGTCCAGATTAGCAATAGCTGGATAATGACAGGACACTTGTTTAGTCCTGTCTTGTTCAGCCTTTATTTGACCTGTCCAGTTCAGACTTGTACTGTTTCAGTACTACTAGCTCTACATCTGGGATCTATTAACATTTTCTAATATGAATTCAAGTACAGTATGTACATCAGTTTATAGTAACAGCTGCTGTGCAGAATCATAGTAGTACAAGATTTGGTAGTTGATGATGCAGCTTGGGCTTCTTTGATGCAAAAAAAGTCCAAAATTTAAAAGTAAATAACAAAGCTATAAGAAACAGGGAAATAACACTATTTGCAACCAATATGTGATTATCAATAGCTGCTTTTGGAGAATGTGCACTCAGTTTGTGCAATTTTTTAAATAGACTTATCCACAAAGAACTGCACCCAGTTTCCGTCTTGGCCCCAAATAATTGTATTCATCTATAATGGGACAGGTATATATAATAATAATTGCATATTAGATATTGCAAAGCTATTTTGAATCCATGGGATGAAGCTGTAGCACATTAAGGAAGAAAATCACAACCCTGTGAAGGAGACTGTTAGCACTGCATTCTACCAATAAAGTTTATTGTTGTTCTATATTGTACAAAAAATATTTGTCATAAAAGGAGGGACATGTGACAATGGATACATGCTGAATACAGGCAGAAATGTGCATCCTTTTCATGTCATGAAGTGGGGTACTCCTGCAGTAAATAGCAGTGTATTTTCTATAGTTATCTATGGTGAATTCCAATGGTATGACTCGATGTTATTGGGCCCCACATTATATTGATTTTATCCCCTTCCCAAAATTTCCTGAAGTTTTACCTCTTTTACCAATCTGTACTAAAAACACTCTTGGGCCCCTGCAGCCATAATGGCTGTGTCCTCTATACTGACATCTCTGGAAAATACATCAGCTTGAACACATGTAGATATACAATGAATAAATGCAATAATAAGATATGCTTTTGCAATTTGTCTGTTTATTGGAAAGAAAACCATAGACCCTCCTTATTCGTTTTGTTCATGGCTCAAAAACAAAAATCTTTATTTTTCCAGTCAGTAATCCTTTTGATGTGCTCAGCTGCAGTCATCTGATTTATATAGGTACAAGGAGTTTTAAGGGGAGTTGATATATTATTTGCTAGCTAGACTTTGCTCTTCTATTGCTGCACTGGTGCCAGGATGATGTAACCATGAGTCATCTTGCTGACTTTCCAACACCTCAGAGGTAATTACTACTGAGTAGTTTATTGCTGTTTTGAGGTAATACAGCATTGGTTTCCCTCTACTTTCTCCCCATGGATTCTTTTGAGTTACAAGCAGAAACCTCTATATTTTGCTTTCTCTGAGACCTAGCAATACATTTTCATTAAACAGCTGATCGTTGTACATAATTTTACAGTACATCTGTTTTTTTACTATTCTTTATAGGGTATGAAGAAAAAGAGAACAAAATGTCTCACATACAAAGTTATAAGGACCAGGCTAGTAGCAGGAATGATTTCATGGAAAAACAGGTCTACCCAGGATACCCTCCAGGGAATATCCAATATGATTGAAGGCATAAAACATATAGCATAGCTACAAAAATATTGTTGGCAATATTGAATAATATATGGTGCTGGTTTCACTTTGGTCTAAAAGTTATCTTTAATAACCAGGGACCTTTTCCAGTCACTATATCTCCTGACTGAGCCACATTTGGCAGTAAGATGACAGGAAGTGCATGCGTATTATGAAAAGGGGCCCTGAAATTGTGGTCCCTTTTCACTATGCGCATGTGCGTGATGTCACATGCGCATAATGTGCATGCGCTTCCACTGTCATGGCGGCTCGCACCGGGAGCTCCCTCCCAGTGCTAGTTTGCTAGCGCACGGGGGGGGGGGGGGGGGGGGGGCATTAAAAAAAAAAAACAAACAAAAAGTACTGTTATCCCCAACCGGAATGCGGGTTCTATCAGCCCGCACCTTTGGTTGTGGGTAACTTTTTTTGCAATACTGTATGTGCCTTTCAAAATCTAATATCTTCTATGACACTGCTTCTGTCTTCCAGGAATCCACCACCTCTATCCAGCTGTGGACAATTGCTCTTTAAAGGGCTATTTAAGCCTACATCTCAGACTCCTCGGTGCTTGATTATTGGCATTCCTGCTAACTCCAAGCCTCATGTTGTGACGATCTGGTTCCTGTTTCTGCTCCTGTTCCTGAATCTAGTAATATTGTTTTGTTCCTTGTTCCTGACCCATTCCTGTCCTGTTTCTGTCTGATCCTTGTTCCCCTTCATATTAATCTCCCAGTTTTGACTTTGGCTTTTTTTTTCGACTTTGCACGTACTCTGTCCATCCTGACCTTTGGCCTGTTCTTGATACTCTCTGTCTGCTGCCTGCACTTGACTTTTGGCCTGAACCTGGACTTGTGTTTTGCTGCCTTGATATATCCCTCTGCAGTGATGTATGCACATTTTTCCTCATTAAAACTTAAAGTTATAAAGCACATTGGCTCCTGTTGGTCAGTCCTTTAACTAAAGACCCCTTTATTGGATCTCCCTATATATCTGCTACTGTCCCTGTTTAAAATGAGGGGTGAGTGTGTCTTAATAGTCCATGCCAAAAGCACAGTAGGAGGGGGACAGCCAATCACAGCCCTGCAGTCACACAAGTAAAGACAGGCTCAGGTCAGCCTAGCTGCTGATTGGTTCCTATCCTACAGTTCATTGTGCTGCTGGCTCCACAGCACAGCCTGGGAAAGGAGGCAGCAGGAAGTAGAACAGATGGGCGGGATTAGTATGGTTTTTGCAAAAATTTTCAATAAAGGAACTAGAAACACCACTTATGTAAACATATTCCTATATTTAAAAACGTATAGACATTCCTGTTTTTACATAATATGTCTCCTTTAAAAATACTAGTAAGCATAAAACAATAGGATTGTGGACTAAGTCATCATTTATTAGTACAAGATACAAGGCTAGCACAGGTACAAGTGCAAAATGCTAAAAGCGAAACACAAATTGAGAGCACGTTGATACCATACATGCTTATTTGTTACTTATGGTGAGCTCCAAACTGGACCTTAATCCTGCACTAATGACTTGCACACACTGCACATATTGATGCCGGGGAACCCTGCAATTACAGTCAGCCTCCCGGTAGGAATTCCAGGGTTCCCCTATGTAATTGCATCAATAGATTTAAGTCACTAATGCCAAGTGAATTGGATGTTAATGTAATTATTAACGCTAGGTGCTGGAAGTCATGCTTTTTGAACACAAATGCAAGGGGGAAAACATTTGCAAATTACTGAACGGACTCTGATTTGCATCCATTTTGGTGCAACAGGTGAAAGTTATGGTGGATGCAATTTAGAGGGTGCCCACAATTATTCTTGGATTCTGGGGGAATAAAAAAACTCTGTATTATGGGAAGACATTGGAAAATTGGAAGCTTTCTAAAATAATAAATAGCATACGTGACAACAAAGTAACGGTAATCTTTTCTGTAAACAGATTTGGGGGCATATTTATTATTGTTCTAATTATTGATTTCTTTGGAAAAAAATTAGAAGAAACCCAGAAAAACATTTCAAACACTTGGTTAATTAATTCAGTTTAGCTGAACAAATACATCAATTGTAGTTAGTTGTTGTGTATTTAGGATCAAGTTTACAGAAGCCAGAGATTTTTTTTTTCACTGCAATTGCAACTCCACCTTTGGCCACTATTACACTGGAATTATGGGTGAAAAATATGGTGACCTGTAATTGCACTGCCCTACTGAGTTGTACTGGAAACAGTCCCTGAGAATTTACCATGCAAGCTTCAATGCTTACCTAAAGCCTGCAAGGATAATTATGAGGGTTTTAAGCTGCAATGAATTTTGATTAAGTTACATTATTATGACCAAATAATTAATATTCATTGCTGGCATAAGATTGGAATCCATTATGCAGAAACCTGTTATCCAGAAAGCTCCGAATTACAGAAAGGCTATCTCCCATAGACACAACTTTATTCAAATAATCCAAATTTTCAAAATGATTTCCATTTTTTCTATAATAATAAAACAGCAGCTTGTACTTGACACAAACTAAGATATAATTAATCCTTATTGAAAGCATAAACAGCCTATTTGAGTTTATTTCATGTTTGGATTATTTTCTAGTAGATTTAAGGTGTGAAGATCCAAATTACAGAAAGATCCATTATCCGGAAAGCCCCAGGTCCCAAGCATTCTGGATAATAGGTCCCATACCTGTAGAAGAAAATCCAGGCAAATATTGTTAGTGAGTAGTATTGCAACACCCAGTATACCTTCTTGCAAAACTGTTTCTAAGCTATAGAAAATAGTGACTTTCAACCTGGCAAGGGGTAAGGAAGTTGAGTAATGTGTTTCAAAAAAATTAAGGAGAACTCTGAATAATAACTTCTTCACCACTTAATAAAAGGAAGCTTTATAAATATTTGCTAAATCTTGTGGCACTCTTTGAATCGTTGGAGATTTGCTTGTACCCATTTGCACTTGCCAAAGTACTATAGGCAGCTGCCAGCACAGGAAGAACGTTTCATGTTACTGCAAATGTTAAGGCAAGTCCTGTCACATTTAGTTCATTGCAGATGGACCAAGAGTAGCTAAAAAAGAGAATATGTGGTGTAGGAGGGTAAAGGTTTTGCTAACCTTTAGGTCCGACTCCTTTGTTCCCCTGGGCACAATTTAGACACCAAGATTGGATCCTAATACGGTTAGGAAGAGGACCTAATTCCTCATCCTGTTTAAAGCTATGCCCTTGGTGTGAAACAGTGATCAGAAGATGGCACCAGGACTGGACTGAGAATCAAAATAGGCCCTGGCATTTCAGGTACACAGAGGCCCAATCAGCCCACATAGAGGCCCAAACAGTCCCCACCAGCCCACTAAATACTGACTTTCTATGGCACCTTATAGCAGCCCATCTGGCATTTGCCCTAACCCACAGATTGCCAGTCCGGGCCTGGATGGCACTGTGCTCAAGTGTAAATGCAGAAACGTCAATGTGCTTAGGGTCCATTTTGCTTTAGCCCTTGCCTGAGCAGGCAGGCAGGGAATGGGTATTGGAACCAGGTACATTAGGCCTAGTAAAGGATAAGCATAAACTGTAATAGATCACTCTAGGAGTGATAGTCAGGTTATTTAGTCCAGCAGCCTGAGGCTTCGATGAGGAGAGTGAGTGGCATTAAGATCCCGGGTACTAATTGCCCAGAAGTAGGGACTAAGGGGGAAATTCACTAAAGCACGAAGCAGCTAACGCTAGTGCAAATCCGTTGTGTGACGTCATTTCGGAGCTTTACTGATTTACTAATGGTCCCTGGCGTAACTTCACTAGCGAAGTAGACAGACTCTAGCGCAACCTCACACCCTTACGCCAGGCAAAGTTGAACACTGACGAAGGGACGTAACTATTCTAATTCACTAAGATGCTGATTTTACAGAATGGTACCTCTTGCGCAAGACTTGACTTCTCCACCTCAGACCAGGTGAAGTCCAGTAGAGTAGATGTTACTTTTTTTTAGGGTACCCTCCTCCCCCCCTACATTTCCTAACATCAACTCAACTATACAGTGTATTACAACAACTTTATTTTATTTATTAAAAGTTTCCTGGGCTTGTGTAGTGTATTGGCTGCAGCATATGCGTCCATTATACTTAAACTTGGCGCCGTATGCAGATTAGGCATTACTAGCATAACTTCACTTGACTGACAAAGTAAAGATAGCGCAACGCCTGTCGAAGTGCCAGCGACAGCGTTGCTGCATGTCGCCGGCACAACTTCGGATCTTAGTGAATTTGCCCCTAAGTGTACAGACTTAGGGATGTAGAGATTCCCTTGGGTTCCACTTAGGGAAAGGCTGAAAGCTGGGTGTACCTTCCTTTGCTGCTCCACTGTGTGTTCCCTTGCCTGCAGGGACTAAGCTGTTCTTTGGTGCTGTGAGTATATGCTATCTTATGTTGCTCTATGTTCCTGTAATTGCTATATACAACCTGTGTGGATCAAGTTGTGAATAAACTAAGTTCTCTGGTTAAGAACCGTTTGTGAGGACTTACACCCTAAGGAAAAGGTCTCATCGCACAAATATATATCAAAGTAAGCTTATAGTAGAGACGGTGCCACTCATTGTATTATAGCCCTACAGTGGAAAAGAGAAATGTGGTGAACTTCCTATCTTCTAGGTCTTATTGGTGCTGTGGTGTCAGCTGGAAGGACTTACTGGTAAATTAGAGAGATTGTCATATGCACACAGTTATCATATCATCCCTTAAGCGCCTTTCTCCAGTGTGAACAACCCCAGCTTGGCCAATGTTTCTGTACATCTGAAATTTCAATAACCTTAAGCAAAGTTACCCTTCTTACAGGCCTTTAATTGTTAGACTGAAATCATAATCCTTAATTTAAATCTTTCCTCTAATCCATAGGTACCTGTAGACCTATGTTCTATGACAAATCAGGGTGTCATCAGTGGGTTCTTTGCAGTATGACATGGTGTCCTGGCACTTGTCCTTGTGGACTCATGTGTTGGCTTCTGTTCTTTTAGCATTTACTCTCAAAATAGTGGCTATTTCCCAGAACTTTGGACCAGGTTAGAGATAAGTTCCTCAGTCAATTAGCAGTAGATGTCAAAAAAATTAACCAACTGACTGTTGCTGTGTGCATTGCCTTCCATTATAGAGACTCTAGTGTGTGTGTAGATCAGGATACACTCTGGAACAGCATTGCATAGTAACTGATAGATAATTGATTATAGATAATTGCTGATTACCTGTTTCAAGGAAAACATACAATTAGTTGCTATGAGTTACTGCATCTGGTCAGTCCTTTCACTTTTTATTACACATGGGAGCTACATACGCAGCATATACAAACACAAGGTATCAAATGAGTTTTATAGGACCCCTATGTGCTGTATAATATGGTTCTATCTGGAATCTAGACTGTACATGTTAGGAAACACCACTTACAGTGTCCACTAATATATATGTTTAAATTTACTAAATTGTACCACATTTTCTCCTACATAGTACTTTTCTTTTCTTACTAGAATATTTTGGATTATACCAGACCTTATGATAACCCTAGCTATCTACTGGTCAGATGACAGGAATGAATTACAAATGCCATTTGTATTTGTAATACTGCAGCTGTATAAATCCCACATCCGTTTTTTTGGCAAATATTTTTACCCTGGAAAACACTCAAGCAATAAGGGTAAAATACTGTACACTGCTCTGAATGCACATGTATAGGATATATGGTATGATGTCATTCCAGACATGTTTCCTTTGATTTCAGTGAAACACAATATATGCTGTTATTGTTATAGATTACAAAGAGACAACAGGCTACTAGGATATTTCTTCCTTTCTTCCTTTCTCTCTCTCTCTCTGTGCTGGTGTGAAACTCTGTTATCTTCATTCTTGTAACCTAGAAATTGTGACACACATGAGCAATAGCAATGACATCAGTACATCTATATAGAACGTGGTGCTCCATATCTGCCGCTCCATGAAGATAAATGAACTGGAATCTCATGTGATGATTTAGAAATAAGAAACACCATTTCTGCACATTTTCTGTTGACTGTTGGACTAAAATGCAGAGATGCAGAACTCAGTAGGACCAAGAGAGCATTGTTACACTACTGTATTGTTATTTTGAGTTAAAAAATAATATATAAATCTAGGCACAAATCACTTTCCTTGATTATTTTGTTAAAGCAAATACTTTTTATATCACATGAATACATGGCCCTAATGAGTTTTTCTCAAGTTGAACTGTAGCACACAGACAGCATGATACTATTAAATCTACATAATCAAACATTAGCAGTGAATAAACACCTTTTCTTGCAAGCATTCTAAGGGACCGATTTACAAAATTCACGTGAAATGATCGAAGTTCAATCGAATTCGGATATTCTAATTTGGCCTCTTCAATCATCGAATACCGAATTATCGAATAGATTGAATGATCGGATATTCGATAATTCGCCAGATTGAACCTACCATATTGCAATAGAAGTCCTGCTCGAATACCATTCGTACGATTGAAGCGTTGAATCGTTCGAATCGTATGAATTCTTCGGAGGCTTGAAGGAAATTTTAAGATTTTTTTCGTGAAATAGAACGATCGGTATCCGATCGTACGAATTCATTGAGAAATCGAATATCGAGCAAAATGATAGCCTAAAACAAGTCAAAAAGCATTCGATTCGAATGCTTATCGAATTTCGAATTTGATCGAGCTAATTTTGGGGAATAATAGTAAATTTGCCCCTAAATGTTAATAGTTTGCTGTACTGTTTGCTTTTATCTGCCCTCTTTCCAAGAAGATGCTTTTTTTTAGATTTTTGAAAATTAAATACCCTGGGGCAGGGTTATGATGTATGGTTGCCAATTGGCTACCCATTCATTTTAAAGCCCCTGTTATAAATTAAAAGGATATTAGAAATCACCTCGGTGTTCCATGGCCTGTATAAAAGCATGAAGGAATTCCTCTGTATTTAACCCTACATTATTCCATACAGGTCCAGACTGAAAATTAAAATAGTCCCTGGCATTTCAGGTACACAGAGGCCCAAACAGCCCCCACCAGCCCACTAAATAGTGACTTTCTATGGGACCTTATATCAGCCCCTCTGGCATTTGCCAGAACCCACAGATTGCCAGTCCGGGCCTGATTCCATATATAATACAGAAAAGCCATGAAAAATAATACAAATAAGAGGTGCTAAAAGTTGTTAGTGTATAAATATTGATATACCCTCTAAATAAGCCAGACCCAAGAGGGTATTTCAAGTGCTGTACAAAAACACTCAGTCTCTGACTCTATGCTTTTGTAATCAGTTTTACTGTCCTTGATATTTTAATATTTAAATGATATATTTTATATATAAAACAGAATGTACAATATTGTCCATATAGCTCAAGTATTTCTGTAAGTAATCCCAATAGCATTGATATCCTTTTGGAAAAGTCAGACGCAGTTATAGCATAGACTTGCGAAAATTAATAAGAAGAATGTTTGGCATAGAGAGGTGAGAATCAGTGAGGAAGAGTCGATGAAATAAGCAGTGTGGGATGGTAAGAATGAGTTATTGAAATTCTCCAGGTTTTTCTTCTTGAAGAATCGTTGAGAATTACAGAATGATTTAAGACCTATACAGAGGAACACTGTTCTAAGAACAACTAAAGCTGTTGTGAAGCAACTGGATTGTACATACAGATAAAGCAATTCAAAGACACAGCAAAAAAAAAATCAATGCTAGTCCAGTCATTAAATTCTCATGCTTGGCTTGTTTATTTACTTATTATAAAAAGAATGCATATTAGCACAATATACAATACCAGAACGTTGTGGGAAACTTCTCCAAATAAAAGAAAACACCTGAAACACTGCAGTGTCTGACAAGACATACAAACCCATTGGTCATGCACAAAAGTGCTACCTTAACAAA
>CM044437.1:75641403-75672924 GCA_024363595.1 Xenopus borealis
TATTTCCATCCCTCTTTCTCTCTCTTTATCTCCTTGTTGAAAGAACTCCTCCATAATTCGGTCTGTCCATTGTCTGTACAATTCCAGTGACTTTGTTGGATTGCTAAGGTCTGCGCAGTGTACCATATTCCTGAGAACCTGGAAATAAAATGGCACATTAAAGCAGACTGAAGAAAGAGATGTTTAATTAATCATTTTAGCAAAGCCTATTGTTACTGGTAGTGAGAAATCATGGGCTGATTTTTAAACATAGGTGCTAAATTGCTGACACCATCATCGCCAACACCATCAACAACTAGTTTTGCTCTGTCTTCTACAGTTTAAAACATGCCAAAAAAAAAAGAAAAGATCTTATTTGTTGCTATGGTTTACTGCACTGCCGCAATATAGTATTAGAACACCAGCCCCAAGTTGTAATATAAAAACAACTAAAGACAAATCGTGCCCAATTTTTATCCCATTTACGCAAGGCAGGAAAACTGACAAACACACTAATAATGGCATTTTGAATTATGTACTGAAGATGCACATTTTACAGCAGAGATCTCCAAAATCATAGAGATTCACTTTCCATCAAACTGGCTGCTGCCTATTTATATCAGCTTGATAAATGATAAGAAATGATTAATACCTGTATTCTGTCAGTGTAATTATCCAGAAGGAGAACACCGGAGCTTGTCACTTTCTTGGTTTCCACCATTGTCTTAAGGTCAGCCAACAGACTCATGTGTTTAGACATATCAGTAGCAAGTACCTATAGATAATGAATAACATTATTAGTTAGTTATAGAACTGTTAATAAACAGAGGTTTTAATGTAAACATTAAGTAGTATCACTAAAAGGAATCCTACCATGTCAATCACCATTTTCCTGAGAGACTGCCTTTGCTTCTTGGTAAGATTTTGAAAGATATCACAATGCTCTTCTTGTAATAATTTAAATCCCACAGCAAGATGATGGTTTTCTAATACAGACTCGTCGTTGTACATCAGAGCAAGCTCAGAATCTACAGAAAAGTAGAATGATCATGAGTTAACAGGAAATCATCATGTATAAAGTATCCAGATACATTTCTAGATATACAAACTAGACAAACTTTATTTGTAACCAGTTCAGTACATATACTATTATGGTTGCATGTAGCTGTAAAAGCTATTTGCTAGCCAGTGACAGCTCATGTGTTATCAAGAAGTAACTTTTACCACTTGGTTAGTTAAATCTATAGGCAGCCCCTAGTCTGGAAGTATATATATTGAAACCATCAACTACATATGATATGCCAGCTATTGACTGAGGATCATGGGAGTTCTAAAACACTATTACACATGTGCTTTTTAAAATCTGTTTGACGTGTTTGTGAGATGCAGGTTTGAGTGCACTTAGTGCATTAGCTATTTGATTCCATGATATTCTACCTGGTTGTAAACATCAGCATTGAGTATGTGTTTCATTGTGTTTTTATACACACAACCTGCTTCATTTAAGAAACCAAAAGAATAGACAGTTGTGATTGGAACTTACAACAATGCACTCTGTTTAAAAAACGGATATGACTGATGAACACGGTGAGTACTGGAATGCACACAGATCATCAGCCTGCAATTCTTCATGAGTTAATAGAAAAGCAAACGTACTTGTATTGATAAGGAACTGGTTGGAGACACCTGGATGATCAACGTCATGAATTGCAGCTGCAAATATTGCAGCAAGGATTTCCAAATCAGTAAAGACAGCCTGAAAGAAGAGCAAATACAATTACATGTAAGAAATTAAATCACCTCCCATGGCAACACAGATTGAAGCTCATCTAGTTCACAGCATATACACTTTCTGTCATTTTGTTTTTTATCCCTGGGCCGCTTTGACTATACATTTTATTGTGTAACAGTCAAACTGTAACCAGCTACTGTATTGCAACAATAGCCAATATCAAGCCAAACTCTGATTCAAATTACAAATACACCTACAATATTATTTTCAGATTTAATTCTTAGTTCAGAGGATTCTGGGATAAATGCCTAGTCAGTTTGCTGAGATTATACGATTCTATAGTCATCAGTCGGACATTAATATCCACTCTGTGGCAGCCTAGACTTTTGCAAATATGAGGAATGCAGACTATGGTTATTATATGGGCTAATTTATATAGCCTGCTATAAGCAGAATTATTTTAAGGACAGTCACTGCTCCGTGGAGCTAGCCATTTGGGGACTTGGACTCCCTGAATACAATTCCAGTGACCTAGAAATTGAAATAGCCTTTCTTCATGTAAAGCTCTTGACAGTCATTTTTGTTATCAATACTTACATCCAGTGCTGGTGTGGAGAGAAGAACATGAGTCGACTGAGTGACATCAGCAGCATGCAGACTGTTGTGATATGCCACATCTGAATGATAATGGTCTTCCAAGGTCATCGTGTAGGTTATCAGAGTATCAGTTGATATTTTAAATGTCTTCAATAAGTCTCTTTCCTGTGTAAAAAAAAAAAGTATGAATAATATTAGGAACAGCTTTGTGGTCATACAATAAAGGATTTCTATTTGAAGCATTTCCTTCCTTCAAAGAGATGACGTGGAGACCAGTTAAAGGGCTGGCTTTTATAAGCAGTTATTCATTTTACTTCTAAACTTTTTTGTTAATAAACCATATAAGTGTAAATGATTTAAAGCATTTCAACATGTGATCTTCACCCTGTTGTTCTCCTGTCAATGCTGAACTGCAGCTCCAAGTGTCCTCCCTATGGCTGTCTGCTAAAGAACTACTGGAAGCTATAGTTCAGCAATAGCTGGAGATCAGCAGTAGGATGTTCACTGCTGTAAAATAATATCCGTTAAGAAGAATCAAACCAAAGGCATCTACAGGGTATCTGAAAATATCAGTAAAGAGTACCAACCTGAAATATGGCATACATGATGCAGG
Source organism: Xenopus borealis (assembly GCA_024363595.1). Taxonomy (NCBI): domain Eukaryota; kingdom Metazoa; phylum Chordata; class Amphibia; order Anura; family Pipidae; genus Xenopus; species Xenopus borealis. The sequence continues at coordinate 75,644,325 of CM044437.1, forward strand.
TTAAGGGCCTGTTGCATGAGTATGATGCAACCTTGAAGATATTCAGTCCCCATTTATTAAGGTCTTCTAGTTCCTGAAATGAAATTATACAGAAGCTTTGTAAGAAAAAGATTGGTTATACATTTCCTAACTGAAAGTACTGAGATGTTAAACCTAGGGGAAGAAGACCCAGCACATACCTTGGAGAGCATATCTTCATAATCAGTCTTTACCCCGAACCGTGACATGCTAGTATTGTTCAGGCTGGAACTGTGCATTAACTTTTTCACTCCACTAATCTGCGTCATGAGCTGCTGTTTTTTCTTCTTTTCTCTGTCTTTCTGTGTAGGGGATGGGATCTCAACATCGTTTTGTTTGTCTGCAAACATAAAAATGAGATGCTTGAATCACAGTTTTGTATAAACCTAAAATGAGACTCTGTTACTAACATTTATAGAAGTGATGGGAAACACGAACATCCTCTTTCCCAAACAAGGCAAGCTTATTTCAGTGAATACAATTAGAATAAATTATACACGGTTGGGAACACCGGACTACATTAAGGGTAAGCAAAGTGAAAGCAAAAGAAAACAGTTATTAGTCATATTTCCCCATAAAGCTGATTACCTTATAAATAGTGTTGAACTTGAAAAATAATGTATAAGATTTGAGAGGTAAAGGAACCATATTTGGGCACAGTTCTTGTACATCAGAACTGGTAATGAAGGTTCTCATATACGCTTAATCCTGTATGTGTCCAACTTTATGGGGTTTCAGACAGGCCCGGATTTGTGGAAAGGCCACCTAGGCCCGGGCCTAGGGTGGCAGGATTTTAGGGGGCGGCATGCTGCCCAACCACACCCACATTTGTTCACAAACACTGGGGATACGTAGGAGATACATAGATATATTTTTTTAAATTTCCAATGCACCAATCCCCATTGCTCCAGTCCTGATGATGAAAATTTGTGAATAAAGGGCAGAGTATGGGGGTGACTATGGCAGTGGGCCTAGGGGTGCCCGCTATGTAAATCCGGCTCTGGTTTCAGAGATGAAGGTGATTTTTCTCTGCTTAATTAAAGGCCAGTGCAATACATAGCAATTGAGCCAAACTGCCACTGTGTCTGGTGTTGGCGGTAAAAAAAGGAACCATTATTCACAAACGCCATCAGTTTGACACTAATAGGTGTTTCCCTGTGGGCTGCAGCGATCTGAGAAACAATTGATGTGCTCCCCCTACATGGAATCTCCTTGACTCTGCATGAAAATTTGAGTCATCTGACTGCACAGAAGGCAATCCCTATGAAAGGCATTGTTCTGTGTGCATTCAAATACCTACGGTCATTCATTGCCAACTGCACCAAAAATGCATTTTAGAGGAAGGGTTTTATTCCTTCTTTCTGTCTTAAATAATGGCAAATACAGATACATGCAAATCTGAATATGTGACAGAATGGTGGAGCTATGTATACCAGGAGATAATCTAAACATGATTGTGTATACATTGTGAACCTTTTTTCTTTTTTTGCTTTTCCAAAATCATTTTTCTAAGGCAGTGTAAGTACAGCATTGGTGTCTTCAGACAGAAGCATTAAACAAGTGGTGGCGATAACCCTTTGTGGATTTGCAAAAGAGAGTTATGTAAAGGGAAAGTAAAGAAACTGTTCTAGCACCATAAAGCAATGCAAGATAACAGTAAGGGGGTGGGGGTTACTTTCTAATATCAGAATTTACCTCATAATATTCATTTAAAAAGCTTGACCAAACCCCCATGCCCGATTTTAGCTCATTTATTAATAAAATAACTTGATTTAATCGGATTGTGAAAAAACGAGTTAAAACTGAGTTAAACTTGAATCATACTAATTTTTCTGGCTTTTTCCTGAATCACTTTTTTGTGTTTTTGCCCAAAAACCCTGTAATGGTCAGATTTTCGAGCTAAACATAGTGCAGATTGGGATAGGTGCCTCTCCCATTGACTTATACAGGACCTCGACAGGTTTGAGATGTCGAATTTTCTAATTTGGTCTTTTTGCAGTACCAAGGTTTTTTCCTCTCTACAAGTTCATGTTTTCTACTGAAAAGAACATTTCAAGATTTCTCAACTTAACCTTTAATTAATAACCCCCTAAATATCAGAGCTGTCTCTAGTTGTTATTGGCTACTTAGGGTTTAGCCTCATTCTGTATGCAGAGCTGCCTGTGTTCAATAGCACTGTATACAGAAGAAGCAGTAGGTGGATAGCATGTAGGTTGCCCTTAAAGTGCCCCCTAGCTTGTGTTTCATTCAGACATGCATGCTAGGGAGCACTGAGGCACACAACATGCTTGTTAGGTAGTTTGATGTCTAAAAGTTTTTTTGTAGAGTTGGTATGGTGATCTATATTACAGAAGGATCCCTTCTGCAAGTAAACCCAGGCCCCGTGCCTTCCAGATAATAGCTGATATACCGCTATCTGGCTATAATCACTTATAAAAAAGTAAATGTATCCCTATTGTAAAATTTAAGGCTATTAGATACCACCTTGGTATTTCATGGAGGCTTTTTCTGGCATAGAGAGTTCATGCCCCATGGAGCTTACAATCTAAAATTCATGCCTGAGGCACAGAGATATTACGTGGGTCAAAGGGCAAAATCAGTTGGCAGGATTACAGATAGGACATCAACAATGTTAAATCAGAAAATGTAAAGTATATCTTTATGACAATATATGTATGCCATGATGCTCATATTTTTAAGGATTGAGTCTATCCCTGTTTATATCTGAAAACTGAACTTAACTTTTAATTAGCCTGTTAAATACTAACCATATTTTTCTAACCTAGATAATAAGTTGCAGACAATGTCCAGTGACCTTAAAAGCAGATATCTGATTTTATATTGAAAGTTTTTTATTGAATTGGCTGTGAAATATCTCTAACACTGTCAAGTGCTTTTGCCCTTTGACCTACCTAAAATCTCTATGAGTGGCCCAGCTTAACTACAATATAACATTACTTCTTCTGTCTGTATTGAGATCCCAATCACATGACAAATATTGATTCATGAATAATAAAATCATGAAAAATCTGAAATTCATCTGTGTAATATTGTAGAAAACCTGAGGGAATACTCTCTTTATCTGCCTGCCATCATTTAACAGGACATTTAGTAACCACTAAGTGTAGTCAGCAAAGGATGCTAGGTAAAGGATGAGAGAAAAAACTGTTTTCTTACCTAGGAATGTGCTTGAGATGTACTCAGACACTTGGTTCCCTGACCGGCTCATTTCTGAAAGGTGGGTCAGCTCCCGGTTCAACATCCTCTTGAACTGTACAAAAAAGAAACATCATAAGGATATTTGAATAAAATATGTGTTTGGCAATGAATGCCATGCAAGATCTGTAGTATAATTATTTGCATAATTGAACATGTAAAATGAGTCAAAGACTATACCCTGTGAATTCAACATCCTATGATTTATTACCTTTAGAAATACATACAAATAAATACAGTGCTACCAATTATTCACCGATCCTTATAAGACAGGCAAATAACAAATATTAAGTGACTTGCTGAAGTATCTGACACAGGAATCATTACTGAAATTGAACCCAGGCCTTCCAGAGCCACAGGCCAGTTTTACAGCCACTGGGCCAAGCCTTCTCTGTGTTCTAAGCTTATATGCATAAATTATTTCTGAAAAGTTTTAAATCTGGTATCTCTTGTTTTTAGGCTCTCCTTCTGCTATACATTGTCCCTTGGTCCTGGGGTTTTTTGTGGGGGAATCACATATAGTACTGGTTTAACTGGACAACTTGGAGAAAAATACTTTTATTGAATTCAACAAATAAACAACTTTCCTAGGCTCGCTAGCTAGCCTAGACAAACTAAAAAGTATGAGAGCAAGCAATGATATCAGCTAAACTACCTAATGGGATTGTGTGGGACAAGCACTGTATGATGGGCTGCATGTCCTTCAGGTACTGCAATGGTTAAAGCACTGTTCGTGCAGGGACAGTTTTGTGAGTGCTGTACTGCTGTGCTTTTCATATTCCCACAATAGAACTGTCTGTCTGAATGTCAGTTCACAGATGGCGTAGATAGAATGAGACAAGAATCACATACAGTTCTTGTTTAACTGGACAGCTTGGAGAAAGATGACTTTTAATTACATAATGTATACTCGAGATCTGCAAGGATGGCAAATGATTCAAGGATGGCAAATGATTACAAATACTAAACAACACATTTACAAGATGGTTATCAGGACATAGAATGTGGCACATATATATCAATGCATGTGCATTTATAATCATTTGATTATTATATATATATATATATATATATATATATATATATATATATATATATATATATATACATATGTTTATTTACATGCACACCTATACATATATATATATCTATATGTTTATCTATGTATATATTTATATTTATAAATATGTATAGAAGCATACACATGTATCTATCTATCGATCTAATCTATCCATCTTTACCTGTCTACCCATTATCTCTCCATCTTTCTGTTTATCACTAAATGGACCATCTAGCTCCCTATCAAAACAGAGAGGTTCACAGATGCTCCATTATATTAAGAAAGAATTTTGAATATTAAAACCTACCTTGATGTAGCCCCAGGACACAGAAAGCAAATAATTTGCTTCAGGCATCTTGGAACACTCCACAAAATGACCAACAAAATCACTTTCTAAGAATTCATACAGTGTCCATACAGTGGAATTCCAAACCAAAAAGGTAATCCCAAGATTGCAGAGATCCAAATATTAGCAGCAGTTACAAATCCCAGAAAGATCATAATGCACCCATCCAAAGCTTAGAGAAATCCTGAATTCCATGCTAGCCCTCGGTGTTCATGCACCCTCTCTTTATTGCTGGCAGAACAAAAAATGAGACGAAGGCTAGCACAAAAGAGCTACAGCCAAGCCAAACCAAGTGCATGGAGCTAGCCGTGTGAAAGAATGCATTGCCCATGAGCAGTTCTGCCTTCTGAGTTGCCTTGAGGGGGGATCCCACTTCACATGAATCACGCTTAGATGAGCTCTGCAGCAAAGTAATCATTATTTGGTGTGGAGGGGGAAATCATGTTTAGCAGTGCAACCATCTCTCAGAAAAGGAAGATTAAGATGGTGGAAGCCCTTGCATAATTGAATAGAGCAAATATACCCTGTAGGTGGCACTTCTCATCCTGGGTATTTTAACCCTTAGGGTTTTCCTTGCATGCAGAATATAATGGCCACAACATAGGGAAACCCTGCATTTTACTAAATAATTTGTGTGACTGTATTATTTCTTTGTTTTGTTTTTATACAAGCGAGTAATTAAACATGTTAGAAATATGTATATATATTGAAGAGCATTTAATAAATGCCCTGCAACAAATCACACAGCATATAGTTTTGTTTAAAACAAAGCCTAGGTAGAGATTTAATTACTGCCAATGTTAACGTATGGTGAATTCGCTGCACAACCTCAGGATGGCAGCTTAAGGGTATTTGTAAATTTTAAGATATTCAGTACATTTTGGGCAGTTTTTTAGGAAACGAACACACCCTCCTCACAGAATGGTTTCATCCATTGTATTTTTTTTTAGGTAAGTGTTAAATAATTCATCTCAGATGGCTGGAGATGACATCACCTCTTTCCAATCTGGTCTACAAAAAAAAAAGAGGCGTTTAGTGGGAACCTAGATCTGCAGTGTAAAATCCCAGAGATCCTACAGGAGGGAGTTCAAACAGAGCCAATTTCAAGACTGTTCTGTTGCCATAGCAACTGTATCATGTGACAGTCAGCTTCTACTGTAAGACTTCTGTTAGATGAAATCATTCATTAAAATGGTGTTCCTGAAATAATTTCTGACTCTGGAATTTCAAGGCATTCCCTTGCTCATTAACCCTTGAGAGATCTGTTTATGAATGTGGAGTGTAATATTGATTCATGGAGGGGCAGAACATAGAAAGAAAATTGCTAGAATGACATAATTGCATTGCTTCCTGTAAGAGATCCTGAATGGCATATACATTACAGGGAAGTGTGGTTTCTTCAGTGTTTATGTTCATGAGTAGGAAAATAATACTGACTTGTGCTGCCTAGGGTGCTTCTTGCTGCCCTAATTTCAGCATACAGTTAACTGAGGATCTCATGCTGGCTTCAGTTCAGGTATGCACCACTGTTCAATTGAAAGCAATCCTGTAGCTGAAATCTCTGTTCAAACTTGATTAGTCTTTGTACTAGAGAAACCACATTTAACCAGCTCTTTGAAGAAACCAGGTCATTCAGCAAGTATACAGAAAAATTAAGCCCACCATGTTACATCTTGTAACTAGCACTGATCCTTATAAAATATTCTGGTCAGTAAAAGAGGCCCAAAATTGGGGTTTAGAATAGACACACACACACATTCCCATGCTTAGGCAAGGTCTCGGTTTGTAGCCTTCTCTATATAGACCAGGGGTGTCCAGCCTTTTGGCTTCCCTTGGTCACATTGGAAAAAGAAAAAATGTCTGGAGCCACACATGAAATACACAAACACTTTTGATTTGTAAAAGTAAAGAAAATACACAGAAAAGAACTACAATACCAGTTGGATAAACAGATGGAGCTATTTACTGGAATATGGGACACCTGGATATTAAACAGACTTATTGTATTATTATTACTAACTGGGCAATAGGCAATTGTTGTATGAACTATATGTTGTATGAAAGTCTGAGTATCCTGGTAGAACCTAGGATACACCAATCAATGGATCTTCTGCAACACTATACAGGACCAAGTACACATATTCAGCCACAGGAAGCAAATACATAAATATAATATATAAAAATACAATATAACATACACCAAACATGTGCTCAAAAATATGCATACCCACAAACAACCTCACACATGTGCCTGAGCTTGTGTGTATAGATGCAGGGATAAAAGAAATGGTAAAGGTTCCCATTAATACTTCTGAGTCCTGCTGCCTTTTGCTGGAAATACCTTCAGGGGAAATTCACATTGTGCTGTTTGCACAGATCAGTGAGCAATTCTGTGTGAATATCCATTTAATGAATTCTTGCTTAACTTACTCTGACAGTAAAAGCAGAAAAAATCCCTGAACAAACACACATGCACAGAAAAGATGCTCAGATCCAGGCCAGCTGCCTTAATGTTCTCCTCTTCAAAGTGAGTCTTTGCTAGATTTCTGCATATCTGCCAAAACACTGAAAATGTGCAATGCATTTTTGTATTAGGGGTATAAGAACTGTCTTGGCCCAAGGCAAAAATAAATTTAGGGGGGCCCATTAGTAATTAAAAGTAGAAGACCTGCTCTGTGGGGCTTCTGTTTTTACAGACCTACAACTGCCAGTATTTTTGGACACAGTTGAAAGGTCTCCTCTGGGCCCTTCAGCCCCTACAGGTGTCAATGGTAACTGGGAATTCTACTAGTTAACTTAAGTGCTGATTGTTTGAGAAACACAGATCTAAGCCATTCTATCTTACTGTCTTCTGAAACATCTTCATTAAAATATCTCAGCAAGTCCAGTTGCTTTGAGTTACTTTGGATATATATCTATCTTACTGTCTTCATCTTAACATAAATTATGCAGAGTAAAGAAAGCAAACTCGTATTCTAATAAAAAGCTTCAATGTGTCATACTTAAGTTATGTTTTTCTTTCATTCGTTTCCACTGTAAGAGACATTAATGGATGATGAATTCTATTGCTTAGGACAGAGACACACAAAGTGATTCGGGCAGATTTAGTCACCAGGCGACTAATTGCCTCTTCTTCTGGCAAGTAATCTCCCCGAAAAGCCTTTCCGCTGGCAATTTAAATTCTAGTCAGTGGGAAGGCTTTGCCCGGAGATTAGTTGCCCGAAGAAGAAGCAAATAGTCCCAGGCGACTAAATCTCCCCGAGATATAGAGCACTTCATTTTCCAAAGTTGCCTGACGATGAAACTTCAAGCAACTTTGGAAAACGAAACACTCTGTGTGCCATCCCACCGGTGATTTAGATTCTGGCAGGCGGGAAGGCTTTTCAGGGAGATTAGTCATCTGAAGAAGAGGTGATTAGTTGCCCAGTGACAAAATCTCCCTGAATCGATTTGTGTGTCTTTGCCCTTAAACTGTGTGTCAGAACACAGCACAATTGCTCTGAAGGCCACAGATAAGCATTTAGCCATAACCAGAGGGAATCCCCTTGTATTCATGATATAGAACAACATTTAAAAAAAAACTACAGATTTGGTGCTTGTAACTTTAATATGTTTGTTAAAAATAAAGAGCACGTTTATTTTTTTTTAGATGGGTTGGTGTTTCATTCACTAAATACCAAAAACTGCCAATGTGATTCTGTAAGTATTTTACACAGCATGGCTCCAACAAAATTCATAGCATCATCCTCCACAAGTACCAAAAAAAAAACCCAGTATATTTCATTGCTGTTTTATAAAGACTTGGGTAGAAAATTAGGGCTTTAAATCCACACATACAAACCACACAACTAAAAGCATGTGTCATAGGAAGTGGTTCTGAGAACCCATTTTTTATCATTATTGTGGCTAGGTAGTGACGTCAATAGTTTCGCAGATGCGGTACATGGATGGGAAACAACAGTTCTGCAAGCTCCAAACTATATAGCACAGCGAATGTAATCCATTATACCTGAAAGTTTATCTACGATACTACTGACCCTATTAATTTATTTAGCTATAGCTAAAGTGGGCTTCTAAATATATATATATATATATATATATATCTATATATAGACAAATTTTGTGGTCACAGCACAACTTTTCCTTATGATATATATATATATATATATATATATATATATAATTCCTTGTAGACTGAGTGCACACCAGGAGCCTTTCATGAGGTCTTTTTTTAAAAGAACATAAAGTTTATTAGAAAAAATTTAAAAACAGGCCAACGTTTTGGTCTCCATCTGAGACCTTTATCAAGGGATATATATATATAAACATTATTTATTTAGCTATAGCTATCAAAAGTGTGCTTCTAAATATATATATATATATATATATATACATATATATGGTGAATAAAGTACCCCTCTTGGATATTATAGGATATTATATAGGATAGGATATTATAATTTACTGAGGTGTTTCATGACCATATAAAAACACGAGGCCGAAGGCCGAGTGTTCTTATACAGGTCATGGAGCTCCAAAGTAACTTCTAATATCCTCATATTTTGGGGGTACTTTATTTATTGTAATACACAAGTTTCAGTGAGTCACGTGACAGAAATTACAGAAATTACATCAGAACTCACCGTTTATAACTGATGATATCAGAACTCACCGTTTATAATTTACAACGGCTCATTGCTTTTGTGTATTTTATATATATATATATATATATATATATATGTAATTTATTTAGCTATAGTTATCCTATTTTCTCAGTCGGTGCTAGGGGTTGGCTTATTTATTCCGGATTATCTTTGTATGGTGTCTTCTTCAAAGTAGTGCAATAGCCTTTTCTTTATATATATTTCTCTCTATCCACGTGAAAGGACATACAACAACTTGAAAGAGTAAGTAAAAAACAAACTTGAAAAGTGCAAAATGAATTAACAAGATATGATTCTGGGAAGTTCTATTATCCTAAAGACCATCATATGAAGGAAGCGACACTAAAAGGAAAGACTAAACAATTTGGCAGCAGTTAAAGAAAACATCACGTACAAGTGGGCACAATATCTAAACTGGCAATCAAACAAAACAAATTGTGCTGGTGAACTGTGCAGGGAGGCACATAGGCATTTGGCTCTTTGCCCAACAAAGCGTCAAGAGTCACTGGCAGAGGACATTCTGGGGGAGCTGAAAGACCCTAACATAAATTATGACCATGTTAATAAGCACAATACGTAGTTTTGCCCATCTTGTTGACAGAAATGCCCTTTCCTATTGTTAAGGACATAACTTCCTCCTTCTGGTGAGTCTGTGTGGATTCTATATTCTGCACGTAGTCAGGGCATATGACTGTTATCACTCACAAAACTTAGTTCACTTGCAGGTAATAGGGCTACTATTAGTGGATCCCTAAACCGAAAATCTTAATAAATAATAATCTAGACTAGGAAAAAAGAAATAGTTATATACTTGAATGCATGGTAATGTTCCTGCTGTAACCTGATGCACTTATATCTCTTGCATTAAGTTTCCATCTGACCCTGTATTCTGACAATAAACTGCAATGGATATGTTATTCCGTATTATAGATTTTTATGGACTGTAGTATAGGTGGTATTGGCCCATTATCCAGAAAGCACTGAATTACGGATAGGCCGTCACTCATAGACTCCATTTTATCCAAATAATACACAATTCTAAAAATGATTTCCTTTTCCTCTGTAACAATAAAATAGTATCTTGTACTTGATCCCAACTAAGATATAATGAATCCTTATTGCAAGCAAAATCATCCTATTGGGTTTATTTAATGTTTATATGGTTTTAAAATAAACTTATGGTATTTAGATAAAATTATGGCAACATCTGTTACCTGGAAACCCCCCATGTCCCGAACATTCTGGATAACAGGTCCCATACCTGTATTATATAATGTAATGATATTCCAAATAGCACCTGTTTTGCAAATGGTATTTAGTCTGTGTTCGTAATAAAGGAATCAACCTCTAATTAAAAAAAAATGACAGTTGGACTCAACTAGCTTTATTAGTGCAAGAATCAAATAAGGGCCAATTAATGCTGGGTCTGATGTAAATGACAAAAACTATTTCCCCAAACTGACCTGCGTATAGCCACACTGAAAGAATAATTTTGTTACAAAAGAGAAAACTCGCAAACAAATACATTTGACTGGCCCCTTTAACTGAGGTCATCTGCATGAATACAGTATTAAAATCTATAGATTTACTATAAAAAAAAGCCTGAGATCTGACAAACAGCAGAAATACATGACCTACAATATTGTCATTTGAAAGTATTCCCACGCACAGCACTTTTGCATAAGACCACAAACTCACTTTTAAAGACCAAATTGCTCTGATGTTCCCAGAGTACGTAAAAAGGGTAAAAGGTCTGTACATAAATGGATTTTATATGTAGTAAGAATGGAATATCTAGAAAACTGTAAATTTCTGCTTCCAGGTGGCAACATAGACTTTAACCTTTACACTGATTTGACAGAAAAAAAATCAGATGTTTCTTTCTTTTTTGAGTTTGACACAGTTTTTAAAATTATAAGTATATGTTTATGATGCTTTTTGGTATGCTTTCCTTTCCTTAATGATCAGTTTATATAACAAGAGTTCTCCTGCATTCTCAAAGCTAAAAAGCCTGTCTATCAGGATCCAGGGCAGTGTACCTATGAAGTCATCAGAATGTTTTGTTTGGAAAAAGACCGCAGAGGAAGTTGCAATTACCTATTGTCTTGTTGGCCTCAGCACAGATTCTTGGTAGTCCATCTAGACAATGACATCTTATATTCTGTTGCTTAATAAAAAGTTTCTTAAGGATAAAGTTACTTAACTAAAGTACAATCATAATATACAGGTATGGGACCTGGGGTTTTCCGGATAAGGGATCTTTCTGTAATTTTCATCTCCATACCTAATGTCGGCTAAGAATCATTTAAGCATTAATTAAACCCTATAGGATTGTTTTTCCACCAGTAAGGGTATTTTAGTTGGGATCAAGTACAAGGTACTGTTTTTTTTTTTTTAAACAGGGATAAAGGAAATATGGTTTAAATTTTTGAATTATTAGATTAAAATGGAGTCTATGGGAGGCAACCTTGCCATAATTCAGAGCTTTCTGTATAATGGGTTTCTAAATAATGGATCCTACACCAATATATATATATATATATATATATATATATATATATATATATATTTGGACAAGAAACTCTGGCATCTATATTTGAGTAGTTTATATTTATATTATATGCATTTGCGTACAGGTTTTTTACTCATAGTATGTACATTATAACTATATTTTCATAAACACTGGTGCCAGAGCTATGAGTCATATTCATACTACAGGTATGGGACCTGTTATCCAGAATGCTCGGAACCTGGGATTTTATGGAAAAGGGATCTTTCCGTAATGTGGATCTTCATACGTTCAGTGTACTGGAAAATTATGTAAACATTAAAAAAAATCCAAAAGGCTGGTTTTGCTTCCAATGAGGATTAATTATATCTTAGTTTGGCTCAAGTACAAGGTACTGTTTTATTGTTACAGAGAAAAAGAAATTATTTTTAATCATTTGGATTATTTAGAAAAAAATGGAGTGTATGGGAGCCTTTTATAATTCTGAGCTTTTTTGATAACGGGTTTCCAGATAATGGATCCCATACCTGTACTGGCTTTAATCCACCTGTGTGTGTTTAATGATTATTGAACTGATGTAATGTAGTTATAAGTGATTTCAACAGCTCAGTCAAACCCAATGAACTGAAATACAATAGTTGAACCAACTGCTTGAGTCTGGCTAAAGTCACATCTTGCTGCAAGTGTATTCAACTCTTGGGGGGTTATTTATTTAAACTTGTTTTTTTTACCAGAAGCAAACTCAACTTAACTCCCATCCACAAATTTGACTAATTTGCAAATAATTAAACAAAAAATCAGAAAAAAAAATTAGAGTTTTATGAATTCCTCTGTTTTTTGAGTTTATAGGCTTAAAAACTCAAATTTATCAAGTTTTCAAACAAAAACCAGCATCAGACACCCCGAAACACCCGAAAATCATGAAGGCAAAACACATCTTGAAATGGTTAAAGGTACCTCTGCCATGAATTTCAACATGAATTTGACAGGTTTTAGCTGGAGTCTTTTCAGATTTGGATTTTTTTTGCTGCTTTGGGCATAACAAATCTCTAAATTTGTAGAGAAAACAAAACTTGACCTTTAACAAATAGACCCCTTACAATACTGAGTTCTCTAAAAGCTAAAGATTTCATGAACTCACCGGCACCAACAGAATTTTACATGGAAAACCCACAGTCTGCAAAAACTGATCAAAGTTAAAAGTTGTATAGATAAAGAAAAATACCTACAGTACTTGATATAAACATATGAATAAGCTGTTTAGCTCTTGTGTCCCCTCTATTATGTAACTGCAGTACGCTAGAACAAAATTCTGAAAATCCGGCAGTAGATTTCTACTAAAAGTAAGCTCTATGTAGTATGTTAACGTAAACAGATATACATGCACACATATGCACAAACATCCAAACACGCACATAAAAAACTCACACGTTCAAAAACATACTTAAACACACATGAGCAAAAACACACATGTAAAAACTCTAATGCAGATATCTATAGAAAACATGACTGCTTGCAAAAAAGGATTAACATCAAAGATGTACTGAGCTGCATAGTGTATGCAAACGCCCATTCAATGAAACAATTTACTTTAACTGGTATGATTCCTCCCACACATGCGTGAATGAAACTTGTGTAACATCTTGAATCAATTTTACAAATCTCTCTTGGCCTGAACAGAGTCTGTCTCCTTTGTTGGTGCAATTCTGTAGCTTTTGGCCAAGTCAGGAAGGAGCCAGGAAATTGGAGTCACACTTCTAACAGCTGTACCATGCCCACTAACACACTGACATGACGTAGGTTGGCTGGGGTAATGCAGGGCCAGGAACTAGGAGAGCACAAGGTCAGGAAGATGGGTCACATTTTACAGTGTGATTGCAGCATGAATCCTGCTGCCTTTGCCTGCTTCTTCCTTTCTAAGCCTTTTCTCTCTCCCTTCCTCTTATTCCAAAACATCCTGTTTTTAAAACAAATGTCAGTTTTATGTGAATAAGAATAAGTGTTTCTATCGCACCTAATCTCTCCAAACCACTTCCCCCTGTCTTGCGCTGGTTAAAATGGGAATCGCCTGCGGCAATTCACAAGTGGTGATTCGTGCCGCAGGCAATTCTCCTCGTGTGGACTGACCCTAAGGCATTCCTGTTTCTTTATCACCTGTGCAAAGCATAGCAAGCAGCCTAGGAGCTTATCAGTAGCAACTGCAGAATGTTTTTGCACACATGGGGGCTGATTTACTAAGGGTCCAAGTGAAGATTTGAACTGAAAAAGTTCGAATTTCGAAGTACGTTTTTGAAAATTTTTACCATCAAATAGTCTCATTCGACCATTCTGGTCGAATGAGACTATTCAATGGTCAAATAGTAAGTAGTAAAATCCTTTGACTTCAAAAATCGAAGAACTGTCTCTTTAAAAGAACTTCAAATAAATAAAAAAAAAAGCTGGCAAAGTGCTATGTTAGCCTATTGGGACCTTCTAGACCATTTTTCTAAGTTTTTTTTTAGCAAATTAAAATCGCTCAATCCTTCAACTGTAGGATTGCAAAATTCAGTGAAAAATACTTTGATATTCAAAGTCGAAAGTATTTCAATTCTATAGTCAAATTTCGAAGTATTTGTTCCATCGAAATTCGTCACTTAGTAAATCAGCCCCTTAGTGTCACAACATGTTACCCAGCTCTTAACAGACAGAATTTTGTTCACAAAGGAGCTTAATGGAGTTGTTCACTTTTGAGTTAACTTTTAGTGTGATGTAGAGCAGTGATATTCTGTGACAATTTATTTGTGGTTATTTAGCTTTTTATTCAGCAGTACTTCAGTTTGCAGTTTCAGCAATCATGTTGCTAGGGTCGAAATTACCCTAGCAAACATGCATTGATTTGAATAAGAGGCTGCAATATGAATGGATGAATGCCTGATTAGAAAGATTAGTAATAAAAAGTTGCAATAACAATACATTTGTTGCATTATGGAGCATTTGTTTTTGGATGGTGTCAGCGGCCCCCATTTAAAAGCTAGAAGTCAGCTAGGAGTCAGTAGAAGAAGGCAAATAATTTAAAAACTATAAAATATAAATAATGATGACAAATTGAAAAGTTGTTTAGATCAAATCAAGAGGAATCACCCCTTAAAGGGGTTGTTCACTTTCAATTCAGTTGTTTTTAGATTGGTCCCCAAAAATAAAGACTTTTTTCAATTACTTTCCATTATTTATTTTTTACCATTTTTTTTCAAGATCTAAGTTTAAAGTTGAATGTTCGTGTCCCTGGTGTTTGAGTCTGGCAGCTCAGTAATTCTAACGCAGACCATAACCTGTTCCAATTTAGTTGATACATTTCTCAGCAGCATCTTTGGAGCATTAGTAACTATTGCATCAATTTTAACAGCTGCCTGTAATGAAAACCAGGGATTCTGCTCAGCAGGGAAAGCTCCCTGCCAGAGCTGCTTTGTTGTTAGAAGGTTAAAAGCCCCCTTTAATATCTGTTTTCCTACCGCAAGCATACAAGGCCCTATCACCCGAAACCCATTTACACATCAGTAAGAATTTTGGACTTTTATACAAGTGAGAGCTGCCATAGTGTTTTTCAGAAAGACTATTACAGTCACGCCAGCCAGACAATAAATGTCATGGTTATGATAAACATAAAAAAGTCCAAGCCAAGTCAGTATAGTAAAGTCCACTCATGGTGAAACTTAAACATTTGTTCTCTGCATGTTTGTATTTAGATATATACAGTACAAACAGTACTACATTACAGTGCTACTACTTCAACTATATAACACTACAAAAAAAATGCATAAATGCACTTAATTATTTCCCTCTCATGTCTTCAAAAAAAAAAAAAAAAAAACAGTGAAAATGATTTCTGTTAGTGGTGTGGTGTTTAATTGTTTTAAAAAATGTTTGCCACATTGTTCTCACTACAAGAAATATTCTGCACTGATTTCTTCTGAAAGCCCTGAAGCTGCAGTACTTTGTATCGAATCTAAATACAAACACAGGCACACAGTGAAACATGCTTTCATGTATATTTTACATATAACGTATGTAGATAGAGTGACAGATGGACAGACATACTTGCTTTCATCAAATGAAATAAAGGTTTCGACGATGCTGGGAGCCATGCTGTTTGTCTAATCTGAATTCATACATGAACAAAGAAAATGCTGCAAGAAAAGTAACCGAACCCAAGAAGTTTCTGATTATACCGTCATTTTCACCCAGCCATCTAGCTGAGGGAAGAGATTAGTTTCCTGGTTCTGTTGAAATATAGAGTAAGACTGCGTATGTTGCTGGAGCAATAAGATAATATTTGCACAGACCCACACCACAATAACCAGACTGTGGCTAGCATTCTGCTTGTAGAAAGTATCTTCTGCTATTACAAAATATTCAAAAAGAGAAATGGAATGCTTTCCAGAAACATTGCTGGAAATGAGTAATCCCATTTAAAGCCTTTTGAAGTAGCCTCTATCTTAACACATTTAGACCTTACTTGGGACAAATAACATACAGTCAGTACATGCATATGTTAGGTGCCTGGATGGTACATACTGTATGGAAGTTAATTACATCACTGAAATGGTAACCAACTGGACATTATACACTGAAAATACAATACACAGTTATCAATGTAAATATTTCAGCTTTGCAGAATGGATGCAGCAAGTTGGCTTTTTGTGGATGAGCAGCAATTACAGAACCTGTTGATTATAGTTCTGAGGAAATCTAATACACAATGCGGTTATTCAGCCACTCACTTGCATGTATAAAAATGATCTGATAAAAGTATATGCAGGTGGAAAATAGATTTTTATGTTGATTAATAAATCTCAAAGTCAAATGATGTTCTAATATTCCATTTCCCTTTTACCTATGTGTGCGTGTGGGATCACACAAAACGTGTTAGGAAGATTGTCCGTTAAGTAAAACTGTTTTACTTCACTGCTGTTGAGTGCATGCCGCAAGGGTATAGTATTGATTGTGAAAGTCTCCTACAGTTGCAGGTTCGGGGCGTCGCACCCAGACCAGAGGCTAGAAACAGTAAGTGACCTGTACACCATTATTGCATATTGTAATATGATGAATTAAGTAACAGGTTCGGGGCATTTGCACCCGGACCCACTCAGTTAAAGGGTGAGCTCTGCAGGAATTAAGCCTGCATGATATTAATAAGTATATAGGAAGGTAGTAGGATCTGGGCGCATTTGTGTATTGGGCATTTGTTTTCTAATATTCCATTCACTATAAAACATTTTGGCAAACATCGAGGCAATGTAATTAAAGTCACAACAGTTGCACATACTGTATGTAGTTATAGTAACACATTTGCAGGTAGCTTTTACTGGTCACTTGTGTGAGCAAACTCATTGCTAAAGGTAACTATAGTGCAGAATTTAATGACATTGACCGGCAAGGATGTCTGGGTAGTGTTCACAATTTTTACAAAGGAAATAATGATGAAGAAAAACAGCAGTCTGCTACAGCATCTCTCTGTATTAAAAATATAAGTTACAAAAAACTATATTACTGAAATATAAAATATTCCAAGTTAATGTGCTTCAGAATTATATCCTAGAATACTCCGTATCTAGGACTCCTATATTTCTCAAACAGAAAACTTGGACAACATGGGGCAGATTTACTATTAGTCTACTATTAATTAACCCTCAAATTCGACCAACCGAATTTGGTCAAATTTTAACCTTTGAAGGGTTTAGCGAAATTAGATCGATCGAACGTTCGAATGAAAAAAATTCGATCGACCAATTAAATCGTTCCAATCAAACGATTTGAATGATTTTAACCATTCAATCAAATTTTTTTTATTCGATCTAAAAATGCTGAAATAACCCTATGGGAGTTTCCCATAAGATTATACAGCAATTCGGTAGGTTTAATCTGTTGAATTTAGGGATTCGAATAAAAATTTAACAGGCAAGTAATTCGACCATCAAATGGTCGAATGATCGAATAGATTTTTATTCGAATTGATTAAATCAATCAAATTTTTTAAATTCGATGGTTGAAGTGCCCAAAAAAACTATTTGAAAATTCAAATCTTTTTGAAAATTCGATCGAATTTCGAATCATTCACAATAATTTAGTAAATCTGCCCCTACGTGTTGTTATGTCTTTTAGAGCATTGAAGCCACTACCTGCTCCTCTATAAATGACAAATACTGCCAAACAGAAACTATTGCCACTAAGTGATAAATAGTACATGCTTCAAGTATTGATTCAGTTCCTAGCGGCTAAAACCAGGACAGTCCTGGAAACTGTGGGACGAAGTTATGCTTTTCTAAACTTTTTGTAATGAAAGTTGCATTCAATTGCATTCACGACAGGACACGGCAGGCTGAAATCTGTACATAATCTTTCATCGATGCAAAAAGCCCTTATACGCACACTGAAATCAAATCTAAACAGAGATTACATAAAACTGGTGGCTTGGTGTCAAACTTCCAAGAAGGAAACTTAAACATGTGTTTCTGTAGTGTATTAAGTGTATCAAAACAGCTTTATTTGATACCCAAATGTGATATATCTATAATTAAATTAGCATTAAAGTCAGCTGCACGTTCATTATAAACACAGACATTCATAGAACTTGTCACACACAGAACATCACATCCACATGTAGCTGGTACCTTACCTTGTTAGATGCCATCTCGCTGACCGATCTGTAGGTCTGGATAGTCTCAAGCTGATCCAAGCACCAGTCAAGTTCTTCTAAAGTGTCCATTGCAATTTTTTGATAAGAATCCTCTGCAAACAAGCACATTGACATGTAATCAGGCTCCAGCTCCTCTAGGGTCTGCATGGTGGATTCAGTGCCAGCACAGCTGAGGCACACGGCATTGTAAGCTGTACAGTGCTCCTTCATCATGGGCTTTCTGTCCTTCTCTCTCTGTCTACACACATCAGCACACTTCTCTACTTTGTACAGTCATAGCCTGTTTTCTGTCAGCCCCAGTGTGATGTCAGTGTAGGAACTTCCTCCTGCCTCTGGCCTGTGGGAGGATCACTGTCTGACAGGCTAATCTACATACACCAGCCCCAAGCTAACCCATGCTATTTCCCTGACTCTCCTTTATTTCTCATAAGTCTTAATCACCGCTGCTTTTGCACAGAATCGGGGGTTGAGCAACAAGAAGCTTTCCTAAGTTTCAGTTTATCTGTTTGAATAAGCAACTTTTACATCAATGCCACCACGAAACGCCCTTGGGCTGATTGTAAAGTTTGCCAGATAAAAAGAGGGAGAGAAACTGTAGGACAAATAAAACAAAAGGCATATTGCAGGTGATGATTCCAGTATGTAATCCTGTTAAAAAGCCACGCAACTAAACTAGAGTATACATCGTTAAGCTAAATATAAAGGTATGGCACATGTTATCCAGAATGCTCAAGACATGGGGCTTTCCGGATAAGGGGTCTTTCCATAATTTGGATCTCTACATCTTATATCTACTAAAAAAATTATTTAGACATTAATTAAACCCAATAGAATTCTTTTGTTGCTAATAAGGATTAATTATACCTTAGATGGGATTAATGATAAGGTACTATCATCTTATTACAGAGAAAAACGGAAATACAGTATATTCTAAAAATTTGAAATGTTTCATCAAATTGGAGTCCATAGGATATGGTCTTCCCACAATTTGGTGATTTTTGGAAAGGGCTTCCAGAAAACAGATCCTATGCTTGTACATTTAACTTCAAATCTCCTTTGCAGTTTTCCGCTACCTGTCTAAACTTGCATATCCATCTCTTTGTGTAGCTATAAACAGGTATGGGATCTGTTATCCAGAGGGCTTGGGACCTAGGGTTCTGGATTTCTGGATTTCCATACTTTGTCTACTAAAAAAATCTTATTAGTTAGAATCAAGTGCAAGGTATTGTTTTATTATTTGTTTAAAGTGGAATCTATGGGAGATAGTTTTCCCATATTTTGGAGCTTTCTGGATAACAGGTTTCTTTATAACAGGTTTCAGGATAACAGATCCCATACCTGTAATACCTATTGTACAAAACTGCGGCACAAATTACATTGATTTACAGTAAAAAAAAATGAACAAAGAGAATGAGCCAAATAAAACAAACCACAAAAGACTACAAAAATATCCATTATCACCAAAAAAAAGTGAATGTGCACCATGAAATGAGTATATGGAAATGGAATCAGTTTTATGAGAAGTAGGTTAATTGTTGTGTAAAATGCTAGAAGCAATTTAATTGGAATTATATAAAGGCTGTTTACGCACAAATCACTTTATAAGAATGAGGAAGGAAGCACAACGCACTTCTGGGATCATTCTGTATGTTTTTTTTCTGCATTACTACTTTCCAAACACTACACAATAGATTAGCTCTCCCTCTCTTTTTCACATCTTTTTTATTCTTCACCTGGTGCAGGTTCATCTGTGAATCTGTAAAAGTTGTTCAGATTGGACAACGATACAGAGCTGGTAAAAAGTCAATTGTTTTCTATAATAGTTTGGGTTTTCCGTACTCTTGTATGGGGCTTAATTCTTTCCACCCATGTTTAAACAGACCAGCCTATTTAGACAGATTCATGGGCTCATGATTAATCTGATCCTTGTGTGCATGTGAGTCTATGTCAGAACAACATTTTTTAAGGAGTTAAAATGAGAACCAATATAGCACCCTATAGTCCTCCGCTAATTATTTATGCAAAATGAAAGCTTTAAATCACATACAAAAAGTGTACAGCCTCATACTGAAAAAACATTTATTTGTGCAAACACAGCAAAAAGAAATATATTCACAAACACATCTTTTTAACAAAATCCACAAAATCCTCTGATGAAGCGCTCAATAACGCGAAACGCGCCAGGAGGGAGTGGCTAACACAGGTAGGCAGACAGAGGGGTAACACTGCACTGTGGATTTTGTTAAAAAGATGTGTTTGTGAATATATTTCTTTTTGCTGTGTTTGCACAAATAAATGTTTTTTCAGTATGAGGCTGTACACTTTTTGTATGTGATTTAAAGTTGTAATGTGTGGATCTGGGTACAGCATCTACTGTTAGAAACAGCGGTTTGCCCAATTAAATATTTAATTATATTTGAAACATTACAAAATGAAAGCTTTGAGGGTTTTTTAAACATCCATGGAACATTTTGTTAACGCAGAAGTAAACAGTGTTACGTAAATCGGTAATGAATGTCAGCCTCCAGTAGTGGTACCCAGAGACCAGGCCAGTGTATATTGCTGCATATGTGCCTTCTAGTATTGCATAACATGGTCACTGTGAAATGTTACAGCAACCCTTTAAAGTTACAACATTTTTCTTTCAGCTTTGCAGTACAGGTTCTATTATACAGAACATGTGTGGCCTGGGGTGTTTATTGTCCTTAAGGCTACACATTTACACCCCATAGGATTGTTTTTGCCACCAACAAGAATTTATACAGCTTAGTAAACATCAATGTGGAGAATCAATCAAAATGGAAGAATTGCTTCTTTAATAAGCATTCCAGTATTTCAGAGCTCCAGGGATAACTGGTTTGTGCATAATATCTGTACTAGGTTGCTTACTTGTTTGATAGCTTGTTTGATGTATCAGTGATGGAGACAAATTAAACAACTGGGGTGTTAAATGGAGGGTCCAAGGCCCACCAGGGCTTCCACCATAGGCTTCCCCCCTCCAGGCCCCCCAACTCAGCCACAACCCCAATCCATGCCCTCTAGTTGCAACAGCAGGAAATCAGGGGGGCAGCACATGCCATGCAGGAAATAAGCAGGCTTTTACTCAGTGTCCCTCTGGCCCAGTCCGTCTATGGGAATGTCATTTATCAGTGCAGTGCAGTGTGCAAAATTGAGACACAAATCAACATGCTTTTAGCCAACAATATACAGTAGAACCCCACTTTTAAGTTTTCCCAGGAACTAATAAAAACAAATAAAGTGCAGGGAGAAATTAACTCAGCGTACATGCGCTGGACTGTGAATAATAACTTTATTAATAATATCATTGAACAATTCGAAAAAGTCAGAAAAGCATTTTAAAACTATTTTTATTTTATTTTCAAAGGGCAACATGATTCTTTTGGTGGGAGACTTCCTTCTGAAATGAACAAACAAACAGCTCTTTAGTCCTTTCTGGCCTTTGTGTAGTGACCTCATTGCATTTGTGATATCATCGTCATCGTGGCCAACAAGAGTTTTTACTTGTTTTACATCAATCACTTGTTTAGAAAAGGCATCTGAAGTGACGCGTGTGTGCTCAGCAGCCAAGCATGACAACGTTGAATGAGGAGAAAGGCTTCTGTCAACAATAGCCATAACCAAGCAAGGATGTGTACAACTATTATGGATTTTCTCTTCAGTGTAATAAGCATTGTAGGATGAAATGTATGTGAAATGATTGTTCAATAATTACTACATGTCAAACTCACCAAGAGTAATGCTGTCATGGTGCTGGAAAATTATTTAAAATGTATATATCAAGAAACCCAATGTACAGGATAATGCTTAAAATGGACCCGTCACCCCAAACAAAATATTCAAAAATTATATTTTATCACATTAGTCAAGCAAAATGAACATTAATTCCACTATATAAATTGTTTTAATCTTGTTTCTTCAGTCTGGGAATTCATAATTATAGCAAGCAGGCAGGAGCCATTTTGTGGACACTGTTATTAAGGCAAGCCTTGTATCATCTCAGAATCTTGTTTGTGCACCAGAATGGAGGACCTGATGTCTATCCCCATGTCCTGGCTACACAATTAAATGGTTAAGAGAACTGGGGGAATGTGTGGGGAGCAGTGGCATCTAGGAAGTGCTGAGGAAACTGAAAGTAATTATCTGCCCCACCTCTATGCCTAAGGCATAGAGGAGTGGCAGACAATATTTGATTGACAGCTGAGATTTTTAAATGAGCTTAAAACAGCTATGAATGCTTTAATAAAAATTTGAAATTGGAATTAATGTTTAATTTGAAAAGGACTTTTATTATACAGATTTTTGTGTCTGGGTGACAGGTACACTTTAAAACAAGAAGTTATCTGTGTGCCCATGTATCTAGCTTTACAAAGCTCTCTGTATTGTGTAACACTATTTTTCACGCACCAATAAAATATGTACTGTAGACCCAATCCCCATCCAGAAAGGGAATAGTCTTCTTGGAGTCAGTCAATATAAGCATTTAAATGCTTTTATGGTCTAACTGGGGCTCTGTTTGGTTAGTTGAAGATGAACTGATAGATTTAATGCATTTGAACTAAATCACTGGAGCAGAATAATGGATAGCTTCTATGTGCACCATCTCCCCACAGCCTGTTCTCACCTTCTCCAGAGTGTGATTCTGTTTGGTTAAATAGATCCTAGACTTTTCTTTATGCTTTGATATCAGGTTTTAATGCTACACCCCTTTGTGATCTGTAAAAGTGGCTGTTCTGAAGAACATTGACCCTCCTTTAGTTAGACGTGAGGCAGCAGAGAACAGATGGATGATTTGTTTTGTGAAACTTGCTTTTCCCATTCCAATATCCTGCCAATATGAATCATGGAAGGGATGCACCGATGACTCACGTGTTTTATATACTTCACCTGCCATCACTGCTTGATCTGAAGAGAAGGGCTGCATTGCAGTTTCTAAAAACTAACACTTCTATGGTATCACTCACCTAGTGATGTATGTACATGATGCATCTAATTTACATCAGGCGCCATCTTTGGAAGTTGTGGTGAAAAAATATATTGCAAGAGTGGAGAACATTTATGTGTGATGGATATAATAATAAAGTATACAGTTAATGAGCTTAGATATTCATACAGGTAAATAGGAAAGTATGTTAACATATTCTTGCTTGTAGCTATGCAATACTGGCATTGGATATTCTGTGAGTGTAAACTGCATAAAAGTGGCCATACACAGGCCAATAAAAGTTGTCGGGCAGCTTATTGGCCTCTAATGTGCTTTCTAATCGATATCTGGCTGAAATCGGCAGATGTTGAAATTCCTGATGGATTGAGGACTGCTTCAGTTCATTGATGCAGTCATCAATCCCACCACCTGCATTCCTGGGCATATTTTTGCAAGATCTGCCCATGTATGACAGAATTTTGGGGTAATAATAAGGCCAATTACGTTGGCCCAGGTACAGGCAAATACGCATCTGAATTTTTCTGGGATATCACTATTATTTGTTTTGTCTTTACTCATATATATATAAAATAACACCACATGCAGAACTTGTCACTTTAATTTTATTGGTTCTTGGAATTTAAATAAATAAATCTTTTTGAGCCATACTGGGGCAAAGACTAATGGGAATGATGAACAATCTCTGTAAAATGTGTTGGTACTGTAAAGAATTAAAAAAAAAAAGTATGCCAGTTAATTCCTTAGCTTCCTTTCTAATGGCCAGGAATGTAAAGTAGTCAGGAGATAATTCCACCCTATCCCATCTGCTAGTGAGATCCATCAGACTATTTTGCTGAAACTTTACTGAAGGTGGCCATACACGTCGAGACCCGCTCATTTGGCGATATCTCCAAATGAGCGGATCTCTCCCCAATATCGGACTGATCCGATCATGGGCCCAACAATCGGATCATAATGCAGGCAATACGAGTGGTCGGATTGCGGAATCCGACAGGATTTTTAGCCCTGCCCGATCGACATCTGGCCAACTTTTGGCCAGATATAGATTGGGGAAGCAAATCGGAGGGCCCCGTACACAGACCAATAAGCTGACAACTTGGTCTGTTGCCAACAGCTATACACTGTTCAGTAATGACTTTCAGTGTAACTTGAATCTCATCCAGTGGCCTGTGCCAACCCCTCCCACGGAATGGGACCTTCAACCTGTGGCTTCCCAGCTGTTGCTTGTCATGGGAGCTACAGTGCAGCAGCAGCTGGGGAGCACAGGTTGAAGATCCCTGCCCTAGGGAATAGTAAAATTGTAACTGACCTAATTGCTACAGGAAGTGTATCATAAGGACACATGGGTAGCAGATGTTAACACTCTTAACAGGGGCACTTTCAGACTGCAGTGGAGAATGAAACAACCCCGCTAGACAGGCAGTGGGAATAGGAACCTTTTATTATACATATGTAGCTGAAGCATGAAGTCAACATAGGAGATCATTATACATTCAGCCTTTAAAATCCTTGGAAAACTGAGCATTCACAGCACTCATTTCCGTTTCTACTGCAAGCAAAGATTTTAAAGGATAACTTTTGCTGATATATATGACGTCCAATATGAAACTCAGTGGCGAAGAAGAAATCCATTCTCACAGTCTGTGAGCTTCATTTGCTAATAGAGAGCAAAATTGTTAGAAAGTATAACAGCCAGTGAAAGAGTTTCTTTCATGATTCTAACTTTAGTAGACTAAACAAAGCTAATTGCTGATTGGTTGATACACAAGGCCACAAAGAGAAACAGCTATAATGCAGGGTTAACAACTGAGGTAAATAATGATTTGCAGCTCCCATTTAGATATACTTGTAAATATGCAGAGAATAGGTGTACTGTGCACTCAATAAAACAGCTTGTATAGGGCACAGCCTGATTATAAAAAGGTCATATATACACTCTCATTAGACACAGTGATTTTTAAAATGGCATTTTTATCTTACATTTTACTTTTGATTTTACATTCTTCTGCAAACCATGTTGCTAGAAAAACCTGTTCTTGTATGTGCAGATGCAAGCTTTACCTGTGATTGAACTGAGATGGTATTTTATTAATTATGTACTAAGGTTTAACAAAGCCCTACAGCATGATTTGTGTCACCTGTATTGATATATTGCAGCCCCTTCACATTCCAAAGCCTTTCTGCACTCTCAGCATATTTACTGAGTCTGTAACAACATGCTTCCATTCACTATTACATTTTTACCGCTGCACTGGTCTCTTGTGTGAGGTTAGTGCCATTATTAAATCTGGTTACAGCTTTTGGTAGATTTCTTGACTAGTGGAAAGGCTGCAGCTAAATTTGTTGCCATGTACATTGTAAATAAAAACAACTGTAAATATACATATCCTAGAATGTTGCTGGCTGCATAATACTGCACACTACAGTTGTGCTCATAAGTTTACATACCCTGTCAGAATTTATGATCTTTTTAACCATTTTCCAGAGAATATGAATGATAACACAAAAACTTTTCTTTCACTCATGGTTAGTGGTTGGCTGAAGCCATTTATTGTCAAACAACTGTGTTTACTCTTTTTAAATCATAATCACTAGACAAACTACCCAAATGACCCTGATCAAAAGTTTACATACCCTAGTTCTTAATACCGAAGTACGTCCCATGCGCAGCTTCCGGTCTGATAAGTGCAAATTTTCCTCCAGTATTTTTTGATAACTTACTGCATTCATTTTGCCATCAATTCTGACCAAATTTCCTGTGCATTTGTAGCTCACACATCCCCAAAGTGTGTGTGAAAGAAAAGTTTTTTGTTATCATTCATATTCTCTGAAAAATGGTTAAGAAATCATAAATTCTGCCAGGGTACGTAAACTTATGAGCACAACTGTATATCTCAACTATAACTAATTTTTCCAAAACCTAAAATTAGGCCTCGGCCAACTAACCTTTCAAAAACGCCCACATACTGTGAGTTCTAATTCAAACCCAGCCCTAGGCCTAATCTTTCACACTTGACCTATGACTTCATTTTAGTCTCCCCAGTGATTTCCAGATACCCGCCAGCCCAACCAAGCCCCACAGACAATTTAACCAAGGGGTGGTGACACACAGTAAGATTCGTGGAAATTTAGTCGCACATCGACAAATTGCTTCTTCTTTAGGCGACTAATCTCCCGAAAAGCCTTCCTGTTGGCTAGAACAGAAATCACCAGCGGGATGGCACTCAGAGCACTTCATTTTCTGAAGTCGCCCAAAGTTCCCTCACAAGGAAATTTAGATTCAGATTCTAGCTAGCAGGAAGGCTTTTTGGGGTGATTAAACGCACCAAGAAGAATCAGTTTGTGGGTGACTCCCACCCTGAATCCTACTTTGTGTCCCAACTCTAATACCTGTTATATGAGAACTAAACCCTAAAAATGATCTGCCCTGTGAGATTAGAGCTCTAATGTGATATTAGAAACTCACACATTCTAATCATTTCTATGCGATTTTTAAAAGTGTTATCAATGGGTGAAATTTAGAGTTCACCACTTGATAACTATGCTTCTAAAAATCCCACCGAAATGAAAAGAAAGTGTGAATTTTTCTGTGGTGAGCTGTAATCTCACATTTAGATAAATCTAGTAACTCAGAAGCAACCAGCCAGAAAGTAGAATGTATTGGTCAACTGTTTAAAAGCAGAATCTGATTTCCATGGGTTAGCCTTGTGCAGACGCAAGTAATTTTTAAACTTGCTGTTCTTTTCTCAGTAAATGACCCTCAGTGACTATTAGAATGGTACCAATTTTGTGTGCAGGATGAATTATTATTATTAACATGTATTTCTATAGCGCCAACTTATAACAAATGTCACATAGCATTGACTGGGAAATACTGTCCTCGGAACCTCGAAGTGCCATTTGTATCAATATGGATCCATTTTCAGTCTTAGAAGGCCAAAGCACACTTGCAATAAAGTCCAAGTGATTTATGAGAATATCCCAAGTTCTTAGCATTAAGAGATGAAGGTTCTTATTCTTAGCATGAAACAGGAGCTCTCCAGAGATGACTCATTACACTGTGGGATCCGGGGAACCGCATGTTCCTGAGAGATTTGCTAAATACATCTGTGTGATTAACATGAAAGCATTACACCAAGGCTATATGGAGAAATGACTATAAGGGGAATTTTGTACATGCCAGGTATCACTTTCTAAGTAATGCAACTCTCAGGCATGACTGGGCAAATGTGCAGACTAAAATTACAAGACTGATGATCTAAATACATAGAGAATAATATGCTTCAAAAGTTATCATGCGGCAGTACCCCCACAGTTTGTCACAGCGTGTCTATCGACTTTTCAAATTTACTAAATAAATGAAAATGTTATACAATCGATTAAAGGACTGGTTCAACTTTAAGTTAACCTTTAGTATGATATAGAAAGTCCTATTACTAGCAATTTTGAAATTACTGTTTATTATTTCCTTTTTATAGTTTTTGAAATGTTTGCCTTATTCTTCTGTCTCTTTACAGCTTTCAAATAGGGGTCACTGACCCCAGCAGTCAAAAAACTATTGCTTGGTGAGGTTACAATTTTTGTTGTTATTCTTACTTTTTATTACTGGATGTCCTATTACAATACTATGTACAATATGTACAATATTTTTGGTTAACTGTATTTTTTGTTAAAGAGTGCAACAGATTGCACAAAAACGAGTTGAGATCTCAGCATATATTTAATTGTTGATGTTATATGCTATCTCTATGGCATTCCCTGATTCAGCTGTCAGCACAAGATACAAAACCTGCATTGTGTTCTATGCATTGTGCCCATGTAGGGTGGGCTGGGAGATGCAAGATCAAGATCTCTTTGATCCCGTTGTTTCTTTTTGTTGCTTACATGTTTCCCTTGCCAGAATCTCTTTATAATTGGGTGTACATAAAAATATGGGTAATATTCCTGCAGAGGAAAGAGGGAGGTTTGGCCAATTATCTTTTTTGGCACCATTTCACAAAAATTTAGTTTTGCGATTCTGGGTCAAAGGACTTGTTCTCTGTGGGAAAACAGAGTCAGGTCGTGGGTTTTGCCTTTTATCGCGACTGGGTGGAAGGAGGCAGAGTGAAGGGGGTCTGGCTTGGGGGGGGTGGGTTAAAACTTTGGTTTGGG
>CM044437.1:75674275-75694221 GCA_024363595.1 Xenopus borealis
TATATATATATATATAGATAGATAGATAGATAAATCTTTGTTTTCCGCACTCCATCAACTGCAACTTTATACATGTGGCTTCAGAGCTGCTGTGTTAATAGCAGAAATTTGTATTTATACCCTACTTTTTTTTACTTCCACAGATTTTTAAACATCTCTTTAACACTCCAAATTAAAAAAAAATATTATTTCAATGTGGCACAAGTTAACTGCCCCTCCACTCGTATATCTCCTACACCGTCCTGAAAATCATTTTACAAACTGTGAAAACAACACAATGTGCATCATTTACATGGGGCAGACCTGGTAGCAAGGCTTGCACGCTAGCTTTCTATAGATACAGCTGCAACCTAATTTGTTTAGTGATTTGAAAAGGCAAACAGACAGCTGTAGCAGTATTACACTGCCTCCCTGCTATTGAACAGGAGTTTTTCAGTGAAGCACCTTTTTACTTTGTAATAACAGAACAAATGAAACACTTTAATGTGGTTGTAACTCCAGAAAACTTGCATTTTAGTCAATATAAAGCCTTTATTCCAATGGATGGGCAGATGACAGTTCTGCTAGGCTAGAGGCTTTTGGACAGAAGTGAACTTCCTCCCACAGGGAATCACTGAGGCACACAGACACTGCACTGTACAACTTACACTGCTGGTAAACTTGACAGGAGGAGGCAGGGTTTTAGTTAAACCAACCATGCACTGGCTGTTTGTGGGTCTCTGTTAAGTATGAGAGCAGTGCAATGGTGAAAAGAAAATATATAGTTAGTGCAGGAACTTGGTTGAGCAAAATGGTAGCGAGGTGGAGGAGTAAAAGAGAATAATAAACCAATATGCACCACATCAGGCTACTGTTCTATTTCCTTGGTATACTGGTTGAAAACTTCAATGGAATAATACATTATCAGGCTTTAGGGTTGGGGTCCCCAACCTTTTTTACCTGTCAGCCACAGATATAAAAAATAGTTGGGGAGTAATACAAGAATATGTATTGGCAGTCTATAGGAGGCTCTGTTTGGCAGTACATGGTTTTTATACCAACAAAACTTGCCTCCATAGCTGAAATTCAAAAAGATCCCTTTGTGGTGCTCCTTGTGCCCATTATTAATAAAGCTTACTTGGTATCATGACAGCTATATCATTTGGTATGTCTTGGATCAGTTTGGCACATACTTTAAGGAGCTCAATTTTAATGCATGTCCTACCAAAAACAAGTCTAAGGATAAGTTAGTTAACTAAACACCTATTAGTGATGCAGCTTCATGCTAAAGTCATACATGAGCAAGGAGATTCAACTTGCAGTACTCCTGCAATATTTTCAGACACATTCAAGTACAACTGGGTTGAGCAATTTGTTTTTTTAAAGGAATTGTTAAGTATAAAAATAAAGACTGGGTAAATAGATAGGCTGTGTAAAATAGCACTGACTATTTTCCTCTATTTCTAACAAATGTTATATGCTTGACAGGAAATTTCCACAATCCTCCCTTACCATCTGAGC
The DNA here is from genome assembly GCA_024363595.1 of Xenopus borealis. Classification (NCBI taxonomy): domain Eukaryota; kingdom Metazoa; phylum Chordata; class Amphibia; order Anura; family Pipidae; genus Xenopus; species Xenopus borealis. The sequence continues at coordinate 75,675,776 of CM044437.1, forward strand.
CAACAGCTTAGACTTAGTAATCACGCTGTCCCATCAGTAAACTATGAAAACATTTAGTAACCCATACCACATCAAGAAGACTGAAAACCTAACCTAATTATATGATTTGCTTTTATATTACATTTATATAAAGTTCAGCAAATGATATAGGTTTGTGTTGTTACATTTTGATGAAAGAATCTTAAAAAACCATACATTTGGAATTATTTTTAATAATATGGTATCCTGTGCTATAACCTACAATAAATTGTGCCAATGGTACATGTTAGCAATGACAGTGTACGAGATATAGGGGTAGAGGGGCAGTTCACTTGTGTCACATTGAAATAATGTTTTTTTCATTTGGAGTGTTTAAAGGACAAGGGAAGTCTAAAATAGAAAAAGGCTACAAATGCTGCATTTTGTATACTAAACATAAACATGAACTTACTGCACCACAAGCCTAATTAAACAAATGATTTATGCTTTCAAAGTTGGGCACGGGGGGCTGTCATCTTGTAACTTTGTTATACATCTTTGCAAGACTAGACTACATACACATGCTCAGTGTGGTCTGGGCTTCTTAGGGACCATCATCAATGATCAAAAAACAAAGCTGATTGAGTTCTGCATGGCTTGTAATTAAGGCAGGGGCTCCCCCTGCTGTTCATAATTATGATTGTTTCCCTGCCAGAAGTTAGGGACCATCTGACAATTCCTATCCACAGCACTAAATGAAGGGAGAATTTCACTGCAGACAGTAAGGTTTCTTATAAAAACGGTACATATTTTTTAATTAAAGTATATTGGAGATAGATTTCTTTTTCATTAAAGAAAGTAAAAATGGGATTTTATTTCTTTGCCTTTCCTTGCCCTTTAAGGGATGTTTAAAAATCTGTGTAAATAAATAAAGTGGGGCATAAATACAATTTTCTTCTATTAACACAGCAGTTTTATGGCTGTTACGCCACATGTACAGTATAAAGCTGCCTACATTTGTTAAACACTTACAGAAACAGGTGTCATTAGTAAATGTGTAATTGTTAAAGAACTGTGCAGTTAGGAGGTAGAATAGTGACAGCTACATGCATCCCCTAGGCACCAGCCCACCCCACATGGACACAATGCATTGAACAATAATCCAGGTTTTGTATCTTGTGCTGAGACAGCTGCAACAGGGAATGCCATAAAGATTGCACATAACAACAAGTTAATATATGATGAGATCTCAGGTCATTTTTATGCAAGATATTCTTCAACAAAAATTCTGTCAACCAAAAATTATGACAATTGTATCATGGTCCTGTATCATTGTGCGTGGTTCTCAACCTGGGGGTCGGGACCCCTTTGGGGGTCGAACTACCCTTTCACAGGGGTCCCTTAAGGGGTTCCAGGAGCAGGTTCATCTCTCTCCCCACTAGCCCTGGGGCAAGGTTGTAGCTATCCAGGTGTTGGTGCTGGGAGTTGTAGTTCAGTAACCTGTGTAGGGAAGTCAGTTGCACTACAACTTTCTATATCCCCTTAGTAGGGACTGCCATACAGCTCTCCCTGCCCATTTTAAAATTTGTAAAATGAACATGGCAATTGGGGTGTGGCAAAACATTTTTGCTACACTACGCATGGAAAACAAACCTGCAGCCACACTGTCTCCTGTACTTTCCTAACAATCCGCTCTGGGCTGGCAACCAAAATATTTTTATATTTTATGGTTGGGGGTCACCACAACGTGAGGAACTGTATTAAAGGGTCGCATCATTAGGAAGGTTGAGAACCACTGTGCTATAGTGATCATCCTAGTGATAGGCTATACATTCTCTTCCTTCAAAGCAACTGATCAGTCTTGCAAATCCCAGATATGCCTTTTCCTTGACCTTGACTCAGTAACAGACTTGCAATAGATTGGCAGGTATTGATGCTTACTAAGGATCATGGGCCAGATAACAACACCCTTCATTCCTTATGAACTGAAATTGGCAGGAAACAAATCTGTTCTACTAGTGAAACCGGAGGCCCATAAAATAGAGCAGCTGTTAAAAGGGTTGTTTACTTTTAAATTTACTTTTAGTTTAATGTAGACATTCTGTATAATGTGACATTGATATTCTGAGACAATATGCAATTGGTTTACATGTTTAATTGTTTTTGTGGTTTTTCAGAAATTTCACTTACTATTCAGCAGCTTTCCTATTTGCTATTTCAGCAGCTATCCAGTTGCTAGGGTCTTGCTTACCCTTGAAACCAGGCAGTGTTTTGATGAGAGACTGGAATATGAATAGGATGGGACTGAATATGATGTGAAGCAATAGTTTTTTGACTGCTGTGGTCAGTGACCCCTATTTGAAAGCTGGAAAGAGACAGAAGAATAAGGCAAATACATGATTAACAGGTGCAAGTTTACAGTAGTGATGTTACTGGGGGCCCACGCAAATGCTGGGAACTTAATCAGGTCCAATTTTAAACACAAAACTTTTTTTTAAATAAATGACAACTGGAAACCTGAAAACAGGGCTGCTATACATGCTTGGTGGAACTGAAGCTGAAACCTCTTGTCCTAGTAGCATGATGAAGGCAAGAAACAATTACAGTGAGACAGTGAGTTCCATTTAGCTTTTGAACCTCCAGACATGTACATCTTACTATACTGTAATAGAGGCATACTTTTATCCATGACTTTAGTTACCCAGTATCACACTACATTATATGATTTTTCCCAATGATGCAGTAGCCCCAGTATAATTTATTTAAATTGCATATGCCTCACATTTGCTCTGCTCATATAATTAAAAGCAGTGCTCTTCATTATGAAAAACACATTGTTTATGTAAGCCACTGCCAGGTGCGAAAGAGAAATATTATGTAAAAAAAATATATATATATATATAAATTACATTGTTGAAAAAATCTTCAGTAATAGTTAAAATATTGTCAGTGAGGTTAACAGAGAAAGCAGTGACCGGTTAGGCATTTGGCTGGAGGCAGGATATTGGATTGAATTGTTATAACATGCCTGTAATATTAGTATAACATATGAGGCGTCAGTCTGACACAAAGGTATTCTGTCTATAAACACACTGTTAGCCTGGCCAGTATCTGCCATTTTTCAGCAAAAGGTTCATGAAATCAACTGTTTCTCTGCCTTTGTTTATTATGTGAGAATTCTCTTACAAACCAGTTCACCTATAATATGGAAAAATCACTACTGTATAAAGGAAATGCTGTGATGTAGCTCTCAAGTTCAAAATGACTTGATTTGCTCAATCTGAAGGGGAAAGGGCAAGGTGGAACTGTTTAAAGGAGAACCAAAGCCTAACTAAAGAAGTAGCTAAATATGTTGTACATTATGTTTTGGGCTTCTGTGCCAGCCCAAGGCAACCACAACCTTTTAGCAGGGAAGATCTGTGTTTCTGAAGATGCCCCAGTAGCTCCCCATCTTCTTTTCTGCTGATTCACTGATTCACATGCTCTGTGCTACTGTCACTTACTGAGCTTAGTGACCCACTCACAATATACAGTACACATAGAATAGAAATGTCACAATATAATGCTGATTAGTCATTAATACAGATAATTAATACATGGCAGCACAGAAACCAGTGCAATCAGCATTTAATAATCAGCCTTGTAGCATCAGCTTATATTAAAGGCCAACCTTATTTTCTACTTTATAATTTGCAAGTCCTGTTAGCTTAGCTTCTCAACAGCTGCTCAGTGCCCACTGAGCATGTGAGTGTCACTGACACTTTCCAAGATGGTGACCCCCTGTGAAGGTTTGAAATCCTGGATTATTGCTGCTATTGACAAGCTGAAACTTTAGAAATGTGCAATAAGTTCATTATGTAAAATATGTCATTTTTAACCATATTTGCTTTTAGGGTTTAGTTCTTTTATTCTTAAAGACAAATTGTTTGTGTACCCATATGTTCTACAGGATGACATACATTGTACAAGCCATATAACATGTTCTGTGCTATTGGCTAGAATGTAGACAAACTGATAAATTCATTTATGCTCTGGGACCTTTTCCTATAAAATGTGCAAAAATACTCCCAGAACATTCTTAAATGTACAGAGAAATTGGAGCATAAAGCCAAATTTCCTCTGTATGGCAACCATACATTTCCCACAATGCCCCTGCTGATATATTTGCCACCCCATTAGCAGGACACATGTAAAATCCATATGAAGAATGGTAATTTTTTTAGATGCAGGATCTGCCCTAGTAGATTTCTTATGTTAGAACTGGGGCATATGCCTATGCGCAATTGCCCACATGGTTTGCATCCAATACAACCCACCAGGGTTGCCACCTGGCCGTTATTTTACTGGCCTGGCCGAACCCAATGTTATTAATAGGGAAAAAACAAATATATGGGAAAGCCGGTATTTTTATTCCAAAAAAGTGGCAACCCTACAGCCCACACAGATAGGCCTCCTAGAGTGTCCACAGTAAGAATGCAATTTATGTCAGTATACTGTAGTCCCAGTGGTGGCACTGGATTCTGAAAAGGTCCCCTTTGCTAAATAGTCATATAATAGGAAGATGTTATTTATGCTCTGTACTAATGAGGAACTAAAGCCCCTACACACTCTGAAGTTGCAATGTTCAGAAATGAGGCAGGAAAACAGTCAATGACAGGTTGAAGATGTTGAGAGTTATAGTTCATAACATAGGCATTAAAGGGCAAGGAAAGTCTAAAATAGAATAAGGCTAGAAATGCTGTATTTTGTATACTAAACATAAACATGAACTTACTGCACCACAAGGCTAATCAAACAAATGATTTCTGCTTTCAAAGTTGGCCACAGGGGGCTGTCATCTTGTAACTTTGTTTTACATCTTTGCAAGACTAGACTACATACACATGCTCAGTGTGACCTGGGCTTCATAGGGATCATCATAAATGATAACAAAACAAAGCTGCTTGAGTTCTGAATGGCTGGTAAGTAAGGCGGGGGCTCCCCCTGCTGTTCATAAGTATGTTTGTTTCCCTGCCAGACGTTAGGGACTGTCTGACAATTCCTATCCACAGAAGTAAATGAAGGGAGAATTTCACTGCATACAGTCAGGTTTATTATAAAAATGGTACACATTTTTTCATTAAAGTATATTGGAGATAGATTTATTTTTCATTAAAGAAAGTAAAAATGGGTTTTGTATTTCTTCGCCTTTCCTTGCCCTTTAAAGGGTTACATTTAGGCCATGGTAAGTGTAGTAATAACTAGTAGTTTTGCAAAACATTTTATTTTGCTAAAAAAAAAGTAAGATGCCCAGCTCTAAAAAAAAATCACCCTATCATTCCAATTCTTCTTGGGGATGTTGGGAGTTGCAGTTGAAAGATTACTTGAGTGCTGTGGCTAGGACATCATTAATCTAAACTTAAACAGTAAAGCTATGGTCTGCTGTCTTTCCCATAACAAAAATGTGCTACAGGTGACTAGTGAATATTGTGTGAAAATGCATTTCCTTGGTACACTTCAGGTAAAAAGAGAGATGTATGTACTTATATATATACGTGTGTGCTGCTTCCTCATTCTACAGTCTGGTTTTAATTTGTGAAAATTGGCCTGCCTGCAGCACCTTGGCAGCAGTGATAAAAGGGGCGGAACTGGAGCTTCATTTTTTTATGACAATTGACGTCAATGGCATAACTGAAATACTTACTGGCCAGCATGAATCCGGCTCTGTGGGATGTGTGTTTTAAACAAGCATAAAAATGTGAAGCACAATAAAGCTCCTGACTGAAGTACAACAGTATGTGTGATCAAGGGAGGAGTTCCATGTGTAGGATTCGTTTTCTCAACTCTCAAAATATTGGCTTACCCTGCTGCCAAAAGAGCAAGAAAAACATTTTATTTTCAAGCAGAAATTGTCATCTTACCACGAAAAGAGACTTTTAAAACCCAGTATTTACAAGTAGACACCTAAGAAAACATTGTTTATGCAGGGATTTCCAATCTGTGTTCCCTCAGCTGATTTTTACTTGCATCTCCCAGAATCCACTCTGCTGAAAACAGCTGCTGGGCTATAAAGTCAGTAATCCCTAAAATAAATACTGTTTACAGTATATCCTAACCTTATATTTAAAAAACAAAACAAAAACATTTTCCGAATATTAAAACAATATCTCTCTACAGCACCCAAGACCCCCAGTCAATTATTCTGTAAGGAAGCTGCAGATCTCAGTTCATATATTATTTTTATTATTATTTATATAGTTAAAGTTGTCATACACTAGCTAACCTTCAAGGCACCCAACTGATTGCCCTGTTGCTCGAATAAATAATGGTGGATTAATTTTGTTTGATGTGTCCATACTACATGGGTTGATGGCTAACAACCCAAACAATCAAAGCTGACAGGTTTTGAGGAGAAGCTACATTACCGTTCACTTGCCTGTCCTAAATAGGCATCAGCAGAGTCATTCAGTCTAGACAGACCCACTGTGATCCAATAGTATTGCAGGGTGGTCTGTTGAAACTGCTTCCCATGGTATTATAGTATGTAGAGTTGGCCAAACTTTCTGACCATAACTAGGCATGTACAGGTATGGGATCCGTTATATGGAAACACATTATCCAGAAGATACAATGATTTCATTTTTTTTTGTAATACGAAATGAATACTTTGTTCTTGTTCTCAACTGAGATATAATGACTCCTTATTGGAGGCAAAACCAGCCAATTGGGTTTAATAAATGTAAAATTATTTTGTAGCAGACTTATGAAGATCCAAATTACAGAAAGATCTCTTATCCAGAAACCCCCAAGTCCTTAGCATTCTGGGTAGCAGGTTCCAAGGACAGTATAGCCTTATCTTAGAGGTCATTTTTGATACTGCTGGCCCAAATAGTCTTATGCTTACTTGTCTGTTGTCAGAGTTCCCCTAATGTTCACACCAGGCTGTAATATGTAACAGGACATTAATAAATTAATGGATTGATGCCCTCATTAATGCCCTATTACGTATTGCAGCCCATGTGAATATTATGGAGGTATTATATGTATTACTGGAACTGGAAAACTTAAAGAGGGAGATGGGGTTTCAAACTGCTCTACTGACAGATCTAGAGCATTTTCTTTATACCATGTGTGTACTCCTACATTAAACATTATTGGTGTGATATTGTTAATATATGCTGGACATTTGTATTTATTCACAATTACATGCATCCATTATGCTGTGCCACAAACATTTATTTAATAGTAATAGAATTAGGGACCACTTTTACCTTCAGGCATTTTTTTTATGGGTTATGGGTATTTTAGGTGTCTCAATAACATCATTTTTTTATATTTGAAGAATTTTGATCGTAGTGCCTGGAGAAATAGGTATTTTATATTTTTGATTATGTGGATGCATCTCTTCACCAGTAAATATATGTGTATTAATATAATATGTGTTTTAATTCAGGTTAGCTAAGGCGAAGTAGAAGGTGGTGAGCAATTAAAGAAAATAAAAAATGAACACTACAATGAACACCAATTAAGAATGGAGCATTTTAAAAGTTATGGTAAACATCTCCTTCGAATTCCAGAAAGACAGAGAGAAACAGATAGATAGAGAGACAGAGATATATATAGTATATAGAGATAGATGGATACTGCACTGAAACTGCATCAGAAACTTGGTACTAAAGCAGCCTTTAGCTTTAATCTCATACCTGCATGAAGGCAAAATGAAACACTAGCTCAATGAAATGAATGGAGACTTCGTACAGTCCTTAGAAATAACAAACACCACTCATTCCTAATAAACAACCCTGTGAGTCAAATCTCAAGTTATTGAAAATAAGGGTGTGCAAGTAAATGACGCAATTTATATTTATTTGCTGTTGAGCGGTTCCAAAGGCATTTCACAGAAAAGAGGAAATTTGTAGTCTAATCTGCTTCCCATTACTAGCACTGGTCGCTGCCAGCCAACCAGGAAAGCAACCAGCAATGAATTGACACCTTACAAAATCTATTTTCAAAGGAAAAAACGAAATTCTAATTTGCTAACGTCAGTTATTGCAGTCTAGGCTCTTATGGCAGACAGGCCTCTAACATCCTGCAATGTGTTGATGGAGCTCTGGCAGGACAAAGCAGATTAACCCTATAATCCTACTGTAAAGATCTCTTATTCAAAAACCTGTTATCCAAAAAGCTCTGAATTACAGAAAGATTGTCTCCCATAGACACCATTTTGTCCAAATAAACCGAATTTTTAAAAAGGATTTCCTTTTTCTATGTCATAATAAAACAGCATATAAGAGAAAAGGGACACTTATTGGTTGTGTAGAAACAAATAATGCGAACAAATAATAAAGTTGTTTAATAATAAAACAGTAGCTTGTACTTGATCCAATCTAAAATATTATTCATCTTTATTGGAAGCCTATTGGGGTTATTTAATGGTATGAAGATCCAAATTACGGAAACCACATGTCCTGAGCATTCTGGATAAATACCCATACCCATACCTGTATATGACCATCAAAAGTAAGCATATACTAGACTGAAACAGGGTTATATGCTCAAATGTATGGTTTAATTATTAATTAAGTCAATGTGTGAAGTGTGGGGATCAATTTGCAGATCTAGCAGCCTTCGTGACATTCAAGTTTTTTTTTGGATAAAAAACTTGAATCGAGCTTGATCGAATTTTAATGAAATTCGATTAGATTTTTCAGGTTAAAACATTAAATGTTATTAATAAATTTAAAATCACTAATGTTAAAGAAAAATGTACACTATTGTATACGTATGTGAATGTTCAATAAATAAAAATATTTAAAAAAAAAAAATGTTATTAATAAATTTCTAGTCGAATTTTGAATTTATGGAAGTTTTAAAAAACTAACATAAATTCGATATTCGGCCCTTGATAAATGTTCCTCTATGTATTGAGTACAATCCCCAGCAGGTAGCAGCTCAGAATCTGCAAAGAAAGTACTCAGAACTGGACTTTTAGCTTTTCCTGTTTGCGAAGAAGAACTTTATGTGCTTTCTTTTATGTCAATAAATAGCTAAGTAGAAAAAACATTTCTCAGCTAGTAATTTGCAGCTAGTTAGAAAATGAATTAATAAATTAAACCAATGGATTTATCTATAAAGTGCTTCTCCTGCTGCACAACACAGGCCAGATGTTTTGCTTCCTGCCCCTGGCCAGACAGTGTTTGGAGTATGCCACACAGGGCAATTATTATTATTAACTTTTTTATACAGCACTGACATGTTACACAAGCCTTTTAAGGAGTCCCTGCCCTTGTCGAGTATACAACAAGCTAAGGCTAATGGCACATGGGGCTGTTTCTCCAACTGTGTATAAATGCTTGCAGCCGATCCACTCCCATCTGCTCCTTCCTGTATCTACACAGACAGGCATGGCATTGACCTGTGTGCAGACACATGGTGCTAATTTCTGCACAGAAGTACAAATGAATGGATTTTTGCACTGAAAACCGCTCCATATGTTTTTGTATGTATGTGACGCTGTGTCTGTCAGTGCAGTTACAACATGGAGCCAATGGAAGTGGATTGGCTGTTCCTCTGATTTTATTTATAAGCAGACAGAGAAACAGTCTCCTGTGGTATTAGGTTTATGGGATTATGTAATAAAAGTCACAAACTTTGCATCCAATTTATAGTTACCCTTACTAACCAATCAGCTGGTATTATTTAGACTGTAAGCTCTACAGTGCAGGGACCTCCTTCCCACTATGTCTCTTACCACTTAGCACTTAAGCTCTTTGTCCTTATATTATTCTGTATATATTTATTATGTGATTTGTCTCCCCCGTGTATACTCGTATATACAGTACATTGCACTTTTATGCCCTGTACAGCACTGTGGCTCCTTAACAGAGCTTCACAAATAAAGTTATACATACATACATTTACTGGTTTTTAAACACATATTTCTGATTAGTTGCTATGCATTACTGGTCCAGGCGCCTTTGACCTGGCTGATCAACAAGCCAACCAATTTCCAGTCTTTCACTGATATTAGTCTCCTGCCATACATGCATTGAATGGTGAAATCTGTGTGTCTTCTGCCATACACCCACCAAATGGTAATATCTGTGTCTGTGTGGCCACCTTAACATACCTTCACTGCAGGCCCGGACTGGCCATTTGTGGGTTAGGGCAAATGCCAGAGGGGCTGCTATAAGGTCCCATAGAAAGTCAGTGTTTAGTGGGCTGGTGGGGGCTGTATGGGCCTCTATGTGGGCTGATGGGCCTCTGTGTACCTGAAATGCCAGGGCCTATTTTAATTCTCAGTCCAGTCCTGCTTCACTGCCTTACTTTGATTAGCAATACCCCCCCCCCATGATATTACCCTTATCTGTATTTTGATGCTGTGTCTACCATTCAGAGGTATATGCACCCCTCCAAAGTATACACATCCTGTGTTTTCATTTGTATTCTCACCTGGTACTATTATAAGTGTTTTTGTTTTTTTTATTAAATTGCTTCCTTTGTACACATTTAAAGATTCCTTGACAATGCGCTGTTGAATAACTTTTGACTGCATGTTGGCCAGTTGCAGGAGAATGCTTCCAAGCCTTATAAGGTATCCTTCCTGTGCCATCCAAGGGATCTAAAGAACACAATAAACATTGACACCCGTGTCACTTTTTCCTGTTTAGGTTTTCCTTCATGTTCTCCAAAAACATAAACCTTTGTCAGCCCAACTCTTGAGGCTCTATTATTCTCTGTTTTGTAGGAATGAATCACTTCTGGTTCTATTGAGACATGATAAAACATTAGCGGTAATAGCCACCTGCCTGTACAGAATGTCTGTTTTCAAAACATGATGTGGTTTCCTGTTTTCCTTTTGAATATGCCTTCCGTCTATAAGAGCCACAATAAACTCAGGAAACCTCCTTGTCTTTTCTGTCTGTGTATTAATCAATAATAAAATAATATCATAAAACCAAGATATCTGAAACATTAATATCCATTTTTATTAAGGACTCCATTATGTTATAATAGAAAGAGTCCCTGAATTTCATGCCACAGAATTCTGTTAAATAACATGAATTCACTAATCGTGGTTAATGGGGTTCTGTCGTGATTTTTATGATGTCGTTTTTATTTCTAAATTACACTGTTTATACTGCAAATAATTCACTCTACAGTATAAAATTTCATTTTTTATACCAAAAAATATTTATATTGGTTTGTAGGCATCCACCTCAGGTCATTTTGCCTGGTCATGTGCTTTCAGAAAGAGCCAGCACTTTAGGATGAAACTGCATTCTGGTAGGCTGATGTTTCTCCTACTCAATGTAACTGAATGTGTTGCAATGGGACCTGAATTTTACTATTGAGTGTTGTTCTTAGATCTACCAGGCAGCTGTTATCTTGTGTTAGGGAGCTGAATTTTATCATAGCACAGGTCACATGACTGGGGGCAGCTGTCTAGCCCCATCTCAGAAAGGAGGGTGAATTAATCCTCGATTTCGATCAATCAAATTGTGGTCGAATTTAAAACCTTCAAATTCGAATATCGAATTTGAAGGTTTTTACCGCGAATAAAAAAAAAAATTTGATCGAGCGATTTTAACCATTTGATCTAATTTTTTTTATTTGATCTAAAAACCTTAAAAAAACCCTATGGGAGCCTCCCATAGGGTTTAATAGCAATTTGGTAGGTTTAATCTGGCTAACTAGGAAGTCGAATTAAAATTTAAAGGGCAAGTAATTCGACTAAAGAATATTCAAATATTCGAATAGAATAAGTGGCCTTCAAAAATATTCGAAAATTCGAATTGAATGTTTTTTAAAATTCGATGGAATTCCGAATCATTCAAGCGAATTTAGTAAATATGCCCCTAACTGTAACAAGAAGAAGTGTGGGAGCAAAATACAAAACTCTGTTAATTGGCTCATTGACCTAACCTGTATGGTTTGTTTATGTGCACTGTGATCACATTTTTTTAAAATGGAAATTTTCTATTTATGATTACCCAATGGAAGATACTACAAAAAAATGTATATTATTATGAAAATTGTTTATTTACATAAAGCAGGGTTCTACATATGTGCTGCTTATGCAATACATTTTTTATAGAGACCTTAATTGTTTGGGGGTATAGTTTTCCATTAAACAGCATATGTAGTACAGAGTATGTGGGAAAACCCTCTTTAATGTATTATACCTCTGCTGCAATATATGCTGTAGTTGTGAACAGTGTCTATTAACTGTTGAAACTGAAGTACCCCTTTGAGCATCCACTCCAAAATAAACCAATTTTGGAAGAAAAGGCTGCAGTTGTTTATTAACAATGATACTTAGCATCAGTTAATAGATATGACCAACCATAATTAACTGTAACATAATTGCTTTCAAACATTAGTAAAACACTAACACATATTTCCAAGAGGTTAGACCCTGAGCCCCAGCCTCAAGTCTAGTTTCTGCCTTCTGTCCAAGACCCAATTCAAGTCCACCTTGCTCCAGGCTTGCCCAGTTTCAAACATACAGGGCAATGGACTAGTAAGATGGCTCTTGGGCTTTGCTTAGTGTATGTAGTGCCTCCCTATATTAGATAAGGCCCTGCTGTGGATTACTTGCCCTGCACAATCCATATCCTTAGGTCTATTTCCCAATGGAGCTAGCTACAAGTTGCAGTGACAAATGTGGCTTTGGAGGGAGGGGTACAATTGAGGAAAGTAATTTCAGAAAACTAGTTTCCCTGTAGTAGTGATTTCAAAGGACTTTCCCGGGTTACCTATCAACCTGAGATTTCATCTAGTGAATAATGTGACAAGGAAATGACGCCTGTAAAAGACCACACGGAATCTACTCCAGCTCAACCTGCTTGACCTTGTGGGTAGGGCTTAGAGCACTTATTTGGCTACAGCCAGTATTAGAAATGTTGTTATTAAAATGATTTTAATAGTGATATACTTTAAAATTGGGTAACTGTTGAACGAATGAATTGAATGGTTTAAATTGTAATAAATAATACTAAAGAAACAATAATACCAACTTCAAAAATGACATTTCAGAATGATCATATGTGCATTTCTTACAGTTGTTAAGTGGAATGTTTCTATGGAAATGAAGTACTGACAATATTATTGATAATGTGGTCTTCTGACACAAAGCTTCTTCTCCCAGTACAACGTGCAAAGCCTAACAGGAAAATGCCATCTCTATGGCACAGAGATGTACTTCCATCAGAAATTTCATGGGATATGGAGAACAACCATGTGAATGCAGGCAGGGTTGGACTGGAGAGCCCGGGGCCCACCGGGGCTGCTGGCCAGGGCCCCCCTTCCGCCCCCTGGACCCCACAGCTGCTGCGGCGCGCCATTGAATGTGTAAGCAACGCCCCCCTCCGCCGTGCTGCCACCGTGCTGAGAGAATGCGCTTATGCACAGGCCTGACATCCAATACGTAGTGCGTGTGTGCAGCTGCACATAAGTGCACACTCTCTGTAGAGCGGCAGCCCGGCGGAGGGTGTTGGACGTAGATACGCAGTGGCTCGCTGCAGCAGCTGTGGGGTCTGGAGGTAGGAAGAGGGGCCCACAAGGGCCATGGGCCCACTGGCCTAGTCCGACACTGATTGCAGGGTACAGGGGCTTGTAGTATCCTAACAAGCCAATGCATTGATTTCATTTACATCATTTATTTAAGGTAAAATTGTCCCCTGCTATTTGTCTATACAGTCCTGTAATGTATTTGTAAAGTGTAATCATGACCCCTCGCAAGTGCCTTTTTTCCAGAGAAAACAACTCCAAACTCGACAGTCTACCCTCATAATTTAAGTCTTCCATTCCGTAGGTTTTTAGAAACAATTCAGAAGGAATTTCCACATTGATGGCTATGACTGGCCAACCTTCCTTCAAAACACATTTCATTTCAATGTTGAAGGTTTATGTCTAGGACTGATAATGTGTGTGCAGTTCCATATAAAATTGTATTATTCATTTAGATCAAAGAACATGTTTCTGTCTGTAGATTTCCGTTTTGAGCAAAGCATGTTTAATGACACCTACTTGCAGTTATACAGAAAGATTCTGTTCCTGCCTGGACTTGTTACAATTCACATATAATCAGTTTTTCTCCTTTAATCCTTCTCTCTAACTTTGACTGTACAGCCTATGGTAGGGGTCCCCAACCGCCGGGCCCGCAGTACTGTGACTCTGACAGCACGGGGAGTGAGAAGCAGCATGATAGGAAAGCGCCAGGCAGAGCTGGATCTGGGTGCTTATAGGATGTCCCTGCACATGAGGCTAAATTCGTCCCTTGCTTCCTTCTTCCTTCTTCCATTCACTCCGATGAGATGCAGTTAGGGTTGCCACCCGGCCGGTATTTTACCGGCCTAGGCGGTAAAACACCAGCCAAGGCCGGGGCCAGTATTACAAATTTACCGGCAATGTAGCTGCCGGTAAATTTGTAATACCCCTTAAAAATGGCCCTTGCCTTGCCTAAATCCAATAAGAAACTTACCTTTCTCGTGTCTTCAGCCGATCGCTCGCGTGGCTCCGCCCCCTTTGACGTCACGTCACGCCCCCTTTGACATCACGTCACGCCCCTTTTGACGTCACGTCACACCCCCTTTCGGCCCCGCCCCCCGCCGGCCGGTACAGAAATTTGTAAAAGGTGGCAACCCTAGATGCAGTGCATGGGCGAATTTATTGGCCAGGGGCGAATTCGCGGCGAATTCCCGTGATTCGCCGCTGGCGAATAAATTCGCGAAACGGCAGCAAAAATTCGCCCCCGAAAAATTCGGCAACAAAAACGAGCCGAAAACGACGCGACGCGATTGACGCGAAGCGAAACGCGGGAGTTTCGCCCATCACTAAGTGCAACGCATGATATCATGACCCCATGATATCGCTGACAGTACAGCGATGAGTAGCTTTGCATATGCTATAGCTATACTGTATCTAATTAACCTTTGCATTTCATTACAACAGGACTTATTATAACTGAACAATACATATTTTACAGGAACTCGCTAGCCATAACACATTGGTTAGCGTAATTCAAAACACCACTATTTTGGTTATACCGACAACGGAGATAATCACATGAAGAACAAGGAAAAGGTCAAGGAACGTTAAACTATATAAGTTGGCTAGAAATATTGTACGTTATGTTTTGGGTTTCTGTTCCAGCCCAAGGCAACCGCCTTTAGCAGGGAAGATCTATGCCTCAAAAGATGCCCCAGTAGCTCTCCATCATGCTCTGTGCTGCTGTCACTTACTGAGCTTAGAGACCCACTCACAATATGCAGTACACATAGAATAGAAATGTCACAATATAAGGCTGATTAGAGATTAATACATATAATCACTACATGGCAGCACAGAAACCAGTGCAATCAGAATTTAATGATCAGCCCTGTAGCATCAGCTTATACTACAGCCCAATCTCATTTCATTTTCTGATTGATAATTTGCAACCACCCCTAAACTTAGCTTCTCAACAGCTGCTCATAGCCCACTGAGCATGTGAGTGTCCTGGATTATTGCTGCTAGTGACATGCTGAATCCTTAGGTTTGTACAATAAGTTCAGGATATAAAACATGGCAGTTTTAGCCATATTTATTTTTAGGGTTTAGTTCTCTTTTAAGATAATTTAAGTATATACATCAAACATCCAATCCGCAGCCCTCTAGTCATGCACTGGAGAGGAATTGTCTGTGACTATAGAAGAAAAGAGTAAACATGTGAAACCAATGCTTTGGTCTTGGCAACCTCTGCCCTATAAAAGCTAATGTCATGAGAAAGGATCAAGCCTTGGTCAGGAGACGTATACCAAGAAATGCTAATATGCAGCAAGGTGCCAGCCTATTTAAAATTTGACCAGAGATAAATAGTAGGATCCCATATGGGGTTTACTGTGACATGATTCAATTTTATGAACATAACTTTGTAACAAATCCCCACTTGCATAGATACAAAATTACTTGTGAAAGAGGGGACCAATGAATGTGCATTGATCAATCTGAATATTGTTTGTTTCTGAATATTTACTTGATTGTATAATTATATTTTCACCATACACACAGTGGTGGAGCAGGGGGTGCAATTGGGCCAGGGTCCGCACACCCTCAGGGTCCCCCGGCAGCTTCTGCACTGCTGATTTCTGGCTGCAGTAGCCAATTTCCGGCCACGGCGGGCGATTTCCAGGGTGATAGTCTCATATGGAGGGGGGTGTTACGTTACTGCATACACATTATCAGGTTAATTATTGGAATTATTGTCTGACGAAGGGGCACGCCCCCAAAACATTACATCTTGTGACTGAATAAACTTGCCGGGGTTCTCCCCGGTTTAACGGCCTTTGAGTTTGGTATCCTTAAATGGTACTACCATATTTGTATAACTGGGCAAGAGTCTTAGAACATTACTGAGGGAAGCTGGCTACAAATTATAATAAATATTTATATTTCAAATACATTTCCAAGAGCAGTGCATAGCTAAGGTATTGTACCTTAAATACCAGGGTACTTTTAGCATGTGGAAAATATTTTTAAGAGGTAATCTGCTTTCATGCTTGTTCCCACGCATCTTATATACAAGTTGTAAAATTTCTGGCAGAATTAAATATAACGCTCTATACCTAAGCATATTTTTGGGGATTTCAGTTTGAGCAAGCCCTGACCCGCATCCATATGACTCGGATAACATTGACACCTCATTATGTTTAGTAAATTATCTTCATGGTTGGATTAAGTTGGGGTAAACAATAAATTGTCAGACTGACATTCAGTCACAGATTGCATTATTCAGTCTGATTCCAATTTCAGTCAGTCTAATCCAGACAAGGGCCAAACGATACAAATAAGAATGACCAAAACTTACATTTGTGTAATTCTATATTTACATCAAATCTGAATTATAATTTAAATTAAAAACCTGCAAAATGTACAAGGAAGTGTAAGTACAAGTTATTGAGCTTTTATACCTGTGTTTCCAGTTTGAACAAAAAATATCAAAATGTAAGTAATTTCTCTCTTTAGATGATAGTTCCCAAACTGTGGCCCAGGAACCAGCATAAAGGCTGATAAGACAGATAAGATTTGGTAAAAAATACCTAGAAATTACTGGAAGACTGGATTGATGGTTAATGAGGGAGAGATTTTAGCTAAAATATACAGGTATGGGACCAGTTATCCAGAATGCTTGGGACCTGGGGGTTTCCAGATAAGGCATTGTTCCATAATTTGAATCACCATTCTTTAAGTCTAGTTAAACATTAATTAAACCCAATAGGATTGTTTTGCCTCCAATGAGTATTAATTATAGCTTAGTTGGGATCATGTGAACCCACTGTACTATTTTATTATTTTAGCGAAAAGGGCAATTACTTTTAAAAATCTGAATTATTTGCTTAAAAGTGAGTCTGTAGGATATGGCCATTGTGTAATTTAGAGCTTTCTGGATAACAGGTTTCCAGAGAAAGGATCCCATGCCTGTATTTGTTGTTCTAGATTAAGGTTGTCCAAATGAAGGTCTTGCTGAAGGGCATCATCATTTTAATATAATCTGCCCAACGTGAATGACGAATAACTGGTTCAGATTTATGTAGAAAAATGGACTGTTTATCCTAGAAATTCTTTAAAGAAACACTGCTGAATACAACAGAGTTGTGATATACATGTAAACTTGTAAAAACATTGAAAGGGCCAGGATCATATGTTGGACCTCAAAAGGTCTGGAAACCATTGCTTTAGATTATAGATCAACAAAATATTTGTCACACTTATTTATAATCTCACAAAATAATAGGTTAAAGTTCTAATGTTTATACTTGTCAAAATGTTTTGCCGACCCTCCTTACCTGTCCCAGGAACTCCTACTTATACACTTTTGTTGAGACTGGCAAGTATGGAATGGTGCTGCTGCAGAATATATTTCTAGCTAGCACTTTTATGTTTGAGACTTTATATATAAATTAGGTAAAGGAATTCCATGCTGGGAAGTGGTAATACGAGATCATTAATAGGGCTCACAGAGAAAGCTGGCTGCCTTTTTAAAGAGGAAAGGCTGATACATATAATTATTTAACAAAATCTTTAGCAACAGATTCAGAGAAATATCTGAGGTCAGTAACCCATGCGGTTTCCCCAGTGAAGCTAAATTAGCAAATGGCATACTGGGAGGACAGACTTGCTGTAATGATGGTTTTTATCAAACTAAAGACAATTGCCTTAATGACTAATATGGAGCTAATAAGCTAATAACAATATGGAGATAGAGTTATCAGTAGTGTAACACCAATTATTTAGGTTCATGTGACAGAAGTAAAAATATCATAGACTCAAGCTCAACCTCAATTAAATGAACCCCCTTTTCCTCCCAAAGCCTGAACATTTTCCTCTACTTTAGCACTTACGCTAGACGTTAGTTCGCCTGGTCAGACCAGGCAAAGTTCAATAGGAGGTTGAAAAAAAAAAATGTCAAGTCCCAAAAAAAACGCCGGCGTATTTTAGCATAGGAGGGTGATAGTCTGAAAAAGATC
>CM044437.1:75696327-75752919 GCA_024363595.1 Xenopus borealis
TATATATGATAAAAAAATGTAAAAGTCTCAAAAAAACTAATTTCACTTTGTCATGCAAAAAGTTAATATTAAAATGTAAAATAACCATAATAGATGGGGCCCTTGGCAATGCAGAAAAAGCCCCCTCTGAGTAAGGGGATTACTTTTATATACTTCCACTCTAGGGGTACTCAAATGCTGGATTTCCAGAAAATATGGTTTTTCTGCTCTATTATAATTCCTTCACTGTCCTAACTGCCAGTACAGTTACAAGCAGCTTACTCCATGTGTTAAATGAAACATGGTTTTGCCAGTACTGCCTAGTGTAGTTTTAAAGCATTAGCAGTTCAGTGCAGTGACAGGTTACTTTAGTGCTCATTTCTCACACATCCATAATATTTCATCCAGAGTGCATCTGCTGTATACTTTATTCACATTTTCAGCCCTGTAATGGAAGCTATTCCCATAGAGACTTTCCTAAGTTTACACAAACAAGTATTGTTTTCAGTTGCCTCCTGTAGGGTTTTCATTTCCCTTAATCAGTAACAAATGGCGGTATCAGGGGACATGCTATAATGTTTAATGAACAAACAGCAGTATGTAGCAAACGCATACACTAACAGGATTTTGGTAGTGTTTCTTGTTTTGTTTTTGCGCAGGTGATTAACGTGCGTGGGCATGACACAGGATTCAGGTTTTAGTCATGCTTGGGCATACGTCCTTATAAAACACCCTTCCTGGTGCTGTTGGGTGATGACCTAACATACATGTGAGTAATTCTCATGAGTAGATGATTAAAGAGAATGAAAGAGATTTTTACTCATTAATTCATCTGTGCATGAAATCTAATAAAAGTATTTATTTAAGAGAACTGACATTTAAATTTGCTTCCTTTGTCATAAGTGTGTTTATGTTATGCAGATATGTGCTGAGAAATCTCAGGAATGCTGTAACACACTAAATTCATATTTTATACCGGGCTAGTGCAATTGTCTACACTGTAGATTTGCTTGAGAACATTGTCATTTTTGTGCCAGGATATCTGGTTAATCTCAGAAAGGTTTCTTGAATTTAGGAATCTCACATCTACAATTCAGTTGCAAACCCTGTAGATAGGGATGCAGTAGGGATTAAATCCTGTATTTCGTAAAAGAAGTTAACTCTAGCCAATAGTTGGGTCTCTAGTTTAGGAGAAGAGGTGTCCCCTTCCATTCGTTAAGCATGTTTTAGGGGACACAGGGAATTGCCAATACTCCAAGGGTGTTTATATGGCTCTCTGAACTGTATATGGGAGGTGATTCCAATGTTCAGTTGAACTGCACATGCTGGTGTAGATGAAGGCAGGCCTAGGATGGCAAACATCAGACAGAGGCGTGCAGTCTGGGGACTGGGTGGGAGAATTCAACAATGAATCTCCTGCCTGTTCAGTCCCCAGAGCCAGGCTGTGAAGTGAAGGGCACCAGCAGCAAAAGGGAGTAGGTGGAGGAGTAAGGGTGTGGCAGGGAGGGGATGTAAATGTGTAGGGTGCAAGTGGTGGGGGGAGGCACTATCAGCCTAGCGGATCTTTGGGTATAAATCCAGCCCTGGGTGGTGGGTAAGGCTATTTAGTAGAGCAGCTATAGGTTCAACTGAGGAAACTAGAAGATATTATTATCCTTGCGGTCATCGCTATTGTAGGCATGTAAGCTTGTACCTTTAGGTATAGAGAGTTCCCAAGAGAAGACCCACTGTGTGCTCTTTTACTCTGGGTCTAGACACCCATCCTATCACGACCATTAGCTGTAACTACCCTGCCCATTTCCATGTCATCAAGGAAGATTCTATGGCCAATCTGTTGTGTACACTCATGAAAGATCTAGGAAAACTACTGGATCATATTTCTTGCATGTGTCTGGGTTATTTCCCCCCAATTTTTTTTTTTTTCAGTGATCCTGTTTGCTTGCCAAAACCCTTTATTATATAGGACAATTTGGAACAAAATGTATTAAATGCCTGAACATGATGTCAGAATAATAATGTCTGCCCCCATCTTGATAAAAAAATCATAATACTAACAAAAACATCTACATCTAAATGTAGAAATTAATGTTTAAAAGGATTCAAACACAAAAAATGCATTGAACTGACCGCTAATAATAGGCTTTGAGCTCAATGGCTTTGTTTAAAGGGCAGGGTGTCCATGCATTTACTCTATTCAGTGAACCTTCAGGTTGCTGACTCTCAGTTGAGCCAAAAGCCTGATATTTTGCAAAATTGTAAAATAGGCCAGAGATGCTGAACATTTGTTCAGTTCTTTTTTTGTCAATATATAGGTGGGCTTCATAAAATTTACTCTAGGAAAGCTATTTCTAGGGCAAAAGATAGAGATACCTTGGACATTTGTGGACCATAGTCCTATGCTATGAAGAGTTAAGCCTAAAGGGACCAATATACCCGGTACTCGTTTGATGCTGAGGGAAGTGATCTTAAGGTTAAATGCAATCTGCCTGTATAACTTTTTCCAGTAAAAACTGAGATATTGCCTAATGCTGTTAAGAGTAGTTCCATTTGGTACCTGTTACAGGCTGATTGGCAGGCTTTCTTTTGCAGACGTCTGTAAGACAAAATATTGGCTACCCTAAGCATTTCAAGATAAAAAGTTAAGACCACTGCAGATAGATTTATTTTTCTAGTAGAACTGTCTAGCCCTTCCTAATAAGAAAATGACTTACAGATGAGTGCAGATTCTGAGACTTAATACAAGTTTCAAATGAAAGGGAAAGCGAGTAAACCTAGGTATAACCTAGGTTATATTGTAATTTAGTGTTTACATAATCTTAGTTACATTTCTTTTAGTAGCAAATTAAATAAATGAATCAGATGTTATCTAGGAATGTATAGTATATTTAATATTAATCATAATTGCTTCCCATCAGTCTCAGCAGAATTATCATGGAATTGTGTGTGTGGACCTGCACTACACTTAGTTGACTGGTGATTGCCTGGAATTGCAAGGAGCACCCAAATGTCAGGCAATCCTTGTTGGGTAATAATAATATAATTCTATATATTCTGTCACCCACCTACAGAGCTAATACTTTGCCAGCCAGCTATTGACTGGGGTGTGTGAGGCCCACCAGGACTACTGCCGCAGGGGCCCCACTCCCCCCAGTGGCTGCCCACTTGCTCACCCATTGCTCACCCACTGCCGTCCTCCTCCTCCCCCTGCATGCACACCTTATACTTACTTTGCCATGATCAGGGGAGGGCAGTGGAGGAGTGACAATATTGCAGGTGGGGATTAGGGGGCAAATTCATTATTACGCGAAGCATCTAACTCTAGCGCTAATTCGCCAGCGTGACGTCAATTTGTAACTTCGGAAATTCACTAACACCAGCGCTGGCGAATTTACGCTAGCGAGGTAGATAGACTAGCGCAACTTTGCACCCTTACGCCAGGCGAAGTTGCGTACTGACGAAGGATCGTAAATTCGCAAATTCACTAAGACGAACATTTTCCTCAACGTTAGCACTTACGCTAGACGTTACTTTGCCTGGTCAGACCAGGCAAAGTTCAATACAATAGATAGGAGGTTGAAAAAAATTATTTTTTCTAAGTCCCAAAAAAACGCTGGCGTATTTTAGCATAGGAGGGTGATAGTCTGAAAAAGATTGATATTTTTTGGGGGGGGTTACCCTCCTTCCCCCCTACATTTCCTAACATATGGCAACACAACTATACAGGGGGCACATGTAGGGCAATAGAACAACTTTATATAATTTATTAAAGGTTTCCTGGGCTTGTGTAGTGGAATGTAGTGGCTGTAACATATACTTCTATTATAACTTAAAGTTCCCGCCGTATGCAAATTAGGCTTCGCTAGCGTAACTGTGCTCTGCCTAGCGAAATAACATTAGTGCAACTACTCTACCGTTCGCGGACCTGAGCGTTAATTTGTACTTTAGTGAATTTGCGTAGTGCTGGCGAAAATTCGCCTGGCGAAGTGCAGCGGATGCTAGCGAAGCTAATGCTAGCAAATTTTCGGATCTTAATGAATTGGCCCCTAGGTATGGGTTGGTAGAGCCCAGCATTTTCACTCTGGTGTGCCCAGCCCAGTCCAATACTGTCTTTGTCTCCTGTAGTTTACTTTTCTTGCATCCACTTGTCACTAACCACATGGGACAGCTTTCAACCCTAAAATGCACACAGTTGTTTTTAGCAAATTCACTTTGTGTGTGCATTGACAGGCAGATGAAAACAATCTCAGTGGCAGAAGAATCTACCAGGTATGCTACTATATCTAAAAAATGCTAAAAAAAAGTTAATTTATGTGATGTCAAGGCATCACTTTTGAAGAAGTCCTAACTAAGTGAAACAGGTTTATTTTCCTTAGGGGGGAGAAGACATCATACCTGTTTTTCTCTTCATTGGACATGACACCTTCCAAAGAAGAGCTTTTCAGCAACTTCGTATTTGCAGGTGCCGGGGATTGAGAGAGCCAACAATGGCAGAGAAGACACCACTCCATATAAATGTACTAAACAAAGATGCAGTTCATCACATACATTAATTCAATTGATTTTGTGTTTTCTCAAAGCTGTATTGTTGGAGTGCTGGGGTAATGTGCATTAAGGTATGGCATACCTTATCCCATCATCCAGAAATCTATGGATGAAGGCAATTCCAATTAAATTTAATTATTAACATACTTTCTTTTCAGTCTGTAATAATAAAACAGTACATTATACTTGATGGTAACTAAGCTGCATAAATCCATACTGGGTTTATTTTAGTGATGTCATTTCTGTCACATGACTGAATCTTAGAAGTCCTCTAGGAGTTCCATGACCTGTATAAAAACACTTGGCCTTCAGCCTTGTGCTTTTATATGGTCATTGAACTCCTTTGTAACTTATAATATCCTTCTATTTTGCAAGAGGGGGTACTTATATATATATATATATATATATATATTTATTTATATTTATTATTTAATAGATGTTTTCATTAATTATGCAAATGATTAAACATAACACTATTTAATTTTACAAGAGGGGGTACTTTATTCACTATATATTATATATATTGTATTATTTATTATATAATATATACTGTATATATATATATATATATAAACATAAGATTGCAAAAAGAAGAGTAAAAAGTGAAACAAATGATTGGTAATGTCTCTCTAGAAATTAGTGGCCACTTTATTCAGATTTTATGGGAAGGAGTGAGTAGAAAAAAAGTGCAAAAATATACACACTTTCACACAACTGCTTTGTCTCTACTTTAGTACGGGATGATTAGTTGGCCTTGTTAGGTGCAGACAGATTTCACAACAGGATATAAGTCATTGCACCAATGACAAATGAAGAAAGTTGACCGTATTGTTTCCTGACAGCATGACGTCAATGCAAGCTGATAAATTGTAGAAGAAATGTATTACAGGTGCTTTTGGCAGTTTCTGCTATTCTGACTACCTAAGTACAAGTAAGAAATGCCTTGCCTCTGTCAAAGGTTGAGTAAATGTCAGCTCAGATATGTGCTTTGCATACTGCAGGTAAGAGCATTGAGGGGATTCAAATCGCGAACATTATTATTAAGATTCCTGGCTGCATATTCAACTTGTGGGTTTAAAGTTTGACCTGCTGATGTATTACAACTCATGGTATCCCTGAACATCCCTGGTACATACCCCAAATGATCTCACCTGCAATATCAGGAGAGCCACATGCAGGTCCTTGAAACTCCTGCAGCATATTATTTCTTTATTCTGTTTGTTACTTGTTCACTTAGTTATATTAAACATTGATGTGGTTTGGCATTGGCCATTTGCTTGTTTTATTATACAATGTATTAATGAGTTAACAATAACCAATAGCAGAAACCAATAACAAGAAAGTATTGAGCTCTAAGAAAATTACAACAGTATTATTTTAGGCTTTTGACTATAAGGAGTAAGGAAACACAAGGACATGAAAGGTCAGTGTATCTCCCTTTTAACAAGGAATCAATTAATAGAACTTATGCTGAAAATAACTTTTGCCTGCTTTAATCACAAAAAAACATGTTAGGCTAAACAGGACAAAAATGGAAATTGAAGATACTCCATGCTACAAGGTAATTAAACCAGTTTCTAATCCCCTTCCTTCATCCTTTGTTGAGCCTGTTTTGTTAGCAGGAGTCCATTATGCAGGGGAATTATCTGTACACTGGTAATCTACAGTAAAAGAAGCAAACATGAAGTAGGTTTAGTTCCCTGTTTATGGTTTGAGAGGTTTTCTGCCCTTATCATTAGAGAATATGCAAATGAAAATCATTGAATGAAGGAGGCTGGTGTTGTATTGTTTTCTGCTTTATACGTTCAGGTATACTTATAAGTACTGTATATTTTCAAGTAGTTTTCCTGTACAAAACAATTCGCAACAAAAAAATGTTCTTCTTAATATAAGAAAAAATTTGCACTTAAAGTTGAAATGACTGTTAACAAATTTACCCTTGGCATCATAAATTGTTTTTTTTTTTTAAGTCGCAAAAATATATTTATGAATCTTATGCAATTGCTGCTGCTGCTGCAAAAAAGGCAAATAAATGTCAGACTTCTAAACCATTGCCAATGATTATGCATAAAATAAGTTGCAGTTAGAATTCTCAGCTAATATTCTCAGTTAACGGGTTGCTTTTACTGGCAGCTCCTGAATAAACCCTCTGAAACAGACATGCCCTGCACCTGGCCATTCCCTTGCCCCCTCTAGTAAGTTGTAAGCTTTGCCAATCCTTCATCACCTCATTATTTCACCTTTTACTTAACATAATTAATAAAAAATCCAAACCTGAACTTCATATAATACACAAAAAATAAAACTGATGGTTTATATATTACAGAAGTATTGCATTCTGTCGTCAGAGTTTTGTAGAAAAAAACATTGTAAATGCTCCTTATTTCCCTTCAAGAGTGGTCAATGTTACTGTTTTATGGGAAAAACAATTTTGCTGCCTGATGCGCTGATTCTATACAATCAGGAAGAAGAGAAAAAGGTCACCTTTATCATAAACAAAGTTTAAGTATTTGAAGAAATATGAGCATTTCTTTTTGAAATGATGGCGTCATTGCTTTGAGTAAATAGAGCTCTAAGGCATACTGATTTCATACAAATATGTGTTTCTTAAAGGAAGTAAAATTAGTTCATTTTAACAGCAATGAGACAGCAAATTTATTGATGGGATCTACAGAGACTTTTTACAAAGCATCACAATTGTGCAGCAGGTATACTAAGGCCAGATCTTGTATGATTATGGAATCAATGATATAGAAACATCCGGCACTGTGTTTCGCACTGTGCTGCTAATCGAACATATCAATGACTCCTATTGGGTGTACACAGCCTCAGCAGACAATAATTTGGTACCTAAGCTAGAATAAATCCATGTTGTGGCAAAATAATACTACAGGAATAGGGCCTGTTATCTGGAATGCTTAGGGGCTTTCCAGATAAGGGTTTTTTCAGTAATTTGGATCTCCATACTACTAAGTCTACTAAAACATAATGTTGCCTCCAATAAGGATTAATTATATCTTAGTTGGGATCAAGGCACTGTTTTATTGTTACAGAGAAAAATGATTATTATTCCTAATTGTGTTAGCTTTGCTTTTTAGAATAAACATTTGTATATTCTGAGACTAACCAAGACTGCTGTTCTTTATCTGGCTTACTATACAGGTGTGAGGTTTTCTGTAATTTGTATATTCATACATTGTTTACTAAAAATAACTTAAACATGAAATATACCAAATAGGATCATTTTGCCTACAATAAAGATTATTGCATCTTAATTTGAGTCAAGTACAAGGTACTGTTTAATTGTTACAAAGACAAAATGTTGAATTATTTGATTAAAATGGAGTCTAAGGGAGATGGACTTTGACCATTCTTGATAACTGATTCTATACCTATATATTTTTCAGTGGAGGGGTTCCTTTTCCATCCCTTCTCTGGGGCTTTTCTTGCAGAGGGTTTGGTTTGGCCAACTGTTCATGCAAACCTCAAGATCCTCTTATAATTAAAGATAAAATTATAAAATACCCTCTTTTTCATCTTATCCATGTCCGATTACTACGGTGTGATCAACTTTGTATATTAGCAGATGTGCTGTGTGACATTCACTTACGCACTATAGTAGGCTTGTGAGTGAATGTTACATAGCTCAAGTACCAGTATACAAGGCACCAGCCAGAAGCTGTCATCCTCTCACCCTGCCTCCAGCATCGTTCACATTTGGGCATTCACAATGGGGCAGTGTGCTTTTTCCGGATAGACTCTCATGTGATGGAAATATAATATATATAATTATTTCCAGAAAACCATAACTTCGGTCCTAATAAATATGTTCTTGCATCCGGGAATAAAGCTGAACAAGGAACTGGGATTCTTTGCTTTTAGCGAAACTATTTAAATGAAAACACAACCAAACAGCCTTGTAAACAATAATTTTCATTATGCTTAAAGTATTGCAACACATGAAAAACACCTACACTTTAATATTTCTGGGAAATGAACCTGTCAGCTAGCAATTATTTGGTTTTGTTTGTGTTTTTCCAACTAAAAAGAACTAGCTACACACATATTTACACAGAAAATTAATTGTTTTTGAATGTTTTTCTGTTTATTGAAATACCAGTCCATGGCAGATCCATATACATATTCCAGACATGTTCTTATGTAGGAAAACTGATTATAAAAATAAAGGAGAATAAACACCTGTTTTCTCCATTGATAAGTAATTTTGTTGAGAGAAATGTTCTCCTTTTATAAACAACCAGACACACATAAAAAAATCCCATCTACAAACTTTCTATATTTCACAGCATTAGTAGTGTTTTGTCCATATGGATACTTGATTAACACAAATACTTATAGGTCTTGCAATGGTCTACTTTTTAGTTCTAGCACTGACAGAATCTACAGAAAAAAACACTTCTGTATCCCATTCTATTAAAATTCTTGGCATGTGCCACAGCTAAAGGCAAGCAGGCTTATCACAGAAGGAACATGTTTGCAAAAGTTAACAGAGCAAACTTCCAACTGAAATACCAAAAGGTAAGTAGTAATATACCTGTGCTAAACTTGCCTCATACATCCAACTTGTCATGTAAATAGTACTGTACTTGGTACTGAAAGTATTTTACTCAATACACACATTATTCTTTGCATGGCTATAGGAGAACATTGGCATATCTATGATCCAGCCTGCAACTGCTCCTATTTCCCTGTACAACAATGTAATCTGGGACCACTAGCCCTAGACATCAGATACAACAATGCTGGTGCCATTTATTCCTCACCACATACATGTATAAATATAGCCATATGTATTTTTGAGGAACAATTTAATGTCCTTTCCTGTCATATTCACTTGACATCTCTATACAAGTGGCGACTAATTGCCTGTTCTTCTGCGCAACAATCTCCCGGAACTGCCTTTGTGTGTCTTCCCTTCCTCTATAACGAAAAGTCGCCTGTGCTAAGCACAAGCGGTGCTTCTTTTTCCAAAGTCGTCCGAAGTTTAGGAAACTTTGGGTGACTTTGGTAAACAAAGTGTGTGCTTAGAGCCAGGTTACTAAATCTCCCCAAATCTGCCCATGTGTCACTACCCTTCTAGTAATATAGAACACTGTGCAGGCTAGTGTTATCACTAAATTTATTTGCAAGAGCAAATGTCTGCAGGAGTGCGCACACACACCACCCCCTTCTACTTTTTATCATTTCTTTTGTGTCACTGTGCTAGTCATATGTGCAGTTTGAGAAACACTTTGTTTGGGTTAGTTATCTCTTCAGCGATATGGAGAATTTTATCATAACTCCCCTAGTTCCAAGGGACACTACAAAAATGCAGCCAAAATATTCCACCCTATCCCTCCAATTTAATTTTCTCCCATATCCCACCCCAACTAACATTGTAAAGGTTCAGTGTGTCGTGGGAACACAGTTGCACCTGGCCCCATGACTTATTACACAAAGGAAAGGTCACAACGAAAAGCAAATGTGGCCTACAGATTAGTTCAAACACTGGTATTGTGTTTTACCTTGTATAAAAATGTGACTTTAAAAAGTCACTTAGGAATTCTGGCATGGCAATGACGACAGTGCTTAGTTTTCTTTTCTTAAAATGACAGTATGGTTGGATAATAAACAACAGAAGAGTAAGGGGAGGAAGGAAGCTGTGAAGTAAAATGAGAAAAAAAACACTTTACATAGGGCCATTTGAAAAGCTAGTTTGTTTAAATTGTACTTATAGTCTTAAATACAGCTTCATATCTGAGCCTCTGATACACCGGCAAGTGCCGAGTAGTTTAGAGTATGTAAATGTGATTGTGATCAGGATATGTAATTATAGAAATGAGGGAGCATTTACTAAGGTGGAGCGGATTTAGAGTTTTAATTAAGGGGTTGAGAAATACAAATTTCCTAACCTTTCTTTAGATGAAAGCTGTGTCTCTTTTTAAACATCTAGCACTTCACCAAATATAAGAAACTTTCTTGAATTGAATGGCTTGGCTAAAAGTCTTATAGGTAACCAAGGATTTAACTATAATGTGTTTCCAGTATGAGGGTTAACTTGTATTGGAACAAACTGAGGACAGTGTTTATATTAATAAAGCTAGGTACTATATATTAATGATAAATGTGCCTGGCACCAACACAATATCCTGGCAATGATGCCTGTGAGAACTAACCCCTTCTATCCAAGATGTGTTTACTTAACTCTGTATGGACTTGTTTTGCATTTGCCTTATTGTCAGAAGTTGTATATTTGAACTAAGATGTGTATACATGCATTTTGATGAAGTCTAATGAATAACCTCTACATGCCAGCTTTAGGCTTTCAGTACCTATGAGTGGTCAGTTGTATATGCACTGCACTCTGCTAAAATAAAGACTTGAAGTTTTCCCATAGTCCTGTGTGCCACTGGATTTCTTCGTTGGATCTGCAATTGGAGGCAGCCGAGCCTCTACCTGTGTGCACCAGGCAGCTCTACATGTAAGAGTAGGGTGTGCGAGTTCCTTCTTCTTTACAGTTGAATACATACATGAATATAAATTAGATCTGAGTACTTGTATCCATACAGACACTGATTCATAAAGAGAAAGATACTATTGTTGTCCATACACAGGCTCATATTGGTGACTCAGTAGTGTCCAATTCCGCAGCACATCAGAGTACCAAAATGAAGGCTAAATTGATCAACTTCTGATTAGGATATGCACTGGGTGATGGTTGTAGTTCTCTCTCTCATGGGTCAACCATGTCTGCATCATTCTCCTGGGAAGTGGGGACCATTTGATGAAATCAGACCAATTTGGTCTACCAGTTGTGCAGACGTGTCCACCCAATATCCTCCCCTTTGCATATCATTTCATACACTTGAATATTTCTGGGAAATAAACCTGTCAGCTGGCAATTTATTTGGTTTTGTTTGTGTTTTTCCAACTAAAGAGAACTAGTTACACACATATTTACACAGCAGATTCATTGTTTTTGAATGTTTTGCTGTTTATCGAAATAACAGTCCATGGCAGATCCATATACATATTCCAGAGCAGCCCAGACATATTCTTATGTAGGACAACTGATAATAAAAATAAAGGAGAGTAAACACCTGTTCTCTCCATTGAAAAGTAATAAAAGTTCTCCTTTTATTAACAACCAGACACACATAAAAAAAAATAATGTCTACAAACTTTCTGTATTTCCCAGCATTAGTAGTGTTTTGTCCAGATGGAAACTTGATTAAATTAATGCTTATATAATTTCATATCTTGGGATTTCATGAGGACATGATCATTTTTAAGCATGAATGTTCTTTAAAACTTGAAACACTAGAATGACACAACCTTCCATGAATCTTGAACTGTGTATCTAATAATGTAGACAAGTTGTGATAAGTAATAGGTGATCATTTTCAATATACCTGGAAATATAACCCTACAATACTGTTGCAGTTGTAAGGTAATGGTAATTTTCATCTAATGGGAGACAAAGAGCACAGTGGCACTACCAATGGGTGACACATCTCCTGAAAATACATTTGCTATAACTAACAATGGGATGCAGCATGAAGTCTGGCATTGTTACTAGAAAATCCACATATCAATTTCAGTGATAGAAACAAGCCATCAATTGTGTGTACTTCACTGCTAATGCTGACAGAAAGTATGGTATGCACAACTTAAAATTTTTTTACTTTATTAATTGTAACCAATACATTTTTTGAATGCAACACCGCTAATTTGAATGACTGTCCATTATTAACAGAAAATGCCTTCCTCTACAATTTTTCATGGTAACACTGAACTGTCAGGTGTATAATGTTTTACTTTTTTATTGTGATCCCCATGTTAGTTAATGGAACGGTATTTTCATGAGATTTGTCACATAAGTAGTGAAGGTTTCCTGCAGATGACAAGTCTCTTTTGGTGCCATTACCGTAAGTTTGCAAAAGACTTTATAGGAGAGCATTCAGCTTTAATGCCCATAGTTATTTAGGCCTGGCTGGGTTACCATGAAAGATCCCAGTAAGCCCTAATATTAGTGTACTATTTAAAATTTTTCCTATTAATGTATTGTCTGTCTACATGGTTGGAGGATCCAATTGTTGTTCAGTAGTGCTGACAGGGAGTTCAAAATAACATGAAAATATCTCATTGGTTAGACTCCACAAGTGCCCTAATACATTTGTAACAAGATTACTCTTAAGCAGGAAAACCCAAATATAATGAAGCAGGAAATAAAGAAAAACTAATCTGTTTTTACTGAAGTAGACAAGCGATGGCAACAGATTAACAGTAATCTAACTACCGAAAAAATCCTGTAATAGAAAGATAAAGTATATTAAAATAAAATGAAAAGTTGTGTGTGAGCTCTTCCAGCTGATTAAAATGTTGGGTTTGCATTTCTGGAGAATGCTTCCATCAAAAGTTATAGCAGATGACATGACTGTGCAGCTTCAAGCTGGTAGACCTGAAAACCCCACCCAATTTTCCTATGAGTAGCCTATGAGTAAGTGCCCGTTTGGCACGAAATGCATTAGGCTATATATTTCCTTTTATAATTATTACTGCATTACTACTACTGGGTCTCTTTGAATCTATATTGTAATTTTTTAATTTTGGTTACCCTTTTTTAATGAGACCATATCATTATTATTATTTTTTAAGACTATGCTTTTTCACTTAATTTCAGGAACAGGGCCACACACCACCATTTTCTTTACCAGTTTTCACATAAAGAAACATTGAAAACAACCCTTTGGGATATAACAGGCCACACCTTTATTATCAAAATTATTATTATTACTATTAAACATTACCTTTTAATAAATACCAATATTAGCATAACAATAACATAAAATATATGCACTATGAGAATAGGTGGCAGTAACATAACTAAGGTGGGTCGGGATCGCGTACAGACCTTGCAGCCAGGCCCCCTCCCCCTGGGACTGGGTGTGATTGCATCCCCTGCACCCCCAGTAGTTATGCCCTTGTTAGGTGGCACGTGGGATAAGGGAACCAGAATACTACCATCATCAACCTTTGACATAGCCCCCCCTCATTTCTCTGCAGTTGTGACAAATTAAATGAACCCCTTACTGGACTTCCCCCACCACTTGGCCAGACAAGTCAGGGTGGGCCGGCCGGATGTTGCTTGTCTCCTGCTACCACTGGAAAAGCCACGTATTTCCTTCTCCTGCTTTCCATATATTCCTATTCCCTCCACCCCACTCTCTCAAACTACATTATGTATAAAGCACACAACCTAGCTGCATTCTGCATTAGCAATTGCATTGTTTCAGGTGAAATACTCTTAACAAGTATTTTCTGCCTCTCACTTTCTCCTGTTGCCTTGTCGATTAACCCTGCACGGAAATTATCTAGTTATTAACATGACACTGATCCAAAGATTACATGATGCTACAGAGCATTATGTGCAGTGGACTTTCCCAGCATCAATCAGATCCCAGGAGAGAGCTGAATAGATTGAGTGGGGCAGGATGTAAAGCTTAGCCTGGCTGATATAGCATATGAATGCCGTTAATACAGTAAAAAGCAGGCATACTGCATTTTAGCCAGTAAAGATCCGATACATGCTTATTTGTATATTAAAAAGTAGGTCAGATTTGTATACACGATGAAATGAATACACCAAACTCTACTGCTAGAACAATGCAGACCCATCATGTAGCAAAGCAGTAAGGGAAATATTGTTGTGTATTATATGTAGTGTTTAGTGCTATTCAAGAGATACAGTGGAAAATTGTTGGGTTATAAAATTCTGTAATGTTTGTAGCTATGGTGGTATATCCTTTTGGGAATAGGAGAGAGACAGGCAGTCTATCCAGGAAATGTAAGTTCTGTGCATAGCGAAGAGGAAAGGTAGATGCAGCTTCCAACTAGGTAAACATATGTGCCGCCACCTCTCAGCATGTTGCTTTCCTGCATGTCACCGATTAAACAAACCTATGTATATTTGTAGCACTGGAGAACCCAGAGTAACCCAAACTGACTTTGTTGGTGGCCTACAGCTTGCTACTTCTAAGTTTGAATTTTATAAATGTCGAGCCTTCTGTCATTAACAGCAGAAATCATAGAATCAGTGTTACTAGCCAAGCTTTCATATGCCTCTCGGCTTGCTATATTTAATAAATAAATGTGCTAATTTGGCATTGAAACTGTCCCTGGAACCCGCAATGTCTGTATTTTCTTTGGTCAAGGTAATGGTTAATACCATATGCAGATACTAATGAACGCTTAGCCTTTCCAAAAAGAAGTTGGAGAATACAATTATAAGCTTTCACCTGGACAATTAAGCACTGGTAGCTCCATCTCCTAGTTAATGCCTTCTCATACACAGGAGCTTAGAGATGTTAAGAGAAGTTCTTTGAAAGTCAGCCTCCAATACAGGGTAAGAATTTAAAATCGATGGTCACTAACATATATCCCATACATAAAGTGTCCCTCAATCTGTGTTATGAAGAACTGAGCATGCTCATGAGCCAACAGCCAAAGTAAGCGATTAACTTGATGCTACAGCCTTACTGTTAACCTTTGAACCACTGTGATGATGACTTCAAAGCGGCTATAATGATTTCATGTTTTTGTGTGGGAGGGTTTACATGTCCTTTAACCGAGCCCTGCTAATGCAAAGTGTGCATGCAGCATCATATTCCAACATAGCACCAAGCTGCAATAATTGTTTTACCAGGAAGAAAAAACTATGTTTAACTATAGGCAACAATGTTCCTCCTCCTGGCCCAACCAGATGCTGAATAAATGTTCCTATTTCTCTAAGACTAACAGCTCATCTTCACATACCTTATTTTATTTCCACAGTAAATTTACTCATGGTTAATTATGTGAGCTGGTAGGAAGTGTCATATCTTTTATTCATTTGTATCTGAAGATGTTATGCTTAAAGTTATTATAATGCCAGGAACTATTATAAATTCATAGTCCTTTTCCACACAACCCCCTTCAATGGAAAGGAAACATCCAATGGATCATTTCAATAACAATGGGGAGTTTGTCATCCTATTACCAGTGCCGATTGTTTCATTTAAAGTAAGAATATGGAATGCATCCAAGTTCTTCCTGTATGAAGTCATTTTCCAGTGTAGTGTTTGAAATGTAAACAGGTATGCTTAGTTTATGGCACACATAATATGCCATATTTATTACTTCCATGGGTGCAAGTGGATGAGCCCTAAGCAAAGCAAAATTGCTCCCCATCCACAGAGCACTTGGAAATTTGAAATTTGTGCAGACTGTGATTTTCATGCTTGGCTGATTATGCAGTGTCTTTGCCCACTGGCATATTGTCTGAATAGCACACGTGCTATGGGGTATCCATGGGGATGCCGCTGCACGTGTCTGAGCAAGCACGCGCACTGTGTTTCGGCTGTAATCAGCCTAGAAAAGGGAGGTAGCAGCAGGAAGAAGAAGCACAGGGTGGGGATCTGGGCTGGGGGGCACAAGACCCAGGGGCTCACTAGGGTTTTTCCCAGTATCCCAGTGTCCCATCGGCCCAGTACGACCCTGCCTATGTACCACCTCCAGCTGATCGCAGGCATCCCTGTATTTATGGGCAAAGACCTGTTTTATGGAAGGAAGAGCAAATAGGTTGTTCAGTGTTTACATTTCCACTTAGTAGACTGGACCTGTATCTCTTATAACCAGTAACTGATTATTCAGATGAGTTTTTAGTCCATCTTCAGCAAAACCAATGGTCTGTAATGTACTTGGACACCAGTCTTAGGATCGGTTAAGTAGCAGTCACCTTGATTGAAACCTAGGCATAGACTATGGGCTTGATTTATTCACATTCAAATTCAGGGTTTAATATTTATCAGGAGCAAAAAAACCTGAAAAACTCAAAGGTGAAAAGTCAGCATCTAAAAGCTGAGTTGATGTAGAAGTCAATGGGAGTTGTCCTACCAACATTCAAGCGATTGTATTTTCAGTTCAAGTCTTGCTTGTAAAGTTGGTAAACTCATTAAAAATGAGGAGTAGAATGCAAATGATTGTGCTTAGTATCTGGAGAATAGTCTCTCCCAAAGAAGGATTATGATTTTATGTATAAATTTTCCTTTCACTAGTGTGTGACCTTCCCCACTGTATTATTTGCTTTAGTCACAGTTACTGAAGTATAAAAACTCATCCAACTTTAAATTTCTCTGCTCCTGCCCTGGGAATTTCCAAAAAGGCACTGGGGTTTATAAATGGAACAATATGCATGGCACCAGTATTTTCCAGTTTATTCACACAGTTGAAGAGCTTGGGGAATATTTCTGCTTACATGCTAAATCATGGGAATGAAACAAAGTTTTTAGGAGCACAGTTAAAATAATGTGGTGTGGTATGATTTTTACCTTCAAAACCATGACTTTGTGCCTTGAACTACTTTGTTCAATCCTGAGTCTCCAGTAGGGGGTGTAAATACAGAGGAAGTTGCGGGGGGCAAGAATGAAGGGCCCAACAAGGTCCTAATTAATGAGCAATTTAAAAACATTTTGTTAGAATAAATCCGCTTACCAATGTTTTGGGTATTAAATTGAATTTACTGGGTGCCAAGTTACACCTAGTTATGTTAACTGTTTTTAGCAACCATAGCTTAAGCCAACTCAGTAGCAGCTATAAACTACATGGCCCCATGACATTGTTTAAAATACAGTGAAGTAAAGCAAAACAAAAGTGCAAACTTTTTCCCAGTTCTAGTTACCTAGCAGCAGCCAATTGCCAGGAAGAATTTACCTGGTCACCAGTTTAAAGACAAACATCATAATGGTTGCCAGAGGTTATGGTCTATGTGGGTTACTGCACAAGGGAGATTATGGCCTTATTACATACAGTATACTACAGAATATACAGTTCAGCCTGTTGCTTAATAACAGCTTCCAACAGGCCCCATGAGCTCCCAGCATGCCCCGTACATAAGGGTACACCTTTGCTTTCTTGCACCAAGAGTCACCAATTTTTCACTTAATTAATTGTGTTGCTGGGACAAACAAACAATATATGAATGTCTATCAAAACTACACTTTCTTCATACAGTAACAGCAAAAAGACAATTCAAACCTTTATTAGAGGGCTTTGTTTGAATGAAAGCCTCAGAAGGGAAATTTCTGACTCTGTTGTGTATTTGAGGGTAATGTAATATTAAACCACGGTGAATACTGGATTCCAATACTTACAGTAGACAGGCGCCCCTAATACAAATATTACAACATGCACCGATGAGAAGACTGGATCCTTTATTTAGACACAGTCAACTGAGTCACATGCATCCTAGCAAATAAATTAGTAAGAAGTGCTACTTGAGACCTACATCTGGAAAATCCCAAGGTTGGTGACAGGCTCTAATGGGGGGGGGGCAATACAAGTCAAAGTAGAGATTTTCCTTTGTGTGTATTTATTATATTATATATTATATTTATTATTATTTTATAATACAATCAGGTTGCCCCTCAAAACCCAGTGAAACAGTTCATAGTGTAGGTGCTAACATTTCTTGCATACAGTATATCAGTTTCTTACAAATTTTCCTCCAATTTGCACTGTGTGGGATTACAATTCCCACCGTTCTAACTGAATGAAGAATATTGTATCCCAAAGTTTTTTCTTCTGGATTTCACAAACTATTTCTGTATATGACTTTAATTATTTCCCCCCATACTTAAACTGTGACTGTGCTGAACTGTGTCAGCTTGCTGCTTCCTTGATTTTTTTGAGCCCTACAGCAGTATTTTGCCATCACTGTAAATTCCAAGAATAACACATAATTCAGAAGATTTATAATAACATATATTAGCATAGGGAATATGGTGCAGAAAAGGGAGATTCCCCCAGTCAGTCATTTGTCAGTTTAAATGCGTCAGAGCATTTATTTGAAAGAGTGTGAACTACAACACAGTTGTTAACTGTTACAGTTTCTTAGGGTACGTAAGATAACTGCAAGCCATTTGTACAAACCATCACTCTCTTTGAATGCTCAGTGGATAACAATTTAAATGAAGAATATATTCTGTACCTGCATTTTTCCATCTAGAGCAGTGGCACACTAAATCCTGTTTAAGCTTTTAACATCAAGAAAACAATATGACATTTTTGACTTTTCATTTTAGGTCAAGACTTGAATATCCCAACAATGCATGTTCAGTATCACACTGGACCTACTAAGGCCCACCAAAGAACCTGGCATGCAGGGTCCACTGTCACAACAATTAGAAGGAGACATTGCCAAATGGAACAGAGGCTTATAGGTACAGTATATGGTCTGAACTGTCCCAGACTGGCCTGACCCATCAGAAAAAATCTCTAGTAATGTAGTAGGCTAGTCCAACCCTGTGCATGTTTTACAATGGTGACATTGTCTTTAGTTATTAACCTGGCTTTATAATTACAGCTTTACAGTAACCAACTGACCAAAAACAGCACAATAACGGTACCAAAAACTGTTACTGACCTTGAATATTAACTCTGGAGATCTGAGGCTGATTTGTCATTGGTGATCTCCTGCAATAAAAGGAATAATACATCTTATTGTCAGAGAAGATATCAGTAGACACTGCCACTCAAAATAATAAGAGTTTGAGTGGTTGCATTGTGGCACCATCTTTTCATACAGTAGATCAACTAACAAATCTGTGAAATATTCTCATGTGCTATAAAGAGGGTAACGTAGTGAATGGAGTTATAAAAGAGGCTAGAAGTGATGCAATCAACATTATCAATAAACATTTTGATTGTAAGCTTTCAGGACTCTTGTTCTAGTAAAAAAGTGCTATGTAACAAACCTTTATTATTTGGCCACTTGTGTGACCGGGATGCGGAATTAGCTAGCTATTGATCAGTAAACTCATAAAAGGTATCACTTTAATTAAACCGTTTCCAATTCATATATTTTTGTTGAAAAAGGCAGTGGTGCAAAAAAAAATGGAAGATTTATAAATATTTCTGTGGGTTAATTGTCGTCCATATTATGGAAAAAATGTGTCAGGCTTTAGGTACAGGGCAAAAGCGCAGATTGCTTGTCCCAATGGAGCAGATGCAAATGCTCAATGTAAGGACCCTAAAGGGGCAATTTTGTGCCTTAGTACTTCAACACTTGCACCTGTTTCATTGGTAAAGCACTGAGTCATTCAATAGTTAAATGCAACATGTGGTTATAATAATGAACAGTACCGGATGACAGTAATGTACTAAGATGTATAAGGGCAGTGATTTTCCACAATAACTTCTGGTTCAGGTATGGGACCTGTCAGTGGTATAACTATGGAGAAAGTAGACCCTCAATGACTAGTTGTATAAATGAGAAAAATCAGTCATAAATACGTAGTTTATTCTCTAAAAACGCAAGTTGATGTCAGTTTTCATGGTTAGTCAAGTCTTTAATGCCAAATCAAATACAGTCATTGTATGATGCAACATTAAACAATCCAATAGACCTAAAATGATTTTAGCCCAATACTATTCACTTACAGACTTACGGCTCCATCTAGTGGCAGCTTACTCTAACAGAAATCCCTTACAAGCCTCCTTGTTCACACCCATACCTCATACAAACACAAAACAGTTATTTGTTATTTCTAGGATTAACACAAATAAAATGGTTTTGGTCTTTATCACAGTTCTTGAGTACAGTTTCAGTTGTATCAGTTACAAAGTAATTTATATATAATAGAGGTTGAATTTGATGTCTATGTTCACCCCCATGTCTATGTTCGATGCATAGAGCCTAGAATGCTCTAGTATGATCTAGCATGTTCAGGTATTTGGTATATGTGAAAAAGGGGGCTACTGCAACAGCAGTAGGGCATAGGCAGACAAAGCCATGATGGGATGGAAGTGCAAGGGAAATTAGATTGGGTTTAGAAGCAGAGCTTAGTGTAGGAAAGAAGTGGAAGTAATAGGTTCTGTTTATCTAGGTGTGTATTGCAGTTTTTTGTCACAGCCTGTGGGGGCCTAAGGCCCAGATTTGTATGACTACTAGCTGACAGTTGATGTTATAAAAGCTTATTGGAAGCATTTCAAAGAATGGTTATTGTTAACTGTTAAAGGTATCCTGTCATGGGAAAAAAAAATTCAAAATGCATCAGTTAATAGTGCTGCTCCAATAGACTTCTGCACTGAAATCCATTTCTCAAAAGAGCAAACAGATTTTTTTATATTTCATTTTGAAATCTGACATGGGGCTAGCCATTCTGTCAATTGCCTAGCTGCCCCAAGTCATGTGACTTGTGCTCTGATAAATTACTCTTTACTGCTGTACTGCAAGTTGGAGTGATATCACCCCCCCCCCACTGCTTAACAGTTCTGAAGATAACCAGATAACAGCTCCCTAACACAAGATAACAGCTGCCTGGTAGATCTAAGAACAGCACTCATTAGTAAAACCCATGTCCCACTGCCAGAAAGCAGTTCCCTCCTAAAGTGCTGGCACAAGTCACATGACCAGGGGCAGGAAAACATGTTTTCCCATGACAGTTTCCCTTTTAAGTTCTAAAATGTTGTGCTGCAGAAGTCATGGAGGCAGTGTCGGACTGGGACATCAGGGGCCCACCCAAAAACCTTACACTAGGGGCCCACCAAAAAATTTTAGACCAGGGGCCCACTCTCAGTACTATTATTCTTCCTCTACTCATTCAACCTCTATACTCCTAGTGTATTTTCTTTACATACTATTATATATTATTACATCTTTTTAGCCTCTAGAGATAGGGAATGGCCATGAATTTGGCCAAATTAGCAGCATGAGGGCCCACCGATACCTTGGCCCACCGGGACTTTTCCTGGTATCCTGGTGGGCCAGTCCGACACTGCATGGAGGAGAGGTAATCCTCACTTTAAAAATATAATTTTTCCCCTTAGTAGGGCTGTACACTTTTATTTGTCTGGACTCAAAACAGACCAATACAGGAATTTTTTGTCTGATTTTCAATATGGATGTACTGAATTTACATTTTTGAGAATCCCAAATCTTACAAATTAGTGACATGATTGATTAAAAAATGTGTGCATTTTTTGTTTGTCACAAATTGTCACACACAGTGAGAGGCACGTTAGTCAATAGTCACGATTTGTTCTAGGTCTTTTGATTTCTGGGTATGGTGTATCCCTAATTTTCAGGGTTTTTGAACAAAGTCATGTTATGTAGGATCCATTACTAAATTTACATACAGTAAGGTTGAAATAACTTCCATATAAAAAATAAAATAATTATTAGCTTCTTCTCAAGGCACTGTATTTCTGAGTGATTCTCTTAACAATGTATAAAATGTAAAGTTTGGTGATACCTTTTATTGGCTAACTGAATAAGTAACAATTGCAAGCTTTCGGAGTACACAGGCCCCTTCGTCAGGCAAAATACAAATGAACATTGAAAAGGCACACTATATATATATACAAATAGATCACTGAAAAAGGGTTTATGGGCCAGAACCAGTTGTGCGCATGGAGGAATTTACCCTCACACACAACGCCTTTTAATTTTGCCAGGATATCTACCTGCAGCAGATGGGCACCTCAATGGGCTGTCGATTCGCACCACAGTATGCAAATCTGTTCATGGCCATATTGGAGGTGGAGGCGCAAAATGAACGAGGAAGGCAGATTGGAGAAAATCAGACAGCTGTGTGATATTATACATTTGAGTTAGATATGATGAGAAATGGTACATAACTAGTGCTGTAGGTTTTCTTGTATGCCTCACCTGATGGTTCTGGGGAACTGTCTAAGCTTCTAATTTAAAGGTAAAAAGGCTAAAAGAGCCTGCAGGCTGTTTATGCTTGTATGCCTATTACTGGACAACAGATTATGAGTCTGCAAGAACTTTGCAAGTATTCATCTGCTGATGCACAATATATATTCAGTATGTGTTACCACACAGACATATCCTCACCACATAATACAGGGTTGTGCCTCACCATGTAACAGCACAATACAGAGAAATACCTCATTTCAAAGTAGCATAATACAGGGTTGTACCATGCCACATACCAGAATATTGCAGAGGTACTATACTTTATTACAGGACAAAGCACAAATCTACCTCCCCAACATTTCAGCATAATACAAGGCTTTGCTCTTCACAATAACATATCTGTGCTATATGGTGTCACAAGTATAAGGTTGCTGTTATTTTCTACACACACCCTAAGCATAAAAACAGAAGTTCAAGACAATTAAATTCTCTGCATTTATGTTTACAGTAACGCTTGACATTTCCACTGAGGTTGGTAAACATGACTCAAGCTCTGTGTCAGGCCTACTATTTGCATTGCAGTTCTACCTGTATCCAGCAAGCAAGAAAAACACAGGACACGTAAATTTGAATGAGCACAGATATGCTATAAAAATAGCATATAAATTAATGTCAAACCCATGCTTATGCATTGCCATGTAAATCAACAGACACTTATTTACACCTTAGTACCAGGCTTATTAATTCCAGCAATTTGAGTATTTCCCAGTGGAAAACTGGATTAATTTGAGTTTTCAGTTTGTTTGTCCCCACTTTTTCTTAAATCGGTAAACATTTGAGTTGTGAGTTCATGAAAAAAACCTCACAAACCTCTAAAACTTGACCCCTAAATCTTAAAATTAAAGTTTTGGCAATAAAAAAAGTTATATACTGTAATGTTAGCCACATGTGATGGCACTTATGCCATCTGGTGAAATGTACTGATTTGGCCTTGGCATGTCAAACAGAGGGGTTTGATAACAGAATGGTTAAATGTGAGCCATGATACTTTCAGTAAAAAAAATGGCAAACAAGATTGCTTGAGCATCATACTAAGTAAAAATGTTTTGTAAATTTCAGAAAAGCATCTGAATTAAAGAGGTTGTTGACCTAGTGGTACATTATAACTTAATGGAAATTTTACACTGTTACATTGAGCATAGGGTAGTTCTGTTAATCCAAAAATAGCTCTGACACACCGTTATTCTGTGTCAGAGCTGTGTGCATTTCATGGCAAGTAAAGTGTTACAGAAACATAGTCACTTTCGTGCTTTTAAAGTCAAGTGTAATCAAATGGTCCCTTTTTCTGTCTAGGCATCAGTTCAGGCATGTCTTATGGCAGTGATTATATTATTATAGGTGCAACATTTGAAAAGGGGGTCTTGCTGTAGGTAGCATCCATTGGCAATATAGCTATACCTAGCATGTTGACCTATTGACTTAGCCCACTGTCTTCTAAATTATTATTTTTTTAAAGGTAAGGTTTATTTTTATGATGGCAAAACAATTGACAAGTGAGATCAGTACAATGGTTTGGATTTGGTGCCGGTACAGATATGGTATCTTGCATACAACAAGTTGCTGTCACTAAGGGCAGAGACACGCGTGAATTTACAGGGAGATTAGTTGCCCAGCAACAAATCGCCTCTTCTTTTGGCGACTAATCTCCCGAACTGCCTTCCCAGAATCTAAATCGCTAGCAGGATGGCACTCAGAGCTGTCTTCTAAATTTCATTAAAATTGTCCAGAAGTCATTGCCCATTAATTCTGCACATTTTGTTACAATCAAAATAAATACAACACTCATGTTTACTACATAAGACTAATTTGTCTTGCAATAACTGTCATAAGTTTCACAAGCATAAGAGCTAATGTAAGGGACAGATTAAGGAAGCTTTGCTCGCCCAAGTTTGGCTGAATTCCTGAACTCACTTGTGTTTTCTGCACTGAATTGTTTTTGCTTTCTGTTGAATGGGTTTTAACAAATCTCCCTATTAGTGGGTTTTTGGCTGTCCTTAAGTTTCCAGTTGAGGTTAACTCAATTTTCTGCTATAAATTTTGTAATTTTGTGCATTACTTTTCAAACTTTTTGCTGTTGCATCGGGCGTTGGCTACAATTGCATCAAATGAATTGCCACCTTACTGTCACAACTCTGCTGGAAATGTGGGGAAAGTGCTACATTGTGGGTAAAAAATATGCCAAATCTTGCACATAATCTCACTTTGCACACTGCTTTTTGGGCTCATAAATAAGCCCTATGATCTGTGCTTACTGAAGAAGACATGATGCCCAAGTGTGCTGTCTGAGCAACTGCAAAGGAATTGAAATCCCTAATTGAATATACCAGCTTTTAAATATAAAATATCTCTTAAAAACATATTCCAACAGAAATACTAAGTGAAAAAGTTTTACCAGGTGAAAGTCTGATGGTAGGCCATGAGAAATACCCCTTTTATCCATTTATTAAAAAAGCCCTGGTCAGTGCGATGCCCATATTGACATGGATGCACTTGTATGAGATTTCCAACCATATTAAGGAATAATGCATTTATTAGCACCTAATAGCAGGTTCGAGATTAACAGGATGCAAAAACAATGGAATCATGAGGAAATGGCATGTTGCACTTTGGTCCCCCTTGTGTAGGGATACAATAGCAGATAGCTCATATGTGACTACATCCCTATTTCTTATGCACAAATACCCATTTTTAAACTTATACTGAAGCTATAATAAGACTTACTTATTTGGTACTCCATGTACATTGGTCAACACTGTAAAATTATTTCTCACACTGCGCAAACTCGCCAGCACCTAGTGAAAAAAATAAGAGACATTTATCTGACTGATTACCATACTGTAATGAGAATGCAGTGGCACTAGCACACAAATAAGAGGTTTGCTGTAAAGGTCAAGGTAAAGGGATCATACCTGAGCAAAAGGTGTAACTATCAAGTCATCTCCATGCCTAAAACAGACAAAAAGAAAGCACTTAATCATATGATTATTATATGGGCCAAGAGGATGCTGTCACAGTATTTTGTATTAGCTCATAATGACCTCACTCATCTCTGTTTTCCTTTGTCAGATGGTGTAGTTCATTTTAATCTACTTTGCAAGATGGATACAAACAACAGAACAACATAGTGATGTACGAAAGTCTGCATGTGCTCTTCTGTAACACTTATCATTTTTGAAAGAACTATACACAGACTTATTCAGGAATGCTTCCTTGCCCCATAAACCAAGTATTTCTTGACTAGTAGGTAGAATCAAATGCTTGAGGTCAGAAATCAGCAGCCTACTTATGACAATATACACAAAAAGTACAGAATGAAATTGGCATACACAACTGAAGGGAACACAGTGCTATGCAGATACGTTGTACATTGATGATGTCTGTTACCTCCATCTCCATGACATCTTAAAATAACACTTTTTGAACTTCAAGAAAAAAAATAAAAATAAATAAATATATATATATATATATATATATATAAATATTAGGGATTCACTGAATCCAGGATTCGTTTTTGGGATTCAGCCAAGATTCAGCCTTTTTTTAGCAGGATTCCGATTCGCCCGAATCCTTCTGCCCGGCCAAACCAAGACTGAACTGTAATTTGCCTATGCAAATTAGGGGTGTGGAGGGGAATCACATGATTTTCTGTCAAAAAACAAGGAAGTAAAAATATTTTCCCCTTCCCTCCCCTAATTTGCATATGCAATTTGCATGTGCAAATTAGGATTCAGATTCCGTTTCACAAAGGATTCGGGGGTTCAGTCGAATCGAAAACATCTGGATTTGGTGCATCCCTAATATATATATACATTTATTTTTTACATAAACAATTCTTGTCTGTCTTTATATTTCAGTCCATTGGAATTGCTAAGAACTGTAGTCTAGACTGTTTGGCCTAAAAACAATACAAGAATTGAGGTATAACAGTAGTCACAATAACAGCAACTAATATTGTTGGAAAATGAAAAGTCTTCCGGTTCCTCCTTCCACAGAAATGCCTTGTAATTTTTTAGAGATTAGATTTTACCCTAAAGCTTACCACTGACAGCCAGATAAGCTTATCTGGAGAGGTCTGACGCTGTATGTTCCAATTCCTAGGGCCAATAATTGGATCAAACAGTTGCGA
The DNA here is from genome assembly GCA_024363595.1 of Xenopus borealis. Lineage (NCBI taxonomy): Eukaryota > Metazoa > Chordata > Amphibia > Anura > Pipidae > Xenopus > Xenopus borealis. Next base: position 75,722,733 of record CM044437.1, read on the forward strand.
GGAAACAGCAGCAATATGTGGATGTAGTCAAGTAGTTTATTGCCATTTGTACTAAATGTACATTGGAATTTCTTAGTCCCATTGCAATGGGATTTACAAATCAGAGAAATATCTGGCCTTGTTCTTGGAACTTCTTGGTGACTATCCTTTTAACAGGGGATACATTGTCCCCTATATTTTGGACACATTTGAGGTGCTTGTCTAGAGTATACAGTAACTATATCTTGCTAGGGAGCTCACATGTCATTTTGTTTTTGTGTTTCCTTTTAGAGTGTCTACAAGCTCTACAATTTCAGCTTGGTATTGGATCTTATGAGTTCATCAATGTTTGTTTTAGCTCCGACTAACAGTAAAATAACTGAATCTAGCACTGATTATACAGTTCTTCAACATTTTACATGTAAACTATTATGCTTCCTATACATTACAAAATTTTGGCTTAAGTTACTTTGATTTAAGTCACTTACTGCTCGCTGGCAGCAGAGGAATTCCTGGACATTGTCTTTGGTGATAAATCATAGTCACTGTCCGATCGATAGAGAAAGGACTCTCTGCGCTGGTTGTGACTTGTAAAGTTGGTGTGTAGCACCAGTCCAGAGCCAGGGCTGGCTTGGTGATCCAAAGGGCTACGTCCTGGGGTGGGGCCATTTTCAACATCAAAGCTGTTGGAAAGGAAACAAAAGAATGATCAGACGCTAATAAGGTACTTTTTTCCTGCAATATATAAGGACATACAATAAATATATGATGCTAAGCAGAGCAGTTTACAAATGTAAATCATTCTAGATAATTAATACCGCATTGTTTATAGAAATTACAAGTAAACAGCTGCATCTTTTTCTGAGTAACATTACTACCTAATTTCTCTTGAACAGTGACACTTGGAATATTTATGCACAAACATAGCCAGTTTGCCTGCAGAACCTACAAAACTGTAAAGTACAGAAATAGATCAGATGAATTCCTTAAATGGGTTACAGGACATGAAAGATTTGCATTTATAAGCCTATATTTGATATCTTCATTACTTTAGCAATCTTCAGGTTTCACATCATACAATATCTGCCTTGAAGCTGTACAGCTATAGGTGCACTTAGCAAGCTTGGCATTTACAAATTTTAGGCCTGCAACAGACACACACACACACACAAACACACACATATATATATATGTCCAATGTGATGTAATTTTATTAGCTACTATTTAGTGCAATGCCCTTCAATATTCCCGACCACAATATATATATGTATATATTGCTTGATAAAGGCCCCAGTGTGGGCCGAAACGTTGATCATGCAATAAAGGATTTTTTCCATTTAAAAGTCCCTGTGTGCAACAGCATCTTTTCAATTTTTTCTATATAATATATGTTGGCACCAGGTCTCATTACATTACACCTTTGTAGTATATATATATATATATATATATATACACACACTATATATATATATATATATATATATATATATATATATATATATATATATATATATAGTGTGTGTATGTATATGTTTATATATATTTATATGTATATATATTCCAATATCCAAGCAAAGACTTGGAATCTTAATATAAGAAAGACAAGGACGAGGCTGAGATGAAAACACAGGCCTAAAAGGCTTACTTAAAGACAGTTTAGAAAACGTAATAGCAATTTTGGAGATAACAGAGATTTCCTCTTTTCCTATAGACAGGAAATTAAATTCATGGTAACATTCAAATTTCAAGTGAAACCCAGAATTAAATGCATGATAACACCAGTAGATGGCACTCAAGAATAAAAAAATACTATTATGGCTGCACAGATAAATATTAATTTGCAGCAATATCCTTTACTCTAGACCAATATAACTGTTATTGCACTCTATTCTACAGTTATATTTCACTGATAAGAATGCAGGTTTATTTAATGAAAATAATATGTGCCAGGATGTCTTGCACACAAATTATAGTGCAAATAAAACCCGATATATGTCTGATGTGGTATAAAAAGCTACGTAACTAGCCCCTCAGATTGAACAGTAATATGGTGTCCTTGTACAACCTTGATCAGGTTCTTTAATAATACAAGTGACCAACCAAGATATGAGGGCAGCTCAACAGTTCATTTCACATGACCTTTGAAATGCTTCTCTTAATTGCATTCCAGTTTTTCATGAGGCATGCAGGCTTAAATATAAATAATTATCTAAATATATTTATTCCCATAGTCTTGATCCCATTTAAAAAAAGAGGCTGAACATTTCAAACAGCATCATTATCAGGAAGTGGGCTAATGCCAAAACCCAAGGGATGGATATTTTGAAAACTCTTCCCTATGGGCTATACGAACTTGAAATGAAATCTTCTAGTAGTGATGATATATAAACCCCCCCTCCCCCATTATTACCTTCTATGCTTGACATATAGGAACCATAGAGTACAAAAACTGGAGTAGGCAAGGATCTGTTTATACTGCAGTTTTAAAATATATGTACATACAATAATGTCATTATTATAAGCATCTACTGCCCTAAATATGTCAGGGCCTCATTATGTGTGCATGTAGATGCTTTTAAAAGGAGCTTGGATGATTTTTTTGGACAGACATAATATCAAAGGCTATTTTGATACTAAACTCTATGGGCATATATGGTTTGTGTGAAAGAGTAGAGGGGTGTGTGTATGCTGGGTTTTAATTGGGAGGGGTTGAACTTGATGGACTTTGTCTTTTTTCAACCCAATGTAACTATGTTTGAGGATTCTCCGGGGAAACATATTTTTTTACTCTTCATTCTTATTGTTTAAGGGAATGACTTCCAGAAGGATTATGAAACTGACTCTGAACATCTGGGAATAATGATGAGCACAATTTTCGCCAAGTTTCAAAGCAAAAATGACACCCATAGACTCCAGTGGGCGAAAAACATTGTAGCACGTAAAAAAAAAAAATTGTCACCTATTGGCTTCAATGCATTTTGGAGAATTTTCACCATTTCTCGAATTTTCAGCCAAGAGAAATGGATCAGATTAGTCCATCACGGTCTATAAATATTGTGAGATTTGAGCTTACATCATGACTGAGTCAAAGCATTGGCACTATGGTGCTTTGCTAATGGCTAGTTAGGACTAAACCAGGGAAGAACAAATAGAATATTACAGAATATAAACAAAATATATAGTGGATAATGTACCTTCTACTGTAATTTATAAAGCTATTATAAGTCACTGAGGAGTTATGTGACCAGAAAAAGATTACACAACTCTGAGGTGACTTCTGATATCTTTATAAATTTCAGTAGGGGGTACATTATGCATTATAATCTACAGTTTGTGTGAAATGTCGGGAGGAGGAAGTGGGGGGGTCATAGGGGTCGGCGTCCAATTCTGGTCGCCGGCGTCCAGTTCAGCAGCTGGGGACCCCTGTTATACATGGTCACGTTCTGATGTTTATATAGTGAATAAAGTACCCCCTCTTGTAAAATATAAGGATACTATAAGTTATCGAGGCGTTCCATGACCATATAAAAAAACGAGGCCGAAGGCCGAGTGTTTTTATACAGGTCATGGAACTCCGAGTTATTTCCTCCGAGTTATTTCCTCATATTTTGCAACTGGGGGTACTTTATTTGTTATAATACACAAGGTTCAGTCATGTGACAGAAATGACATCAGAACTCACCGTTTATAACAAATGACATCAGAACTCACCGTTTATAAGGATATAATTTACACGATATTTACGACTTTTGTGTATTGTAAGGATACTGTACAGTCTGGTCCCAAAGGGAAATGACCTGACTGTATATTATAGTTGCATAATTTTACAACAAAATAAAGGTATCTAATGCATGAATGGTTAAATAGCTGTAGCACGACCCTGATATTAAAGCCTTACTGAATAAGCAAGTGTATCTCATTTAACTGCTGACCTCCATTGCATTACTAAAGGTTGTCATATTGCGTGCCTCAACAGAGGTAGGTTTGAAACGACTTCACTTTAAAAAAAAAGATTGTGCTCTTTCAGTTGTTGTCAGTGAAGTATTTATTGATTTACCTCACTTTGTGCTTGCCTTGACTCAGGTACATTTTTTTCCACTGAAAACTATACAAAATGTGCTCATGCAGGTCATAAATACTTTTGGCAAACCCATTAAACCAGAACTGGCAGCCCAGTACTAAGAATACTACTGGCATATAGAACAGTTTTGGGAAGCTCGGTTAAAGGACAAGGAAAGTGTAAAATAGAATAAGGATAGAAATGCTGTATTTTGTATACTAAACATAAACATGAACTTAATGCACCACAATCCTAATTAAACAAATGATTTATGTTTTCAAAGTTGGCCACAGGGGGCTGTCATCTTGTAACTTTGTTATACATCTTTGCAAGACTAGACTACATACACATCCTCAGTGTGACCTGGGCTTCTTATGGATCATCATGAATTATCAAAAAACAAAGCTGCTTGAATTCTGCATGGCTGGTAAGTAAGGTAGGGGCTCCCCCTGCTCATAAGTAGGATTGTTTCCCTGCCAGAAGTTAGGGAACGTCTGACAATTCCTATCCATTTTTACTTTCTTTAATGAAAAATAAATCTATCTCCAATATACTTTAATTAAAAAATGTGTACCGTTTTTATAAGAAACTTGACTGTATGCAGTGAAATTCTCCCTTCATTTACTGCAGTGGATAGGAATTGTCAGATGGTCCCTAACTTCTGTTTTTATGAACAGCAGGGAGAGCCCCTGCCTTACTTACAAGCCATGCAGAACTTTTTCCCTGATTTGATAATTTATGACGATCCCTAAGCAGCCCAGCCCACACTGAGCATGTGTATGTAGATGACAGCCCCCTGTGGCCAACTTTGAAAGCGTAATAAATTTGTTTGATTAGGCTTGTGGTGCAGTAAGTTCATGTTTATGTTTAGTATACAAAATACAGCATTTCTAGCCTTAGGCTGGGTGCAGACAGGGAGATTTGGGGAGATTCTGTCGCCTGGCGATTAATTGAGGTGACAATCTCCCTGAACTGCCTTCTCCCTGTCTGCCCCAGCCCTTATTCTATTTTAGACTTTCCTTGCCCTTTAAGTTCCAGTCTTTTTACGTAGACTTCAGTAGAGTTTTGATGTGATAAACCATGAGATGTTTTTCCGAACCGAATTACATCTCAAATTGGATCTGGAAAATTTTAAGCAGAGATTAAAAGATTCCTTTAAGATAATTACATTTCCCACATTTTTTGGATAAATGAGAAATAGTGATAAGACCTTGTGTAAGTACAAGGTAATTATCCTGGATTAACAAAGGACAAACAAATTAAGAGGCTCTAAAACTGAACAGCGGAAGCATAGCAATGAGTTATATTTTACATCCTACTGTATGTGTAAAAATCTGAGTTTGGTAAAGAGATTGTTTGCCGTGAATATGAAATTGCACAATGTACAAAGTTGCTCTAAAGCTATTTAAAACTACTTGCACTGCACCATCTCTGTCAATTTCCATTGTTTATGTATTTATACTATGTATGCACATAGATAAGGGAATCAGGAATCAAAACAACTTTTATTAAAACATGACAACTGACAACACACCACAGCTGTCCCAAAATACAGAGGTGCTCAAAGTGCAAAAGAACAGTACCCTGGCAAACTTTATACTATACTATGATATATATATTTACTTCTCATTCAATCTCATTCGTGAAGGCCATTACCTTGATTACACCTGGCAGTTCCCAGGTTTTGTGCCACACATTGGGCCAGAATCAATTTGATTAGAAAAACTTAGCTCATGCAGGCATTTACATTACTACTCCAGATTTGGAAGAATTGATGCATAGGCACATGATTTAGTGCTTTAAGAAGTCAACACACAGCCTGCTCATACCTTTATTGCTAACAAGAGATCCTTGCAAATTGCCCTGCGGTCATGGTTCTTTAGCCTCTATACTAGGTGTCATGCCATACACAAATCTCTCCATGGACTGCACTAACATTATTATTATCCTTTATTTACATTTAATTTAAATTGACTTTCAGACCCTTGAAACTCTGTTTTAGGATTTAAAATGTAAACTTAGGAAATAAAAATATATTTCAGCTACTTATCAGTGTCCCACTGAGCTTCCAATTCTTCCAGGGCCCCCTACTAGCGACAGAGTCCTCTATTACTGCATTACTCTCTTTACTGCAACATTCTTTTTTTGCGGCAAACAAGAAAATCACATTATTTTATTAAAAACAAATTTGAATACATAAATGACTGGAACTAAATTAAGACATTATCATTTGTTCCTGGCTGAACAAATTTAAATAACAAATCACTTACGAGGGGACAACTCCCTTTGCAATTTTAAATAATAATGCTTTATCATCTTTAAAAGTAAAAGCATTCTTGCAGACATACTTAGTAAAAATGCCCCAATGTACACATGTACAAATAATGGCACAACACTGAACTTGGACTTATTTTATATTCTATTTAGATACAATTATCTACTTTAAAGAACATATAAGGGCAATTTCATGTAGGGTTCACTAAACTGCATAACAGCAACTTTTCAGCAGCTAAATTGGTCATAGCTTTGCCATGACTTGAGTATATGTTAAACTCTTACTTGGTGACAGAATATAAAATGAATTTGCCCTGTACAGGGAAAGACTGCTCACTTGGAAGATAAACTACTGGCATTAACTTGGTCTCGATAGACCAATTACTCTAAGGAAGTCAGACTAAAATCTCAACTTAAAGAGGTCACGCTTTCATTCTACGCCTGGTCTTTTCCCCTTCTCTCCCCCCTTTTATGTTTCTTTTTCTACCTCCACAAGAAATTTTAATTTAAGCAATGATAACAGATATTACCTCCTTACTATTGTCTCTCTTAGCACATACATTTTCTAAAGCCAAAGTGATTGTGTACCTACGTATGTTTGTATATTACAAATATATGTATAAGGTGTATGTTTGACTTTAGCAGTTGTTCCATGTAACTTGAATACTTTCTGAATAACTCTGACCTGTATTTGTAATTTCTCTCCCTGTATTTGAGAAGCCTTTTGGTAAGATTTCCCAAACACCATACAGATTGCAAAATAAACATTATTCCTTAAGGGTTATAGCAAATAGGGCTAAATCTACAGATACCTGCCTCACATTGCTGCCCATTGGTATCAATGGAAAGAGCAGTAAGTAACACACTGCAATCTCCAAAAAGCACCCCTCTTCAGGACACAATTGCAAAAGCAATAAACTTGTAGTCACTGAAGAAAAAAGGCAGCAAAAAGTAATATCAGCATGAACACAAAGCACAGTGCTGGGTCTCTAGGCAGGGGCATAACTACAGAGGAACCATCCATGGGGGAGGGAGGCAAGAGGTATAGGGGCCCCAAGAGACCCTAATTACGGAACAATTTCAATATTTATTGGTAAAACAGGACAATCTCTGAATATTTTGAGTTTGCTGTGATGTGGTGCCCAGTTATGCTACTGTCTCTATGCTGAAGAAAAAAAATAAAACAAGACCGTGCTCCATAATTTCCAGGGTCAGCAACCCCCCTCCCAGAGCTGCTTTAGAAGAAAAATTACACTTCAATATTAGAAAAGCAGTCACACAAAGGGGTGATTTACTCATGGTTGAATTTCGAAATTTTTTGAAATTTGACGATCACATTTGTTTAAAGGCATTTTCAATCAAAAAGGGAACAAACAGGTACGTTTTTGAAATCATTCGAATCGTTCAAATGCATCATTCTATTCAAACGATTTTCAAAAGAATCCTTCAAATTCTTAGAACTTTGAAAAAATTTCAGGACAGGCTCTTGGAGGTCCCATAGACTAAAATGGCATTTCACCAGCTTTAAGGTGGCAAAGTGTCAAATTCGAAGGACAGTACTTCAAAATTTTAATTTTTTCAATTTGAATCGATTTTTGGGCTATTTGATAGTCGAAGTAGCTTTTTTAAAATTACTTTTAAAAATTCGAATTTTATTCAAAAATCTACTTCCACCTTCAGGGGCAGATTTACTAAGGGCCAAATTTTGGAAGTAAAAAAACAACAAAATTTGACCCTCAAAGTATTTTTAAAGTGCTGTTTTGATCGAAAATGGACCTATTTAGATCAAATAGGTCCATTTTCGATCTAATAAAAATACGATTCTCCACAAAATCCTTCGAATTCTTGAAAAATTTTCAGGACATCGAATTGTGGGCTATTCAATAGTCGAATTAGCCCAAAATTATTTCGAAATTCAAATTTTAAAAGTATAGGCCGAAACGACCATATGGCTGTTTTGAAATTATATATATTATATAATATATATATTAAATAATTAAATATATAAGGGGCACATTTACTAAGGTTCGAAGTGAACATTAAAATAAAATTCGAATTAAAACATTTTGGGCCAAAATTCCTGGCCCTTCAAAAGTACTGGCCCTTCAAAATCCTTCAAATTCGACACATCGCCACCTTAAAGCTGCTGAATTGCTATTTTAGCCTATGGGGGGGCCTCATAGAACCTGTCCTGAATTTTTTTCTAAGTTCTAGGAATTCAAAGGATTTTGTGCAAAATCGTTTGATTCGAATGATTTGAACGATTTTTATTTGATCAAGAACAGACCTATTCAATCAAAGTAGGTCCACTTTCGATCGAAAAAGCCTTTTCACTTCGAAATTCGACCCTTAGTAAATCTGCCCCTAAATATATATATATATATATATATATATATATATACAGTGCTGGACTGAGAATCAAAATAGGCCCTGGCATTTCAGGTACACAGAGGCCCAATCATCCCACTTAGAGGCCCAAACAGCCTCCACCAGCCCACTAAATTGTGACTTTCTATGGCAACTTATAGCAGCCCATCTAGCATTTGCCCTAACCTACAGATTGCCAGTCCGTGCCTGTATATATATATATATATATATATATATATATCGTCCACAAAAATACACAACTAGGTGGAAGCATAAATATTTTTTTATAAAAATACCAAGCCTTCAGAAATTTGGCAGAATTTTTTAAAAACAAAAGACAAATTAAACATTATATGTAATTGCATATACAAGATGTGACTTCCTGGTGAAACTTTAACTGTAAAGATCTAAAGAACACACATTAGATGTGTTTTAACTACTAAAGGAAAATAAAATATGTTTTCAATAATAAAAGAGGCATACAAGGACATTATACTGAATTCTCAAGGGAACTTTATGTTTCTCAGGAATGTGCAAATTACATAAGAAAATATGGCGTATCTCCTTATTATATACAGATGGACCAGACTTTATTGATGCATCTGGTACACATGATGTGCGCAACACACCATATATTTCCCTCCCAAGAGAAGCTGTCTTCTTTGTAATAGCAAACTCAAGTATTAAAGTTAGAAAAAATATGTGAGAAGAGAAGAAGACTGAATGAGCTTGAATTCATGAATCATTGCTGGAAATTGGCTAGTGGCCAAATGCATCATTGGACCTTATGTGTCATGCCAAAAAATATCACAAACCTGGACTCGTTTAGAGAGAGAACATTGGAGGCTGATTTGTGTACCAATCAGCAAAATCAATTTTAAATAGATTTGTAACAACAACAAAAAAACACAAAAAGCAATAGTACAAACAGTTGTTCTTTAATTTGAAATACACAATACACTGTTTTGGTGGTGGTGGAGAATATAAAAAGCATGGAGTCACTGGGCATTCTCACTTTCACTGGCTTGAGTAAGCCTTGTTCTAGACACTGACTTAAATGGTGAGCAAACAGAGTGCATTAATATAAAGTGTGATCATGGCTGTGATCACTTCAGCAAACAATACATTTTAAAAATGTATTACACTTCAGGTGACCTTGTATAACACTGACTTAAAATTATTGTGAATGAAGACATCTTGGTAAGGACAATTAAAAAATAACCAAGAACACAAAGAGATAATCCAGTAATAGCAAAGATTGTAGAATGTACAGGCATGGAATCTGTTTTCTGGAAACCTGTTATCCAGAAAGCTCCAAATTATGGTAAGGCCATCTCCCATAGATTCCATTTTATAGATATAATTCATATGTTTAAAAATGATTTCTTTATAAAAAATAAAACAGAACTTGTACTTCATCCAAAATAAGATATAATTAATCATTAGAGGCAAAACAATCCTTATTTAATGTTTAATTAATTTCTAGTAGACTTAAAGGAGACATATAGGATAAATGAAAAAACTAAAATTTTGTAGGCAATCATAAGTAATATATGGTGTTGCCTTTACATGTTGCTAAAAATTAACATTATCTTTAAAAATAGACCGTTTATTGGAGCTCCCTATAGATGTTCTCTGGTCCCTGTGTGTGTTTCAGATGAGAATTGGGTGTGTCCTAATGGTCCCTGCCATAGGTCCTGCAGTCACACAAGCACAGTCAGGCTTCAGTTCCCTATCAGGTCCTGCTAACTGCTTATTGGTTCCTGTCCTACAGTGCAGTGAGCTGACAGCCACCGCTCCCCTGCACAGCCTAGGAATTCAGACGAGCAGGAAGTGGAAGGGAAGGATTCCTAGGGTTTTTTCAGAAATATTCAATCAATCTGAAAGCACAATTCTGCTATATCTAAATGAGTATAATGCACTAGTACGTTCTTATTTTTTACACAATATGTCTCCTTTAAGATCCAAATTACAGAAAGATCCAGAAAACCCCAGGTCCGGAGCATTCTTGATAACAGGTCCCATACCTGTATATAGAACACTTTCCCCCATTTGTAATAAAAGTTACTAAGATTTCCCAGTAGTGGTTACCAACAGCAACCAATAATATGTTTGCTTTTAAACAAGTGACCAGTAAATTCTACTTGCTGATTGCTATGGGTTACTACTCCTGGGCAAACCTAAGTTGGCTTTCCCCAGTGTGCCACTAATGGCAGGGCTATATCGGGGTTAATCCGAGCATTCATCCCTATGGCAGAACAATCGGATTACGACAAGGGCAGGGGGCTCCGACGGGTCGGTTGGGGAAATATCAATCTTCCCGATTGATATTGTGTAGTGATGGGCGAATCTCCCGCGATTCGCTTCGCCTAGAGATTCGCGAATTTCTAGAGAAATTCGCGAATCGGCGAAAAATTCGCGAAACGAGTCGCGGGATGATTTTGTCGCGTCGCATCAAAAACGACGCGCGACTGACGCGCGACTCGTTTTTCGGCGAATTTTCGCCAAGCGAAATTTCGCTGGTGATTCGCGAATTTATTCGCCAGCGCCGAATCGCGGGAATTCGCTGCGAATTCGACCTAGGCGAATAAATTCGCCCATCACTGATATTGTGGCCAGATATCGATCGGGAAGACCCATCAAAAGCCCCCATACACGGGCAGATAAGCTGTCAAATTGGTCTAAACGACCGATATCAACAGCTTTATCTGCCCATGTAATGCCACCTTTACTGTCTTATATTACATAACCCCCTTTATACTTTGGGGCTATAGTTAAATTGGAGGGATTATATACTTACATGGTAAATAAAATACATTTATTAAAATACTGTACACATTAACTACACTGTGTGCTTTATTTGGCACATAACTGGAAACAACTAAAAGTCACATTATCGTTGTACATACTCACACAAACGCAAATCCAATTGTCAGGGGTTATAAAAACTGGTAAAACTTCACTACACATTTGAGTTCAAGTAAACATTTCTCTTGTATGCTTAGTGGTTAGCTAAGAAATCCATCACATTTGTTGGGTTAGAGACGGATAGCTGCATAGCATGTCATATGGTACAGTTAAAGGCTAAAGAATACATTAAAGAACCAGTAACATGAACATTTTTATTTTAAAAAATGTGTTTGTATTTAACAAAAAAACCCACCAAGACTTATTTAACTTTAAAATTAAAATTTATGAAGTTTTTTGTGCTACTGGTACACTAAAATGGGGTTTCCACTTGTGTTTTTAGTAACCTGTTAAAGGGCCAGTAACATTAAAAATTGTATTTGTTTGTTCATAATGAAAAACAGAAACCAAGAAATATTTTACTTTGAAATATTTTGAGTTAACAGCACCAAGCTGCAAGTAAAAATGATAAAATCCTTGAAATACATAGTCTTGTCTTTAGAGAATAGAATAAAAAAAAGAGTACAGGGGTAATTAACATTCTCTCCTTTTCCCCAAATGTGGCATAATAATAATGTAGGCACAGTATAAAATAAATATAATATACATGTTTAAGCGTATGCTTTAAATATATATTTGCAACCTGAGAAATGTTCACAAAGAAGGAACATTGTTGCTTCAAATCTTTCAAATCAGCTGGACACAATCGAGAAAGTCCTAGCATCCGTATTTCTTATATGGTACAATAAAATGTGTGTTTCAAAGTTAATAATCCGTATGAGGCTTTGCATATTTCTCTCTATCATTGATCTTGGCCTGGTATTTTTCTGGCATTTTCTAAATTCTCCAACTATTAGGCAGTATATTGAACTGTTATTTTTACATCCGACATTTAGAATGATAAGTAGGTTATTCTCTGACTTAAATGTCACCATCATCTCGACGTACCATAGGAACTCTGTCATAATTAGCAATGTACAGTGTCTGTACTCGGTAAGTGATGTTTTTCCCTTAACCTGAGTATTTTACTTATAAGCAAGGGTAAAGCTGTAACAAAATAAAATGAAGACATTTACGTCAAGTTTGAAGGAGTGAGATGAAATCCCAGAGGTCAATTTAGCAAAAGTTGAAACATCTTTTTGCCTAAGATGCATACTATTGTTTGATTTGTGTCTCTGTTTTCTGTTTGAAAAATGTTCTACTTGTCAACAGACAACATTTTTGCCATACAGGGAACTGTGCCAGTCCATGCCGCAGATATTTTTTGTCATTAATTACTACACTTCAGATAAGGCTATATCTGTTCAACTGGGAATCAAAATAAGCACACAATGTATTAAAACCCCTTTATTTTAATACAGGTTTTTCCACAAGCTCTAAAACAGGAGCTGTTATGGGGTGCATGAATAGCAGTATACTTGAACTCAGTCAAAGCCCATCTGTAGTCTGCAGCTGTCTGGATTCTGGATTCCCTAAGGCAGTATTTAGATAGATAAGTTTCTGTATGGGGGTTGGGGCAAGATGATTTACCAAACTCATGATACCAGTCATAGTTTTGTATAGAGATCAGTGGCAAAGAGTTAGGTGAATATTAATATGAATTCATATGTTAGACATCTCTGTATAAGATGTGGTAGATATAGACAGGTATTTATGAAGTAATGGGCAAACATAGATAGGGAAGAAACCTAAGAAACCTTTATATATGTTATGACTTTTTATGCTTTTATTTTATACTATACCCACTGGACTGTTAAAAAACATCTCACCTTACATCACAGACCCAAATTTATTTCGTAAGTCTTTTATGTGCCAAAAAAATCCCTTCTCTATTTAAAACAATCCATTTCCCTCTGCCACCCTAAATGTGTTCTTTATTTCTTCCCCCTCAGTATTATTCATCATCCCCGTCCACATCTATTTTAATCTCTTTCTAACCTTTGGATTTTGTCTGTTCCCTTAGTTTATCTGTTAGTTCCTCCAGCTGTTCTGTATTGTTCATTGTAAAATTGTTCCTCTCTCTTTTTGGTTTAGTGCTCTGCCACCTGCTCCTCTGTCTATAACAGTTACCACTGGATTCAGATGGAGCCAGCGTTGGACTGGGAAGGTCTGGGCCCACCGGGCTGCGATATCCCCCAGGGCCTGAAACCCCACCGCCACCCCGCTGCAAATACCCCTCCCTCTACCAGCGCGTACCCCCATCAAACACATTATTTTTACAGAGGGCAGGAGGTCAGGAAGGTGCAATGGCTCTGCCAGTCACAGGGAGCTATTTTGGGCTGTCTGACCCTGTATGGAGCTCTCTTTGTTGCTTTTTCAACCTCTCTCAGAAAGAAAATCCAGATTGTACCTTTTGGAACAACGAGCAATAAAATATTTGGTCCAGTCTTACTACTTAAGACTTTTTAACCTCTATTAACCTATTTGTACACTTAGATTACAAGCTCTGTGGATCATGAACCTTCTTTCTCCTATGTATCATATGCATACACACAGCAATTAATCTTTGTAAACTGTATATTTATATACTGTATATTTAGTGCAATGTCTGGTCTCCCTGTTTGTACTGTACTTCTATTGCATAGCTCAAATGTACAGTGTTGCATATATTACACCTGAACTAGTGCTCTATAAAATGATAAACATTGAGGATTAGCTTAATACACTGATGTTTGCATTTGTTGATTTAAAGGAATACTGCTTTGCATCATTAGGAATACACTGAATTATTTTTCAATTAAATCAAGTTGTAAAATCATTTAAACCTTAATTTATATTTCCTGTGCAATACAATAATACATCATTTTAATGGGTGAAATGTTCTAAATGCTGCAGTCATTTAATAAAACATCGGCAGGAACGCATTTCTTCCTTGTGTCTAACTGATTTTATTTGTGTCTGTGAGACTTTATTTTGATAAATTAACACTAATAATTAGCTTCTCTTCTTACATTTATGCTGTTTGTTATTTTGGGTTTATATTCTAATGAGTCATCTCAGACTATTTTGAAGCCAATGAGTTTTTCCATACTGGACAGTTTAAACTTTTAGCACACTATTAGCTGTGCAGTTTAAAGAGCATATAGGGGGATTTTGGGCCCTTTGGCTCCTGCATTCTTTACTAGCTTAGGGGTTGGTGCCAAATTACTTGAAATTGCAGCCAGTTCTCGGACCTGAAAGCAGTCATTCAATCCCTTTTGAGGCAATTTCTGCATGGAAACATGGAAGTTCCAGCTTTCATGCAACAATTACCTCTATGGAGCCGACCACTGCTCCTCTATAAACTATAGCAAAAAAGGGAAAGTTTTTACAGGAGCAGTGGCCACCAGGTTTGGGCTGACTGCCACACACATTCTGTGGGTTGAGGACGGGTTTGGGTTAAGCTCTTGTTCTGCTTTCCCTGCATTAATAATAAGACCATACTAATTTGTGGCATTGGACCTAAGCACCCAAGCTTCTCTAAGCACCCATGCCTCTCTTTAATGATATTGCAAGCCGCCATCAGGCCCTATGGGGGGGGGGCAGGTCAATCACCCACCCCGCCCCCAAGTAGTTACACCGAGATGCATGCAGCATTTTGTGGCAATATTCCGGGCAGTTTTACATCTAAACGTGCGCCATACAGAATTATGATGCTTCATATAGGAGGCCCATTTATCAAAGGTTGAATTTCCAAATTAAGTTTTTTTTTTAAATCTAATGGCTGAACACGGCACGTTGAGGACTGATTTGTCACACGGTGATGAAATGCATGCAACATGTGGGACATGCAGAATATAGTGGGACTGATAGAGAAATCACATGTGCAAATTAAAGGTATCCCACTGTCGGTTGCAAACTCCACATGCTGTGTCTTGATCAGTCCCATTATATTTTGTGTGTCTGACACAGCAAATCCGTGTCATTGCCATGCAACAAATCACGACAACAACGTGTCATGGAGTTCAGCCCTAATTAATTCAAATCTACTCAAAATTTGATTCGGAGGTTATTTAACAAATACTGTAATTCGACCCTGTAAAATCCCGAACGAATATTACCGACTTGAAAACTGGAATCGAATTCGACTAAACTCGAATCTAGTTTTTCCTCTGAAAAAAACTTGAATGTCAGGAAGGTGCAAATGGATCACTGCACCTCTTCCACGACTAATATGTGAATTCGGCAGGTTTTAGTAGAATTAGAATCGTTACCGGGGTATAGGTTTTATAAATCTCGAAATTTGAATCGAGTTTGCATAATTTACAATTCCAATTTAAGAGTTTTGACAAAAATTTTAATCTAAATTTACTATTCGACCCTTAAAATTATTCCAGTTTACAGCAGTGTACTGTATTTTTTTTTTTTGGGGGGGGGCAAGGTGGGGCAATATAAAGTATGTCCACATATCATGGGTATTATATACTGTATATCACACTGTATTGTGTTCCCATAGCAACAAAAAGCTTTTAAGTAATTCTGATGCAGTTGCTGCTCCTTAAGGAAACATCTTATTGGTTGCTATAGGTTATTGGTCTGGGATATACTTTACCGATGTTACTGCATAACCCCATAGCTAATTTTCACAAAATGTCCTGATTTTGCCCATTTTGATTCACTTGCATATGATGCCTTCTGGTATGGAAAGAATATTTTAGGAGTACCCATTTTTTTAAATAAGACAATTGGACAAATACCCATAAACTAGGGATGCACCGAATCCGTGATTCAGTTTGAGATTCGGCCAGGATTCGGCCTTTTCCAGCAGGATTTGGATTACCTGTCGGAACCGAATCCAAACCATGTAACTTTTTGTCACAAAACAAGGAAGTAAAAAATGTTTTTTTCTACTTTTTACCTTCCTGCCCCTAATTTCCATATACAAATCATGATTCGGATTTGGTTCGGTATTCGGCCAAATCTCTCATGAAGCATTTAGGGATTCGGCCTAATCCCACATGGTGGATTCGGTGCATCCCTACCAAAGACATCATTATCCAAAAAGTTAAATCTTTTCATATGTGTATATATAGAACTTGAAATGTTAAGAGAGAGACCTAGGGTTGCCACCTTTTCCTGTAGCTGAACCTGGACAGGGGGGCGGGCCCATGATGTCGGTGGGCGGACCCATGGCGTCATGGGGCGGAGCTATGACAACGCGATCGGCGATTGGCTGTTCGCTGCGTCAATCAAGCTAATATCGCCCGGTTTTCCTTATTTGGAAAACCGGGCAGGAAGTATTGACCCGGGCAGCCCTTCAAAATACCGGGTGGTCCAGGTCAAAACCGGACAGGTGGCAACCCTAGAGAGACCCCATGAGTGAAAACTGTAAATTATGTATTGCTGTGCGTTCTACTTCTAGGGTTGCAGAATTCAGTTAAAATTACAGTACCTGACTTGTCTGTGACACCTATGGGAAACCTTTAATTGGCTGAACTCCTCAGGAAATGCTTCAGAATGTAAAACAGAATAATCCTTGATTGTCTGTGTGACAACTTGATAATTGCTTCTCGGTGCAGTACATCCAAAAAAGCAGCCAGCCGTCATTTGCAGGCACAATGGCATTTAATATATTTAAAGGATCAGGGGGTAAAAAGAATGTGTCTATTATATAGGAGGAAAAAAATCAACACTCTCCAACTCTCACTGAACCCTGGCTCGTGAATCAGAGCCTCTCTTTTTTTTTCCTTCAGTTCGTTTCTGTGCAAGTTTACTAGACACACTGGCCTGATTTGAAACCTCACAATGACGTCAATAGGGCAGAGAAATTAGAACTGAGTGAGACAGCTGCAATGCACCCAGTCTACTGAGGTTTTTATTCTTTACTCTCAGGGTGACATCCGAGACAGATATTATCAATCAAGCTGTTCTGCCACAGAACCATAGCAGGGCTAGTTTATCATTCAAATGGTAAAGCTGCAATTAGGCACTTTGCTCCACTCGTCTTTCCGAAAAAAGCATCTCAAATACAATTAACATATTATGCAAATTCACTCTAAGGATATGAATTAAGCAAAGCATATTTTTTCTTCTGTTGTAAAAATTGGGTTCATGGCTCCCACTAATAGTAAAGAAGGCTTTAACTCTTTAATGGCCACATGAAAACTGCTTGCAGAAAGACCACCATTACTCTACCCTTTACAATAGATTTATCTAGAGCACGCAAGCTGTTGCTGAACTACAGCTCAAATAATCCCCAAATACTGCAAAATACCGTATTGTTCAAGAGTAGCTTTAAGGGGCATGGGTTACAAAACCTTGTAGCAACAACCACCCCACCCATGAAGGAGATCATGAAATTATTCAAGAAATTCATGTTTTTTTCCCCCTGGATTCGATCAATAGCAATAATATATCTATACAGACCAAATTTACCTTCCTAGAGGATCAATTTTGTATTGTTAAAACCTGATTAACCCATAATGATCTAAATAGAGATCAATGGTAAGTCTGCTCCACAGCCTCTAGAAAATGGCTTTATTCCAAATAACATACAGTTTTGTTTAAGGGACATGTACAGTACTTAGTACCACATACTAAACTGATAAGGATTCAGGGCTGGAATTAGGAGTAGGTAGAAGAAGCATGTGCATAGAGAGCAATGGCGGGGAGTGCTAGGCATGTATCTTTTCTGCCTGCTTTTCCCCTATTTCTGGCCTGTAGATAGGGATAGGGTGATCTGAGGAGATGAGTGGGAGTGAGGGCTTGCCTTAGTCGCCCGCAACCTTAAGGTGGCCATACACGGGTCGATAAAAGCAGCCGACAGACCAAGTCGGCAGCTTATTGGCCCGTGTATGGGGCCCTCCGACGGGCTTCACCGATCAATATCTGGCCGAAAGTCGGGCAGATGTCGATCGGGCGGGACTAAAAATCCCATCTGTTCGTTGATGTGGTCCCGCGATCCGACTGCCCATTTGACCTCCATTATGATCCAATCGTTGGGCGAAATCTGGCTGATATCGCCAAATGAGCGGATCTCTACGTGTATCCCCATCTTTAGTCCCAGCACTGTTTGAATGAGTGCAGAATAACTATTTTTCTGGCTATTTAAAAATTTGTTTGGCAACTTTTCTCATTTCTGTCATTCTACCATTATATACATCTTCTGTTCTGTGCAGGATTCACTTCATGTAACAGACTTAAATAGTAAATTTTGTATCAAGAATTAGTATAAAAAAAGGGGGGGGGCAAAATAAAACATTTGCATTTTAAAAGTGATAGGACACAAGTTAGAAATGTAGTCCATGATAAAATTTGAAATGCTCCATAAATTTACTGATTGCAACTGACAATAAATATGACATTATTAGGCAAGTTCTGCTAGACAGAACTACAGAAAAGGTTAATTATTTGTTCCTGTTGATGCTGATCATCATGTTCAATAGAAAGATGATCATTACCATTTGGAGAGCCAGTGTATCCCAAGCCAGCACAAAATACACCCTGCTCTAATAAACATATATTCAATCATAATTTACATAAACATACATTATCCCTGATAATATATTGGGAAAATCACCATGCAGAAAATTGCCCTGGACTAGAAATACTGATGGAGTTATTATTAGCATACTGGGATAATTAGTACTAACCAATAAAAATGAATAATTAAGTATAAAGATGGAGAGTAGTCATAGATATGGGGGCAAATTCAGTAAAGGGCAATTTTTTACCTGGGAAGGCTTTGCCACACTTTGTACCATTTTGTCAGGTGAAAATTCGCTACCACTAAAATACAAACTTTTGCTAGCGACGGCCACTTTGCCCTTTAGTAAAGTTGTCCAATTGTCTTGAATGTAGTCTAGTTCCTGGGGCAAGAGGCCCAATCAAAGTCACGGCTGGGTTCGGGACCCAGGGGCTTAGCTATAGGTGCTCTAGCTGAACAACAACAGTATGAGGTTTCTACTGTAAGAAAAAACAGAGTTCCAATAAGATGTTGTAATGGGCAGAACAGGGAATCTGAATGGATAGATACAGGGTTAATGTCTGCAAGCAGAGTTTGAGTGTAAGGGATCTAAGCTATAACCAAGTTCTGACCATAAACAGCTCATGGAACATTTGGGAGCAAAAGAACTTAGATATAGTAGTATAGAAATTTTTCCATATCAGCTTGTATTTCCATGTATAATTGTGCAATCATTTAGGCTGCTAACTTACAAATATATTCCAGCTTGCTATCAAATCTTCTAGGAATTACAAAGGCCCATTCTGCCTGTGAATAATTTGTCTGAAGGTTTGTGCTAGAACTGTGAAAAAAACATTTCAAAATACTTAACAGCAAACTAATGATAAATAAAGGTATTCAAAATTTCTTTCGACAAAATTCTGATGAATTTTCAGTTATTTTCAAATGCTAAACCAGAGCTCGAGTGGTTAGCCCATTGTGTATCACTGTCAGAATGGTGAAAGCAGATGAGAGTGCCAGGGCTCCCCAGTGGTTGATGACAGCTGTGAATAAAACACTGCATATCCAGTCTACTAAACAAAGGAACTGTCATATTGTGTGATCTTTCAGGTCCTCATGTAGCCTGCCTTAAATCTTCACTATTTTTTATTTTGAGCTATAAGTTACTAAAACCCATCTGCAGATCTGAAAGCGTTAAGTGCAATTTTCCTCATCCATAGCAATGTCATTTCACAAAATCAATTGAAAAGGTCATTCACAAAGGGTTGTTGATTGCTATGTCTCTCTAAACCCTACAGTGATCAGCGCAGCACAATGGCTTAATAAATTGACAGCAATGTTTGCTCACATATTTTCAATATGTACTAAGTAAAGCACAGAGAGGGCCTGATACAGTAATAGAGATTATCATTCCTATTTTTTATTTTTATTTTTTGCTCATGCTTCTTTGCTAATCCATTTTTTTTAAATTCTCATTTGCTATCCACTCTGTTCCAGTGATCTCCTGGCTTTCTTGTATCATAGTGTCCTTTTTGCTGCTCAGTTACTTTCCTTTCTTTTCATTCCTACACATATACTCACATAATAGATCATATATGTTAAATTACCATCCTTCATAATTATTTGATGTAGCTTGTTAATGCTGCATGTTTATGTTCAGCTATGTGAGGTGATCCCAGGGTCTTCAGGCTTACCAAGTCTCTGTCAAGCTCATTTTGTGCATTGAATACTGATTTCAGGCCTACTTCCCACTATATACCATGCCTTGCAATATCATACCTTGCAATACCATGCCTTGCAATATCATACCTTGCAGTTCCATGCCTTGCAATACCATGCCTTGCAATACCATGCCTTGCAATACCATAAATTGCAATACCATACCTTGCAATGCCATACCTTGCAATACCATACCTTGCAATGCCATACCTTGCAATACCATACTTTGCAATACCATAACTAGCAATACCATGCCTTGCAATACCATACCTTGAAATACCATACCTTGCAATATCATGCCTCACAATACCATGCCTTGCAATATCATACCTTGCAATGGTTAGTACACTTGTTATGAAACCTACAGAATCTGCTGAAATTCTGTTACCTGAAACACGTTTTTTGTTAGGGAATAGATGTTTTACAAAATAAGGTAATCAACTCATATACTGCCACCAACTATGCCTCCCATAATGCCCTATACTATGCATTTGCTTATTCTAGCCCTATAAAAATACCTGGAGCTCTTTAACCTCAATGTTTTCATTGTTTACATCAGGGGTGTCCAAACTTTTGGCTTCGAGGGCCACATTGGAAGAAGAAAATTTGTCTGGGGGCCACACATGAAATACACAAACACTTTTGATTTGTAAAAGGAAAGAAAATACACAAAAAAAAAAAAACTACAATTCCAGTTGGATAACCAGATGGAGCTATACACTGGAACAAGGGACACCTGAATATTAAATACTTTTTATTATATTACTACTAACTGGGCAATGGACAGAGTCTCCCCCCTCCTATATCCTTTGTGACATGATGTTTTCTTGAGAACTGATCGTTTCAAGCTGGACCGCATTCATAACCATCCTGGGCCGCATTTGGCCCTTGGGCCGCAGTTTGGACACCACTGGTTTACATGTTATCAGTATAGTATGGCTATAAATCTGTTGTATTAAACGGTTCTGCCATTTCCAAGTGTGATTTAATGTAACTAAGCAATTAATAAAACATGGCATTTTTTAAAATGACCAGGCCCCATTGTCAACAAGTTATGGCCGTACATAGACTGATACCTGAATACATTTTCAGCATTTTGTCAAATGCACTATCTGGTTAGAGCTTGGCCATATATTGTTTAGTCTGAATGACAAATAAATTGGGTGTGGAGTGTGCCAGTCCTTCCATGCTCTGCTTCCCCGCCTTAGTCCCCAGTAAATACAAATCTCACTGGTAAAGATTAAATTGTTTCATGTACTGCTAACGCTACTTAGTATTTGACTTTGCTTCCCTGTAGCAGGTATACTACTTCAGTGGAACTGAACAACATTGGCACTTCACTTACTCTAAAAACTAGATTACTTAATGTAATGTAAATAACATGCTTAATGTATTCCCTTTATTGCTTTGGCTTACATGTTAACTGCCTCTGCTGTTTGTGAAGATCCTTCATGTTAATGCTGTACCACAACAAGCCATTCATTAGCTGAGGCATGTCAAGAGGTGGAAAAATTCTCAGCTTAAGAGGATAACATTTACAAAAATGGCTACTGAACATAAACTATGTATGGCATTCATCCAATAATTAAACCCTATCATAGCAGAGAAATAGCTTTGCCTTTAACAGAAGCAGAGTGGCATATTTGCATCCAAGAAAAAGATGAGAAGGGAATAATTTTAAGAAACAAAAGGGATTACAGTACATAAAAAAAGACACTAAGTTTGTCCAGGAACAGTAACCCATAACAACTGATAAGCAGGAAGCACTGACTGGTCACCCGTTTAAAAGCAAGCAGCTTATTGGTTGCTATGGGTTACTGCTCCTAGGCAAACTTAGGACCTTTTATTACATTATCTGATATCGAGCTTTTGTGTATTTAGGGGAAGAATAGTTTTTAAATTTAGGTCTATATTTTTATAAGTGGCAGGTTTATCGAAGTCTCGTGGATTGAATTCAAATGGACTACTGATTTTGTAAGCCATTTCAATGACTTGATCAAATTTGAAATTTTCCATTCCTTCTGTATTTATTAACCCAGATCAACTAAATAAAGTATATGACTGGTCCGGGATATCAAATCCCATTGACAGAAATAGGCACTGTTCTTGTGGTTTTCTTTCCTGTTAATTCATTAAAAATTGATATTGACCATAGTACTGGTTTCTTTGTGCATTAATCGGAAGTAGTTCTTTTTGAATCAATATCAATCCATCTAACTCCATATTTTGTTTAATAAATACAAACATTCTGTACAGGTATGGGACCTGTTATCCATAATGCTTGGGACCTGGGGTTTTCCAGATAAGGAGTCTTTTGCATAATTTAGATCTCCATACCTCTAATAAGAATAAAATTATTGCAGGGAAAAAAATTAATTATTTTTAAATATTTGAATTATTTGATTAAAACGCAGTCTATGGCAAATGGACTTCCCATAATTCAGAACCATCTGGGTAACGGATTTCTAAATAATGCATCCCAAATGAATTTTGAGTAATGTCAAAATTTTCATACATAATAAACTGTTTACTACTTGCGTTCTCAATCTTACTTCAAAGCTCTGATCCTAACTTGTCCTCTCCCAACCTGGACCCAGCCAGGTCCAATGCACTGCAATTACTCTCTAGTGCAGTGATCCCCAACCGATCCCCAACCAGTAGCTCGTAAGCAACATGTTGCTCTCCAACCCCTTGGAAGTTGCTCCCAGTGGCCTCAAAGCAGGTGCTTATTTTTGAATTCCAGGCTTGGAGGCAAGTTTTAGTTGTATAAAAACCAGATGCACTGCCAAATAGAGTCTCAATGTAGGTTAAAGCTACCAAATGGCCAAATACCAGGACTTATTTGGCAACCCAAGAACATTCCTCATGCTTGTGTTGCTCCCCAACTACTTTTTATTCTGAATGTTGCTCACGGGTTCAAAAGGTTGGGGATCCCTGCTCTAGTGTCACTGAAGGGCATTGGGCAGGTACAAGTACATAATTGGGTTGAGCAAAGAAGGCTGGGGACAGGATATTAATGGCAATGGTGTGAAGGGTCCTGGGTCCACCACCTGTCTGCAACCCACCAAAAAAGTAATCCAAAACCAGCCCTACTCACAGGTAACAGAAATGCTATTTTGGCATTAGATATCTATAAAATCACAGTAAAAAACATAGGGTTTTTGGTTCTAGCGTCCGCTTATCTCTTTAACTTCTCATGCTTATATTCAAATATGTTCTCTTTCAGGGGTTGATAGTTCACAGAGATTTGAAGACATTTCAGGAGGGGGTTGATGAAAATCTCTTCTCCCAAAGAAAGTGATTATCCTGAATCTACTGAGATCAGAGAAGTAGACCAGCAGACCGGTAAATAGTAAAAACAGACATACAGTATTATCAATCTTAAAGAGTGTTAATATTATATTTATTTTTCTGGTGATCTGAAAGACAGTTGTGTGTGTTTATGTGTGAGGTGGATGAGACCTCCCCAGGACTTCTACAAGCTGGGCAGTCCAGCTGAAAAAAACAATCCCCCAATGGAAAATTGTAATCCTAATGCCTGTGTGATTAAAATGAGTATACATTATTAAAAAGAGAGTAGACTACTTTTGCTATAGTAAGTTTATAACGTGAAATTAGTTATAAACATTGCATTTAATGCCAAGGCTATTCAGTTTCACAACCATTAGTATCATACTGTATCTGTCTCGGCTTAAAGATATTAATAAATACAGAAAAAGAAAATCTGATGTTGATAGCAATGTAGAGAATAAAAGAGTGAGAAGATGTATAACTGAATTGCAGTTTCTCAGAATTCACTAAAGTAGGATTGTTTAAAATACTAAATATGTTCCATTTGACTGCTATCCTAACTCAAAGATGAAAGCAGAAAAGGAGCTACGCTACCTTATAGAGTTTTTGAATGAATTTGTGAATGCATTACAACCCCACTAGTGTCACTTGCTTTGAATAATGTGTATTTTCTCTATAACGTCTCTTCCAGCATATAAAAAAAAAGGAAATTTAACTGTACAATTATGTGCACAAAGTGATTGCAACCTGTATATGATTGATACTATTATTGAATCAAGGCCTCATTTATGAACAAATGAAGGGCACAGAGATTCCAAATGCAGCTCTGTCTGTACTGTATTTTGTTGTGCTGCATCCAGATGGGGTGGTAGGTGAATTCAGTTGGAGATGTGTGGTATCTGGAACTTGCATTCATACTAATTTGGATTCTCTAACTTACCTGACCGACAACTACCTTATCAATCACCTGGCCCACTACCCACAAGTTACCATAATACTAATATCAATGCAGCTTGCAAGTAGGGTTGCCACCTTTTCCTGAAAAAAATACCAGCTTTCCTATATATTTATATTTTTTTCCTATTAATAACATTGGGATCAACCATCAAAAATACCGGCCAGGTGGCAACCCTACTTGCAAGTAGAATAATCATAAACCCAGAAATGGCTTCACCAAAGCCAAAGGAAACTGCAAATACTTGACCCTGGATCTGAAGACGTGCTGATCTGAACCAATGACTGGATTTTCAGTTCATATCTACAAAATACCATTTTTTATGCGGGTAACCTGCGGGTGCCAAAGCTGCCAGAGGACCAAAGATTTGGTCTGTCAATCTACAATGTTTATTGCTTCCTGTCTATAAATAATTCTTCTGAATGTTTGAATTTCTTTTTAAAGAAAAGCTTGTCACCCAAAAGCCGTTTTTTGCTTTTAAAAAAAACAACAAAAAAAACCAATGCAAGATCCTTGTAAAAGAACTCTCTCATTTTCTGACTTCCTTTTTCTTTTACCCAAACCCAATCAGGCCTTTGGTGTTAGGTAAGTGGCAACTGAATAATTCCAGAATAAAAAGATAAATAATTCAAAACATGCAAAAGATAATAAATGAAGACAAACTGCAAATACCCGTAGTTTTAAAATACCATTATCTTCATTACAGGTATTTAAAGTTTATTCATTTCCCCTTTAAGATGAAACATATTAGCTATTTTTCGGATACCTAATTGTCATGAGGTAATAGCATAATAACAAAATAAATTGCTAAGCCTCAATAGATTTCTCATAGCAGACAGATCTCTCTGTAGAAAAATAAACAACGTATCTGCATTACTGTAAATCTGGGTGGTGTTCTACTGATCATACTATGAATATGACTCAAATGTTGAGAACATCAGTATAAATAATGATGCGCCTTATAGTAGTTGTAGGACCCCAGTTTAGCCACAGTCAACTGGTTATTTGCTTTAAGAGATTGGGGCATCCAGGTTACAAAGTACATAGCGTCATGTAAAACTAAGGCCATTAACTAACAAAAAACATTTTCTCTAGTGACTTCCCATAGCAGAAAATCCTGTTATTTAAATTTTTATTGGTTCAGTTACATGCAGATTTGAACTAACTCAGAGCAAAGGGATCTATTTTTCTTTTCCTTTTAAAGATCCATTCTATAATTCAGAACCAATAGTACCCAGTTCATGTAGCTAAGAATATAACATAGAGGAAATAATAATATATGTAACTAAATTAAAGTTAACTGAGCATTTTCATAAAAACCAACAGCTCACACTACAAAGAGGTGTATTCTATTCTCCTATGCATTTTATACAAAATTATTGTCTCTGTTTTGTATATATTCTGCATAGCTTTTGTGAAGAATAAATGAACCAGTAACATACAATAATGATGACTCTAAAGCAACTTGTGCATGGCTGTCTACATCCAGTATCTGTTGTGTCACAGCAGAATTACTCAATACAAAAAGTATATATAGTACCCTGTATGCTGAAATTTTACATAAATACGCATACTACATTAAAAATAGACCATTCATTTAAATTCAGTAGTCAAAGCATATGGTTACATGTACCCTGAGAAAGTTCTATTGCATATTTAACCCATGTTGTACAAACTATACAGTAAAGAAAGTATTCTGCATATCTCACCCTTTAATATACAAATATTTTTAAGCAAATATTTCCCCCAAAAAACATACCATATCCAAGAATGACGTCGGCTTGGAAAGTCTTTAATGCTCAGCATGACTGCTGTGCTTGTCTCTCTTGGCTTGCTTATGGCTTTTGTTCCATGGATAGCTGACATATATATTCCTTTTTTTCTCTTCAGGGTCTGTGATTATTTTTCAATTCCAAGCTCATGACCTTTCCCAGTTAAAAATCTACATTGAAGCTGTTGTGTTTCACACCCAATATACGAACGTAAATTGAAATTCCTGCTTAGCTGCAGCAGAAAAGTTTTCCCAGACGCGACTGTAATCTGTTCAGCACAAATCCTTTCCCGTTGGCTACTAAGAAGTTTAAAAAGTATTCTGTCTGTGTTTTCAAGCAGAGCTTTTGAGTCTTTCTTTTTCCAGGTACAAGCCTTAAGAGTAAAGAACAGACATATTCTACGATCATCTGCCAAAGTCCACATCACTAAGGTTAATCAAGCTAAATTCCATGCCTCTGTTTCACTTCATGTTTCTAGCTGTAGTGGCTCCTGTTTGACTTGTTCTACATTGTTTAACCGATTGAATGAAAGCTTGGGAACACCTTACACATAGGATCAGATTTCCCAAAGACAAATGTATGTAGCACAACAAAAATAAACTCCATGGTTATATGGTACTACAGTACAGCTTTATTCTAGTCGCTTTTAACTCCTTAACAACTGGCAATATATGTAAACTTGCTGGGTCCAGTAAAATGAATCCTCTAAAACTCAGCAGGGTTAATTTACATGCAATAGCACTGTTGCATTCACACAAATTTCCTTGCAGCCAGTTGCGTGTAAAGCCCCATTCATTAAGGCTAATGCCACATGGGATGGGGGGGGGGGGTGACCTTGGCCTGCATAACAAAGGTGTCTGAAAATTAGCCCCTAGCTTCTTTCTTCTTCAATTGCATTTGTTGGGTATAATTTGGTGAAGAAATATGAGAGCATTTCTTCTCCAAAATTTGCTGCATGTGCCTGCACCGTGGCAGAGACAATTGTTCCAGGTATGTGCAAAGAAGAAAGAAGCTACCACCAGAGGGTTGATTCTTGGCATTAGGTACATGCGTCAAATAGCACCTCCGTATAGTTGCGCTTGCAGCAGCTGCCTTCCTCCTGTTCCTATTTGAATGCTGCATCTTGAGTCAATATGCACAGAATCATGCCAATTGTGCTTGAAATTGCACTTTGCTCACTGCACTTGCGGTGACAATTGAGGCCTAGTAGGAAGTGTCAGCTTAGAAACTTGGGTTACTAAGATGCTGACATTAATTACAGAGCTGAATTCTATTCACTCTTGCTGTGTGATTTTTTTCCTGGAATAAAGGCATGCTCTGGTCAGCTTACAGAGTCAGAACATTATGCAATGTGCTGTCGTCTTGTGCTGATGGATTATGCATTGAAATGAATCAGTGTTTGAGTGCTGCAGAAGTCAGTTGCAGCTGATTAATGTGCCGAAAAACCAAGAAGTAAATATTTAAAAACTCAGCAATGTGGATGGATATCACCTTGTGACTGTTGATTGCAGTAATAACGCAATTACTGCCCAGTAACAGGGACATTTTGGAGTAGAACAGAGATTGTATTCAACCTGGACTATTTAAAAAAGTGGACTTAACATTTTTCTACAGTGTGCAATGTGTTCGGTTATTTATATATTTAAAGGCATGTTCAACTATTGGCCCTCTAATGGTTGACTGACAGACAAAATTACATTATCTCTTGATTTCTTCCTTGAGCATCTTCGAAATTAACACAAAACAGAATTTTCTGTGAGAATTTACTTTTAGTGGTTTTGTTGGAGGGGAGGGACAGCTGACACTTGCTAATCACCTCTCCAGTGAAGTCATGATTTCAGTGCCATAATCACACTTGTACCTATCATCAAGAGTACACAGTAAATCAGACTGTCCCTCCTTGGGTCCATTAAGGGGCTCCAAACTGTGTGAACATTTGGAGAGGGACTTGCCTTTGGGGGCTGCCCTGAGTTCCCCATGTCTTTCTTACAATTAGATGTGAGCAATACATACACACAGTGTCTCAAAGTTCTCTACCCACTGCAAAATAGTGGCATTGTTGAGCTGCAAGCAGGCTGTGGGGTGGGGGAGTTATAGGGGGTTGATGCCAGGTGGACAAGTGTGCACCAGGCCCCCCTACAAAGATACCTGTATTTCTGCTGGGGGGGGGGGGGGGGTGATGCTGTCAAGTTAAGCGACTGCATATACACCAGATGAAGGGACACATACACAAAACTTTATGTCTGTGTACAGGGCCGCCATCAGGGGGGGGACAAGTGTCCCGGGCCCGGGGCTGAAGGGGGGCCCGGCAGTGCTGCACTTCTTCAAGAGCCAGGCCCCCCTTTACGAGCACTGCCGAAGCCGTCCTGCTCCTTGCTGTGCTGATGCGGAAGTGCCGAAGACAGTCGAAGTCCTGAAGTGGTGGAAAGACCCGAAGTCACGAAGGAGCCAACACTGAAGTCCTGAAGCTGCGAAAATACCCGATGTCATGAAAGGAGCTGACACTGAAGTCCTGAAGCGGCGAAAATACCCGATGTCACGAAAACAGCTATAATAGAGGTCCTGAAGCCATGAGTTCAATTCTACTAACACCAATGTGGGTTTATTTTTTTTTTAATCCCCTGGCCACCAATGTTTTATTTTAATACTCTGTAGGCCCCTGCCACCAATGATTTTTTTTTTTAATTTTCTGGGGCCCCAATTTTTTTTTTAACTTGTAGGGGGGCCCTGGGGCCAAGGTTTTTTAAAAAAATATTTTTTGTGGCCCCAATTTTTTTCAACTTGTAAGAGGGGCCCTGGCACCACTGTTTTTTTAAAAAACAACTTTTATGGGTGGACCTGGTGCCAATGTTTTTTTAACTTATAAGGAAGCCCTGACCATCAATATGTGTGGGGGGGTTTACTTTTTTAGCACTGATGTCTGTGTGATCTTTTAACTTTGATGTGGAGTGGGCGGAATCAGGGGTGGGGCTTGGGTGCCAGGGTGTGCGGGCCCCGTGATTTCTAATGGCGGCCCTGTCTGTGTAAACAGTTTTGGCATAATAAACCACAGGGGCTTCCTAATGCTCAATTGCAACTGTGTGCAAGATTTGAGTCTCCTCCCCAATAATATGGACTGGAATAGGACACCATTTTCTAGTCTGGGTCTTTAGGGAAAAAAATAAAAAATTTTATAACAAAAACCCTAAATGTTTGTGATGCTGCAAAAAGCCTGAATCTAAAGCCTGAAATCTGAAATCTCTAACCTGTCAAGGCCATGTATATTGTAAGTCAATAGCAGATGTCCCCATCCCAATTTGAAGAGAATATATCATGGTTTGAGTTAGGTTTAGCCCAATGCTCTTAAAAATGTGGCGTTTTCTGGCAAAAATAAAACAATTGTGTGATTCGGGTTTTACTTACATTTTATCGAGTTTTTTCCTGATCTGATAAATTTAAGTTATTTTAATGATAAGGCAAACTCGTGGATGAGAGTTTGG
>CM044437.1:75764427-75817965 GCA_024363595.1 Xenopus borealis
TATATATATATATATATATATATATATCTCACAGATCAAATGCCTGGGTGCAATTGAATAAGCTCACAATAGAGAGCAATAAAAAGATTTGTTGTGCAAATATCAGTGGTCCAACAGTTCGATCATAAACCATTGAACTTTCTCAATGATTGCAAAATACATAATATAGCACAAGGTTGGCTACTGTTCTAATAACCAATAACAACTAACCAGCAGCTGATCAGTTGTTTGAAAACAAACATCTTAATGGTGTCTATGGGGAACTAAACCTGAGCAAACATTGTACATTATTAGTAACCCAAAATGGCCTTGAGGAGGACCTGATTAAATGACAACAGACTGCATTACAGTAAATCTATCTTGAGTAATTTTTCTTGTCAGGCAGACAAATAATCAGTTCATTAAGCCTTTCCTTTACGCTGTCAAGCCCCACAAACATGATACAGCATGCCCAACAAAAAAACACAGGGCACTGAGCCTGGAAGAAACTGGCATTCTATCATTAACAATTTCTCTATTCATTTATGATTTCAGGAATCCTTTATATTCATTTTTAGTTCCTTTTTTTCCCCACAGTTTTAGGTTGTACAGCCTTGATGAGAAAATTTTTTAGTAATACCATTTATAATGTGTCAGTATTGTAAACTTTCTGATAATAATCTCTATGGAGCCTATTGACACGTGTCTTTGTAACTGTGTATATTTATTTATTTCAGTGTTTGGTCCACCCATCTGTATTATCACTGTCTTGTACAGATGTACAGTGCTGTCTATGTAAGCAACATTAAAGGGGTTATTTACTTAACTTTTAGTATGATGTAGAGAGTGATATTCTGAGACAATTTGCAATTGCTTTTTATTAGTAGTTTTTGAGTTATTTAGCTTTTTATTCAGCAGCTTCTCCAATTTGCAATTTCAGCAATCTGGTAGCTAGGGTCAAAATTAACCTAATAACCATTCATTTATTTAAATAAGAGACTGGAATATGAATAGGAGAGGGTCTGAATGGAACAACCAGTAATGAAAAGTAGCAATAATAATACATTTGTAAAAAAACAATAAAAAATAATAATGAAGACCAATTGAAAAGTTGCTTAGAAATACCCATTATATAACATACTAGAGGTTAACGTAAACATGAACCACCCTTTAAGATATATGTATACATTTCAGGGGTTAGTGCATCCCATTGCATGCTGTATGTTTGTTTTTTATGATATCTTCACAGACTGAAAACGTGATATAAATCATATTATAAAAATTTGCACACCTTTAAGGATAATCATGCCAAATTTTGTCAGCAGCTAGATGACCATATGCTGGATCATTTTAACAAAGTGTAAATAAGATATATATCTGATTAATTAAGCACTTTATTTTCTCCCAGCTGAGCAACCCTGATTTGATGCAGCTAAACCTACATAAATAAATTAGATATTCAATCAGCAGGCACTTTTTGTGTCCTGCCTACAGCACATTTTTCCAAACACAAGTGTCCCCCTATAATCTGCTCTATGTATGTATGGAGGGTTTTGCACCATGTATTACTATCTTTATGGAAATACATCTGTTTAACTTAATTATCCAATAATAGTGCAATAGAGGAATCCATCTGGCTCAAGGTGACTAACTACAGCAAAAAAAACTGCACAATTTACCAGTTAACAAATAGAGCAGACCTGTCGGCTCCCCTGTGGACATCTGTCCTTCTTACATCATGACCCAATTTGTAGTCCCTTAACTGAAATCGCCCCAGTGAGACAGAGATTAGCAGAATAACAAACTGTGATGGCAGTGAAAGAATAGCCCAATCACTAGGATTAAATTGTATCCTCTAGATTCTTTACTGAAAACCAACAACCATAATGGCATGTGAAGCAGCAAAGCATGACGGTTGCATAAAAGATAAATAGCTGCTATTTTCTCAGTAAAGATGCTCCACAGGACATTTGGTTGTGTCATAATAATGGAATATATAGAAAAAAATTAGAGTTTATGGCATCCCAATTTCTCGTATTCCATTGTTGATGCCAATCGATTTATGGGGTAACGGTCTATACCTCCCCTATTGTCTCCTAAAAATGATTGTGATGTCTCTGCTTTGCCTATGTTATACTGATATTGAATGCTCAACATCATTTTGATGATGATATGGGATTACTGTAAATGCTGTATCATTTATTTTTATTTGAATTTTACATTAAAGCATTAAGATCATCTTTCATTTTCTCATCCCTATTCATCTTTATAGCTTTTTGCACTCATATATAATTCACTTCAGTTTTGCTGTTAAGAGGTCAATCTGGAGAAATAAAGCCAAATTATTTTCTTTCGACAACCATTCTTGGACTCACCAGCACTTTGCTAATTTCATTCATTATCTGAAAATAAATAAATGTAACCATGAATAAACAGTTCAAGTGGGATATTTATATCTTAGCTTAGCACAATTCCATATGAAGCACATAAAATAATTACATAGTAATTATATACAGTATTCAGCGTCTTAATTATGAACCAATTGCCCTATAGTGGTGGTAATTTTGTTGAACATCCCGAGTCCCTAATAATCTTTAGGTTTATACTTCCTAATCTCTAAAACCTGCAACTTGGCAAGCGAAGGTGATGAGATTTTTTTATAACAATATGTTTTAGATTATGGGGAAAAACTGCACATTAGTTTTTTTGGACACAAACTACACAGGTGTCACAAATTGCAAATTAATCAAACATGAAGCCCTTCTGCAGTTTGTGTACAACTGCAGTATTTACAAATGTGTGTATGCAGTTTTATAGAGGAAAAAGCATGTAAAAGAGTCATCATTACCTTTCTGTATAGCTTTTAGAGTTGCTTTAACTAGGGATGCACCAAATCCTAGATTCAGTTGTGGATTTGGCCAAATCCAAGCAATTTTTATCAGTATACTGCTGGATTCAAAAGCTTTGCCAAATCCAAACCCTATATATTAAAAAAATTTGCGAGTGTTTTGCAAATTTATTCGCCAGCGGCGAATCACGGGAATTTCCCGCGAATTCGCGGCTGATGAATAAATTTGCCCATCCCTGTTGGTGAAACTTTTTTGCTTTAGGACCAATGTTTTGGTTATCCTACATTAGCTCATACCTAGCTTACAGCTACAGAAAAGCTTGGTTTTACTAATCTCTGTCCTACAGTTCCAGGGCTATCTGAGTTAGTAACTGCATTGTAAGTTTACAATAATTTACCTTGAGGCTGGTATACCCACTTAGTATACTATGAGGGTGGCTACAATCAGTGTAATCATTCTTGCCTTTTAATAACATTGGCAATCAAGTGCCATTATTACTGCCATATGGCATCATTGGACAAATCAAAATAGGTGAAAAAGACCAACAAGTAGTAAATGCAGGAGCAAAAGTAGTTATAAAATGTATAGCTTAATGCGTTTTGTACCAAATGGGCACTTACTCATAGCCCTATGAGTAGGGGTAAATTTTTGCCATTTTGCCTTCCATATAATTAAGATGTGGCAACCCAAAAGCCACAGCAATTGAAGCCACTGGCTGACCACTGCAATGCTAGAGCTTCCAGGAGAATGTGATGGCAAAGGGTAAAGTTTAGCAACGTCCTAAAAATCACAAAGAGCAAAATGCCAAAATCTTCCCCATGTGCCATTGTCATAATGCTATTCAGTTACAAAACAATGTTTAAAGTTTTATTTCTTTTGGAAAAAAATGATGATGTGATAATATATAAAGCTATATATAACATTAGGGGGCCAGGAGCAGCTACAGTCATATGGTGACACCCCCTGCCCCCCTACCTGGCTGTGGGGGTAGAGCAACACACACACATATATATACAGTAGTACACATGTACAGAATTATTTAGGTCTTTGCATCCACATGTACTGTATATGTATTTGTGCTTAGCAAACAACTACTCTGGGGAATTACTTGCATATTAAGTTTCGGTGTAATGCAAACAGCCACTGCTAAAATAAATCGTAATACATTTACAAAACAATCTATAAAATAATATTACTGTTGATTACAAGATAAACAGATTGCTGCTACAGAAATAGAAATATATTAATATTGGATGAAAGATAATCCCCTGTGTTGCACATTTGGGGACGGTTTATGGAATTTTCTTAAAGCAAAGTATTTTGTACAATGCAAGTAGAATGCATTTGTTTCCTTGGAAACAAACCCCTTTCACCTTCATTGCACAAATTCTTAAACACAAGGAAATCTGTAGTTTGGGCTATGCAATGTCTATTTTAAGAACATAAATTGTGCAGCAAATTTGGTTTTTAACTAGACAAAATAACATCTAAACAAAAGGGAAAAAAATAATGAATGTAGGGGAACTGTCAATTATACATGTAAATGAAGCTAAGCAATGGCAAAGGTTAATACTTGAGAGTCATAGAATATCTTTTCTAAAACTTATTTAAATTGTCTGTTATTAATTTCATTATATATTCATGTTTTTCAAAACTGAAAAGAATCACATATTTACATCTGCAAGTAAGTTAAGTGCGGCTCATTAGCAAATCATCATCTCTGTAATGCCCCCTCATAAAAGCTCTATATAATGTTTCTCCAGCTGGACCATCTATTTACCTTTGTGTCTGTATCTATGTAGTTCCAGTGCTCTATGTTATTATTGCATTTTGTTTAGTTTAGAAATCTTATGTAGTTATATCCTTTTAATCACTAGTGGGCAGGATCAATGCCGGACTGGCCTACAAGGAAAATACAGTGTGCCCTCCTTCTCCATTGTGCCTTGTATGCTTATATTTTGGTCATTCCTCTTTTCTGTATGAGAACTAAGAGAAGCAATGGAGAGAAAGCTAGATGACAGCATAGAGAAGAATAATGCAGTGGAGTAATACAGAGAAGATACTAGGAGAAAAGAGGTGCTGAGTGAGAAGAAGAAAAAATAAGAGTGGACCTTGGTCTAAAGCTTTCTGTGGCCCCTGGCATCCCAGTCCAGCACTAGTCAGGATATGTTTTGCTGCAGTGACCCTGGCTTGTTTCGTGTTATAAAATGCTTCAGAGCAGGTTATTGCCCTATACAAATGTCAGCTTTGGTCCTTCTCTGCTTTTCATATAGCAGTCAAGTATTAAAGGAAGGGAAGTTTTTCCAGTTGCTAGCTAAAATACAACTGATAAAACTTTACCTTCAAGCCTAGCCTACCTTTAGATGATCTGCTTCCAGTACACACTCCTCACATGTGAAAAAACGGTGTTATAGGATATTTTCTATAGTTCTGTGCTAAATTATCATATTACCCTACAGCACCAGTGTCCCATCATATAAATATTTGCTACCTGTCTAACCTCCGGCATGTTGTCAGGCAGAATCAATCATCTGTTGTTAAATGTGTCTGATCAGCTAATCCCTACAACCATTTAAAGTATTTATTTATTCTACTGTTACTGTTGGCTAGTATTTATTTTTAGATTTACTGGTAGAAGGTAATATCTGTAGTATCAAACAAACAAGTCATTCAGCAGTGGGTATAGTTAAAACAAACTAAATAGTACTATAAATATATACTGTAGGTATGGGACCAGTTATCCAGAATGCTCAGGACCTGTGGTTTTCTGGGTAATGGATCTTTCTGTAATTTGGATTTTACAAAAAATAATTTAAACATGAAATAACCCTCCCTATTTTGTTTGCATTGGCAATTGATCCCCCAGCTCATCTAATCAGGAAACACAAGAATATCTCTGGTTTTAAAATTGGAAATAAGGTCAAACTATATTTTGACAATGCTTTGCTTTAGTTGGGAGACAGGGTTGAGTCTCTAAAAAAGCTATGACCATTTTGTCAGAGTTTGGCACAATGTCTGGACTAAAATTGAACCAGGCAAAATCTATTGCACTCCTAATAGACTCACTCACAGAGCAGGAAGAATCAGCTAATTTTCCATTTATAATTGTAAGTGAATTCACTTATCTTGGGGTGACAGTAACATCTAATCTTGGGTCCTACCAACACTTAAATCTTGACCCACCCCTCTACTGGATGGCAACCAAGCTGAAATAATGGTCCAATTTACCTATTGGCCCCTCGGGAAGAGTCCAGCTTATCAAATGCTTTTCTTGCCAAACTTGTACATGCTTCAGCACGCCCCTGTGTGGACACCCAAACCCTATTGTGATAAAATAAATACCCTTTTCAGACAATTAATTTGGGCTCAGTCCAGGCCCAGGCTAACGCTGGCAACGCTAATGCGGGCTAAATCTAAAGCAGGCCTGGCTTTACCAGATATGTACTTGGCAGCCCAATTGGGGCATTATTGACTTGGGTAGAGAATGATCACTATAAAACCCTCCATTCCATTTGGGCACAATGAACTGTGTTTGAAGTAAACTGATAAGTTGGTTCCTGGGTAAACCCACGAACATCCAAAATAAGGTACTGAGCCTGCTCTTATTCCAATCACTATGTAAAACCTGGCAACTAGCTAACAAAATAATAAAGCCCACAGCTACAGACCCTCTAACACCACTCTGGAATAATCAACAATATCCAGTTATTGCCAAGCTCGGCTCCATGCCTTAGTGGGCACGGTGTGGTATCAAGACAATAGGAGATGTGTGCCCTTTGCTCAGCCATGGGATCTCCATCACCTGCAGACACAATGGCTACATTTTTACTGGGCTAAATCATGGCCTTAAGGCAGCTCACAAGCAAAGTAATATTCCTCTTTCTACCCATCCGTTCCTATCATATATCACTAGGGGACATACTAAAGGTTAGTTAATATGCTGTACGCTAGACTACAACAGGGTTCCCATGGTGATAACCTTCAGGAGCTATGTCATAAGTGGGAAGTGGATGTGGGCAGTATTTCAGATGAATAATGGCAGGAGGCACAAGAATCTATTCTTTTGGTATCCCCTAACTATAGACTACATACCATTGAACTGTATATCCTCCAAAGAGCATACTATACTCCTACCAGACTTCACCTCATCAATGCTGATACTCCTGACCTCTGTACCAGATGTGCTCTAGAAAAGGGGTCCCATTCATATGTTGTGGAGTTGCAGCAAAATCACTATATACTGGGGATCCATTTTGGATACTGTGGATGGGCTTATGTAAAATAATATAGTGAGGTCACCAAAAGTGTGTATTTTGGCTATACTGCAAGACTTTAAGCTTGACCAGTATCAGCTGCTTTTCTTGCAGGAGGCTTTGTTACTGGCTAAGAGACTTATAACTCAGAATTGGAGGAACATCGCCCCTCCTACATTTGCCTGCTGGAAACAACCCATGCTAGATACATATAATAATGAACAATTGGCGTATATAAAAATATACAAAATTTGGGGCCCTTGTTGGATGTATTTCCCCTTCCACACACCTGCCAGATAATAGGTTAGGAAATTATGCTAGTACTATGTTGGGATGCATTACATTACTTGTTATTGATATTCTGTACCATTTAGACACATGTTGTCTTCCCATACAGTCTCAAGTAAAGATATTGACATATAGTGTAACATCTTTGTAATAAATATATGTGAATTCTGTAAATGACATGTCAAACAGTGATATATTTAGTATTCTCTTCTGATGTAAAAATTTTCAATTAACTACCTGAGTTTAAAAAAAAAAAAAAAAAAACATGAAATAAACCCAACAGGCTTGTTTTGCCTCAAATAATGGTGAATTACAGTATATCTTAGTTTGGAATGAGTACAAGCTGCTGGACCAGGGTCGGACTGGGGGGGTCAGGGCCCCCCCGGGGCTGCCACATCAGGGCCCCCACATCCCCCCCTCCCCAGTCACAAACCCCCCCTCTTCCTCTCCCACGGAGGTCAGGCTCTGTGTAGGCAGGTCTGGGCCGGTGCTGCATCATGTCACGCCAGGATGATGGGTTCATGTTACGTGTGAGCAGACACAGCACAGGCCAGAGTCAGCCATCAGCATCCACTTCTGGGTCTGTTCTGCTCTCAATACAGTCTGAGATTTACCAAATAGCCAATCACAACCCTATTTGGCACCTCCAGAACTTTTTTCATGCTTGTGTTGCTCCAAAAATCTTTTTACAGTTGAATGTGGCTCATGGGTTAAAAAAAGATTATGCACCCCTGTTTTAGGATGTTACATTGCTCCTGCAAGCATCTCACTTAAAGGAAAACTATACCCCCAAAATGAATACTTGAGCAACAGATAGTTCATATCAAATTAAGTGGCATATTAAAGAATCTTATCAGACTGGAATATATATTTAAGTAAATATTGCCCTTTTACATCTCTTGCCTTGAACCACCATTTCGTGATGGTCTGTGTGCTGCCTCAGAGATCACCTGACCAGAAATATTTCAACTCTAACTGTAACAGTAAGAAGTGTGGAAGAAAAACACAGAACTCTGTCTGTTAATTGGCTCATGTGACCTAACTTTATAGTTTGTTTGGTATGTTCGTGTGCACCAGGGGATCCCAGGATCCCAGGAGGCTGTCCTTATTAAAATGGCTATTTAGGATGACCCAATGTCACATACTACTAAATAAGTATATAATTATGAAAATGGTTTATTTACATGAAGCAGGGTTTTACATACGAGTTGTTTTATGCAATATCTTTTTATAGAGACCTACATTGTTCTGGGGGTATAGTTTTCCTTTAACAAGAGTAGAGTAATGCAGGCGGGAGGGCTTCAAGCCCACTGGTATGGAGCAGCTGGGTCCTCTAGCACATAACACTAATCATGGAAGTAGAGGGCCTAGGGACTACCAATGCCGGGGCCCACTGGGTTTTTTACAGGTGCCTCAGCAGGCCAGTCTGACCCTGTGCTGAACTAGGGGTAGGCAGACGAAACACGTGCCTAGGACACAACAAAACACATGCCTCTTCTTTCACCTACCCCTGGTCTGGAGTCTTGTTTCCCCCACTGACACATCTCCATGCCTCTGTGCGTGGTCCTCCCCATGCGCATCAACACATTTGGTGTGTGTGCACATTTGAGCGCCCAGGAGGGGCTAGGTCCAGGCCTGCAGGAGAGCTGCTGAATAAAACTCAAAATTAAAAAAAAAGTTATAAAAATAACTCAAAACCACAAATAAAGAATGAAAACCAACTGCAAATTATCTCAGAATATCAATCTCAACATCATACTAAAAATTAACTGAAAGACGAACAACCCCTTGAAATAGAAATAGTCCAGAATGCATCACTCTAAAGCCACTGTTTTGCAACAACTTCATTAAGGAAAGGCAAACATCTTGTGCAAAGGAAAGTACTCAACTTGGCAAAAAACATGCTTGCTTTATTTTCAAGCTAAACAATGCAACCTTCACATTTAAGACCTTTGAAATACAGACAGTCATAAGATAATTGGCAAGTAAGGGTTCTTCATTAGCATGTTCCAGTTTAACAGAAGACTGTGCAGTGCTCAGCACTTAGGGTGATAGTGTATTTATAGTACCGATAAAGACTGTGGTGAAGGAACACCAAGAAGTATATTAAATGAGTTTTCCATGGGGTCAGTGGACCAAAACATCTAACACGTTTATTTAGCCTCTACAATAGAAGAATATAGGTGAGACATCATGTCTCAGACATGTAGTGATGACAAACTAACCTTTCACCTTATATTCTAAGCCACTTATAGTATGCTCTATAAGTAGCGCAAGGCACGCACCTTAGCTATTGCTGATATAGAAGACCCAATATTCTCTGGCAGCTGTAGACTGCCTCATTATGCCTGCACTAAATATTTAAAAACCTGGATCTCTTTTCAAATTAAAAATCCATGTTCAGGCACCTAATCCTGATGTACTGTAAATCAGTTCAAAAACATAAGTAAAAACTATAAGCATATATTTTGCCTCTGACTGATCTATAGATAGCTATGCCAAGTACCAAGGAATAATAATGCAGCATTGAGAAAGCAGGCAGCAGTGTCTTTTTAACTCCCTTTGTCTATTTGTCATTGCATCATTTACTCTTCTTTCATTTCACCTAAACAGTACACTACTGTTTCTTTTATGTTTCTCTGTGTGACTTTCTTGAGGTTGTTAAACCAGTACTTAAGCACACATGATGCTCGAATTTGTGTACACACTGAAAATGTATTCTACCAACATGTCGGCTGTTGCCAAGCAAAATGGATATAACCATTTGTCTGACGTGAATATTTACAGATCAGTAAAATAAACAAAACATTGGGGGAAGGAGGTAATTTTCAAAGAAAAGGCACCTGGAAGGGGGAGGTTTGCATGAATACAATGCTGCAATTTAGAAATACAGTATGCAACAGTGTAGCACAAGAACAAGATTATACTCTATTTCTCTCTAAAAAAATTGCCTTAGCCTAGGAGTGCCCATACTTTACTAATGCAAGATCTACTTTTAGTAATGTTGTCCCATTATGATCTACATCTATAAAAGCATTGTTAGCATTCTGTTCCATGGAAAATATTACTTAAATATTGATTGATGGGAAATTGTAAATTGCTATAATTAACAAACCACTATTTCTTACGTAACCATAACATAATACTGTAAATATCTGAATGAAAAGCATGAAAAAGGAGGGTGATTTAGACAAGCTGTTTGTTGACAGGTCTACTGTGCCTTAGCACATACTTTCATGAGCCTAAATGCTATCTTTGCAGTTGCAACTTTATTGTAGTTTGATGTACATTGGACTGGAATAATAAATGTAATATAACCACATTCAAATCCATTTTGCTGTGCCGAAGCACTCACATACCTCCCAACTGGCCCATTTTTAGGACAGTCCCTCTTTTGACAGCTCAACCTGCAGTCCCTCTTTTGTACTGGGAATTCCTGTTTTTCTCTGCACTGTACAGCCAGAAAAAGAAACAATGTTTATAACTTAATTGGCTTTTGGCAGAGAGCCCAGAACAGCCACAGCAGAAGATAAGATCATTTTGTATCAATTTATAGCTAAGCAAATAAGTAGTATCCCCAGATTTCCCCATACATTTTCTACCATATGGCAGGTTATTTAACAGTGGGCTTATGTGTAGGGCATTAAAACAACTCTATTGACTTTATTAAGGTTCCTTTGTCTAGTTATCAGTGTAAATCTAATGTATTCGATGCACCATGTAACATAAATAGCTCCATTCTATAGTAAATTGCCCACCGTATAAAAAATAGCCTACACGCAAGACCTCTAGCAAAGTTGTGCTAGGCAGAATTGAACACTAGTGCATCTTCCCTTTGATTTGCTCGCTCTGCTGAAGTAACACTAGTGAAAATTCACCAGCGTTCGTGGCCAGGGACGAAACTTTGCAAATTAGTATACTAGCGTTGTCTGGGCGATTTTTCACCTGGTGAAGTGTTGGGAAGGCTGCAAATTACTAAAAGCTATTCTGGCTTTCCTTATTTGAACTTCTATTGATGTAATTATAGATCCCATGGTAGGCTATCTAATCCTCCTCCTGGGTGTTGAGTACTGTATTGTAATGTCTTATAACATCCAAGACTTGAAAGAGATGGGAAGTGCCGAAGAGGAGAAAGAAGACACAAAGATGGCCACTGGGAGCTTCAGTGAGCTCACTCTGCTTTTCCGTCCGCTATTTCTGGAGGGAGAAGGATTCAGGGGTAAGACTGTGCAGGGGGGAGGCAGGGAGGAGGGGCCAACGGAGGGGGCAGAGGGGGGTTGAATTCTCCTTTAAATTATTTTTCTGACACCAGAAATGAAACCTATTTTACTACTTTTTACTTCGTAACATTGTGTTTGCATGCTATTTGTTTGCCTCGATGCTTTTACATCACCTATCTGATCCCCCATGTCCCCCTATGAAAAGGCTGCCATATGCGTGTAACAGTAGTCCATTAACATTAGAAACCCTGACAGGTTGAGAAGAGACAGCCATGCTGGCAAAACTGTGAGTTTTGTGAAACTAACGTAACAATTACAATATTTACAAAAGCAGCCCTCTAAGTAAACAATTATCAAACTATGCAAACTCTCAACATCCTCATTCTTGATACTGATTTTCTGATAACAGGAAAATCTTAACTATGAGACTAAATTCTATCCTACACTCTTATCAATATAGATCAGATACACTAGAGAAGCCCTAAGGTTTGATAGGGGGATGGCAGTACAAGATGGTGAAAAGCAGGGAGAACATGGCTGGAATTAGGGGTAAGCAGCTAGCTTACCTAGAGTCCCCCCGTAACGGCCTAGGCACATTACTTTTCTTCTGTCTACCTCTAGTTCTAAGACTATGCTTGACAGAGGAGTTTGTTCTCCGAAACGTTGCATCTGCACTCCGCTTATTAAAGTGTTGAAGATTTCACTCAGACCTGTGTGCCATTGGAATTCTCTTGTTGCTGTTTCTGTGAGGTGGCCGAGCCTCTACCTGTGTGCACCAGGCTTCTTTATCATTGACTTAGGGTGTGCGAGATCCTACACCAATTTCTACATACCTATAGTTCTAGCCCTGCCTGAGGCAGCCTTCCCAATGCAACCCTCCCATGCTTAAAGGGGTTGTTCACCTTTGAGTTAACTTTTAGTATAATGTAGAGAGTGATATTCTGAGACAATTTGCAATTGGTTTTTATTTTTTATTGTTTGTGGTTTTATAGTTATTTAGCTTTTTATTCAGCAGCTCTCTAGTTTATAGTGTCAACAATTTGGTTTCTAGGGTACAAATTACCCTAGCAACTCTGCATTGATTTGAATAAGAGACTGGAATATGAATAGGAGATGGACGGAGTAGAATGAAGTAATAAAAAGTGGCAATAACAATACATTTGTAGCCTTACAGAGCATTTGTTTTTAGATGGTGTCAGTGACCCCCATTTGAAAGCTGCAAAGAAACAGAAGAAAATCGCAAATCATTAAAATAATGAAGACCAATTGAAAACTTTCTTAAAATTGGCCCTTCTACAATATACTAAAAGTTAACTTGAAGGTGAACCACCCCTTTAACTCTTTGGCACTCCTACAGGGACATGGCAAGGCCACACTACAAGTACAGAAAGCACTAGAGTTAATTTCCATTTTCTACCAAAGGTAGATTTTTGTTGCCTCTGGTAATCTATAGAGCACTGCTGTCTGAGGCAGGATTGCTTTGTTTCATTACGGCATCTCCCATGTTTATCCTGCCCAAATTGAAGTAAGCTTGTCTGCAATTATGATTATCCCTGATTGTTCAAAGCCAGAGCCGGACTGGGAGTAAAAAACAGCCCAGGCATGCACCCACACAAACAGACACACAACCATTTACCTTGGTCTGTCACACAGACACACAAACACCCTCTACCTGTCACACACACAAAGACACACACACATGTACACAGACACACACACACACACCCTCTACCTGTCACACAGACACACACACCTCTACCTGTCACACACACAGACACACACACACCCTCTATCTGTTACACGCACACACACACACACACACATACCCTCTACCTGTCACAGACACACACACTCTACCGGTCACAGACACACACACATAGACACACACAGACAAACACCCTCTACCTGTCACAGACACACACAGACAGACACAGACAGACAAACACAGACGCACACACAGACACACGCAGACAGACCAACACAGACACACACACCCTTCGCCTCTCTGCATGGAGTTTCTTATTTGCAGAAACCGGTGTGGGAACTCTCGCATCTCACTTGTTGATTGGCTGGCATCTCCCAACTCATCTGCTGCCCAATGAGAGGGGTGTAGTTGGTCTTGCCCTTTCCTTCGCTGATTGCCAACCATTGGAGG
Source organism: Xenopus borealis (assembly GCA_024363595.1). NCBI lineage: Eukaryota > Metazoa > Chordata > Amphibia > Anura > Pipidae > Xenopus > Xenopus borealis. Next base: position 75,778,172 of record CM044437.1, read on the forward strand.
AGAGAGGGGGCGAAACACAAGGCTGCTAGGTGTGTGTATGAGAAGAAGTAGAGCACAGGCAATAATTTGCGTGTGTGCTGTAATCTCTACCCCCTGCCTAGCCGGTCACGATAACCATAATTGCGGGTCTGGCGGGTATAAAGCGGCCTATTCCACCTGTAAATGGAGCGGCCCAAGGGCTTGAGAAAAGACAGATGGCGGTCTGAAACGTTGCCAGTGTACTGGGTCAGAGCCCAAGTCTCAATAAAGGCATTTTATTGAAAGAAAATCTTTGATTGCCGCTGTCTGCGAAACACAGAGATTGATCTTATACGGATTGAAGGTGGAAGCCGTTTTGACGTGCATCAAGTTTGAGCAGTTTTGAAGGTGATGGGTGCTGACAAAAAATCCTTCCGAAGAGACAGATTGCCAACCTCGGCTTGTTCAAAGCTACCTTTTCAAGGCTAAAAAAACTGTGGGGGCTTATTCTTCTCTAAACAGCTAATTTTCTGTTTTGGTACAAACAAAAAATATATAACTAGTCCCTATCAGGTCACTAATCTGCCATGGATAACCCTAAATGTACTCAGCTAAATAAACTGCCCTGCTCAAACCAACCCCCAACAATTGAAGTCATCTTGCAGTTTCTCCTGGTTGCAGTACACCATCCTAAAAAATGGAGGATTAATAAACATGTATGTAAAATGTATTTTCTACAACAAATAAGGGAAGGTTATGCTCACCACTAATTTTTAAACCATTACGCAGGGTTGCAATGAGGCTGTGACCAGACAATTCATATAGACAAGGAATGTCCAAGTGGGCCGTATCCAGCCTGTGCCCCCGCCCCCTTTGAATTTAAAAGTTATCAGTACTGAGACTAACTGGCCCCTGCATTGTTTACACCTCAAATTCAGACTACAATCTCCTATATTGCTCACAACCATAAAGCCCTGAACTGTTTACACCCTTAAAATAAAACTGGCATTGTTTGTCCATATATTGTAATATATCTAAACTGGCTAACTATGTCAAAGTAATCCCTGGTCTGGCCAATCCTAATCTCAAATTTAATCTGATTCATTTAGAATTATACTGCTTCATTATACATTTTACACAGGGACTAAGTTTTACCTGCAATTTACTTGCTGCTTTCAAGGTTAAAACTTCCAAAATTGGTTGCCTTGTTATTGGACTATACTGGATTCACCTGACTATAGCTGGGAAAGGTGGGAGCTACAACATGGAGCTGGTCATTGCTCCTGTATAACCTATAATGAACAAGGGGAAGTTGTGCTCACCACTAATTTTTAAACCAGTGGGGTGCAATGAGGCTGTGACCACAAAATTCATTTAAACAAATACAAGCAGTCTTCACTCAAACTATTATCAATTTATTAAGGACATTGCAACATTTTGTACCTTAATATATTGATAATGAGATGATTGCAGATGACTTCTCATCCAAATATATATGGACTTTTCTGAACAATGTCTTGGGATGTTCTTTTTTTGGGCTCCACGCCTCTCTATCCTTCAGAGTTCTGGCTTTGAATTTTTAAGTGTCAACAACTCTTAATCAAAAGCGCCTATTCATTGTTGCTGAAATTTCTATTTTTCTGGTGTTTATATAGCACTGACACATTTGCACAGTGATTATGCGACATCACATTGAGCCCTGCCCCACTGGAGTTTACAATCTAATGTCACTATAACATACATATTAGGGCCAGTTTTAACAGGAGCCAAATAACCTATCCGTATGTTATTTAAATTTCAAAGGTAACCAGAGTACCCAGAGGAAACCCACCAGACACAAGAGAACATATAACCTCCCCACATATAGTGCTTAGGACCCCAGAACTACAAGACTATCTTTATCTGTAAAACAGATATTGTTGCATATTCTCTTTGATTCAATGAAATTCTAAAATACCTATATGAAGTTGCCTAGCTAGTAATGACGTGTAGTACACAGTTTGAGTGTGGAAGTAAACACAGGTAACAAAACATATTAAGATGCTGTATATTTAGGGGCAGATTTACTAAATTCACATGAAGGATTCGAAGTTCGATCGAATTTCCAAAAAGATTTGAATTCTAATTTTCAAACGTTTTTGAAGACCACTCCGACAAGTGAATTTTGAAAATTCGATTGAATCGAATGATTCGAATAAAAATGTATTCGAATATTCGACAGCCGAAGTACTTCCCCTTTAAATTTTTATTCGACTGCCTAGTTCGCCACATCAAAGCTACCAAATTGGGTTTCATTATTTTTGATTGAATAAAAAAATTTGATTGAATGGTTAAAATTGCTCGAATCGATTTTATCGATCGAATTTTTACTATTTGATCGTTCGAGCAATCGAAAGGAGGTAAAAATCCTTCGAATGTGACGGATTTTTATTACCTAACTATTCCCATGGTTGAATTTGAGTGTTTTTTAAATCTGCCCCTAAATGAATGTGTTGAACAATTAGGCTAATTAATGTTTTGGAGGACGACTCCTGTTGTTGCAGGGAATGTGGATATTTCATTGCATCACTGGGGTCCATAGGGATCTCTTCCCAGTGTAAGGGATTTGTTCAAATCATGGGGTGAATAGATAGATGGCGATATTGTTTTCACCTGAAGGGGGGCAACTTCATTTTTTATATTTTATATGGGAAGAATTTGCGGGGGGGGGGAGGGTAATTAGTTGATGATACCCCCAGGCTAGGCTAAAGGATCATCCAAAAGAATGTTTACATATTTCCAATTTATGGATAAAGGTAGACCCTATGCAACTTCTCCTACTAGATATGATGGAGTTTTCTAAAGGTCCATATTTATGTAATACAGTTCCCCCTTCCCGTGGGTAAAAAATCATGAGCATAGTTAAAGCAGGTTAACGGAACACTTGTTCAGTACTTGCTATATAGAAAATATTGCATGACAGTGTTTTATTTCAGTTAAACTCAATAAGAAATAAGTGTAAACTGTACTGAATTATATGCCTTTGGAATCTCACTATTTTCAGCACATTCATTTGCTATTTTATGAAAGTGTGCATGGTCTGCCCTCTCCTGGCTACAGCCAATTATAGCCACACCCTTCTGCCTTGAACTGGGCTCACACCCTGCTGGCAAAGGAAGGAATATATACAAAGCAAAATAATGTTTCCTGATCATTCAAAACGAAAGCATGTCAAGCATATTCAGCTTCAAATCTAATGCAACTATGGAAGAGTCAATTCAAGCCAACTGCAGTTTAATTGTGAACCAGAGTATTGTGAAGGCTCAATTCACTGTAAATGTACTGTAAGTAGCATCATCTTAAAGTGATTTCCTGAGAAATCTACATAGTACATAGTAAATTAAGCTGAAAAAAGACTCACGACCATCAAGTTCAACCTTTTTTTAAAATTTTAACTGCCTAACTGCTAGTTGATCCAGAGGAAGACAAAAAACCCCATCCTAAGCCTCTCCAATTTGCCTCAGAGGGGGAAAAATTCCTTCCTGACTCCAAAAAGGCAATCGGACTAGTCCCTGGATCAACTTGTATAATGAGCTATCTTCCATAACCCTGTATTCCCTCACTTGCTAAAAAGCCATCCAACCCCTTCTTAAAGCTATCTAATGTATCAGTCTGTACAACAGTTTCAGAGAGAGAATTCCATATCTTCACAACTCTCACTGTAAAAAACCCCTTCCGAATATTTAGGTGGAACCTCTTTTATTCTAAACGGAATGGGTGACCTCGTGTCAGCTGGAAAGACCTACTGGTGAATAAAGCATTAGAGAGATTATTATATGACCCCCTTATATATTTATAATTAGTTATCATATCACCCCTTAAGCGCCTCTTCTCCAGCGTGAACATCCCCAATTTGGCCAGTCTTTCCTCATAGCTAAGGTTTTCCATACCACAATACTCTTAGTGGCTACAGGTGCATCAGATTTGATCCCATAAAGGGTTCAAAATATAATGGAAAAGTAATGCTTTACAACTGCTCTTGAGTAAGGAAGGACCCAGAAACATGCAGTGCTATGCATCTCTAAATCAACAGTATTTGGGAGACACTCACTTGGAGAAGGGACGACACTCACTTGGACCTACACAAGGACCCAGAGGGGAAAACTGATGCAAGTAACCTGCGGACTTAACAGCAGTTTATAAACTACATGCAAGTACCCCATGGGGATATTGTGAGTGCACCTCTTGTTTTTAATGATTTTTTAATTATTAAAACAGTATTATGCTATTTTCTGCTTTTTAATTTTATTTATACATCGGAATTGCGGATATACCTGAACTCCAAGAAGAGGAGTGCCGGGAGGAAATTTTATTACATGCGATCGACCAGCATAGTGGTTTGTAAGTAGGCATTTCAGCTAGACACTCTGGTGAAGGAGGAAATGCACCTGTGAACTTAATATAAGAATAACTACCTAAGGGCCCTTACACACTGGCGTTTTTACCTGCGCTCCCCTGCGTTGCGTTTGGCTGCGTTCAGCCGCAGGGGAGCGCAGGTCTAGACGCACCTCATTCTTTTCAATGAGGTTGTACCCACGAGACGCGTGTAAGCGCCGAACGCAGGCTCAGACGCAACATGCTGCATTTTTCCTGCGTTCGGCGCCTACATGCGTTTGTGTGAGTACAGCCCCATTGAAAATAATTGAGTGCGTCTATACCTGCACTCCCCTGCAGCTGAACGCAGCGAAATGCAACGATGGGGAGCGCAGGTAAAAATGCCCGTGTGTAAGGGCCCTAAAGCTATCCGCCACAGACCGTTACATCAGTGGGAGTTTTTCTTTAATATATCCAAGTAAAGAGGAAAAAGAATTTATATAGGTGTACATACATATGTGCATGTTTGTATATATGCTGTAACTCAAACGTTTATACATATTGTTTGAATATCATATTCCCTCAGCTTACTACACTATATTATTTTTTCTAAAAATTTCCATTGCCCTAGGCGCTGTTCTCTATATAGGAAAATCTTTTTTCATTCGTTTGGATACACACACGCAGTGGGGAGACTGCGGAGAGAACGGCAGGAAATCTTCGGACCAACATTGTGAATTCGGGACACCATAAGGGCAAGGAAAGGCAAAGAAATAAAATCCCATTTTTACTTTCTTTAATGAAAAAGAAATCTATCTCCGATATACTTTAATTTTAAAATGTTTACCGTTTTTATAAGAAACCTGACTGTATGCAGTGAAATTCTCCCTTCATTTAGTGCTTCTGGCAGGGAAACAATCACTTATGAACAGCAGGGGGAGCCCCTACCTTACTTACCAGCCATGCAGAACTCAAGCAGACCATACTGAGCATGTGCAGTGCCAGTGTCAGACAAAGATGTATAACAAAGTTACAAGATGACAGCCCCCCTGTGGCCAACTTTGAAAGCATAAATCATTTGTTTGATTAGGCTTGTGGTGCAGTACGTTCATGTTTATGTTTAGTATACAAAATACAGCATTTCTAGCCTTATTCTATTTTACACTTTCCTTGCCCTTTAAGAATAAGTTGTTTCCTTATTTTAACTATTGTTTATTAGTATTTGTATTGTACTTAAAAAGTTCCAGTGGATGTTTTCATGATGTGGTTAGAAGAAAGACCTGTTAAAATGTGCTCATAGCTCCCAGCTCTGTACTGTTGTAGGAAAAATACAAAGGTCAAACTTACATACTATTGTTGATATTTCCAGCATATCAGTCAGGCAATCCAACCCTCCATCTGTTGTTATAACATGAATTCCCCCACATCCCAGCACTAACTAAAGGATGACAGGTGATGTGGGGGTTGTAGTCCTTCAACAGCTGCAAGGCTGCAGGATGTTAACCCTTGATTTATCAAATAAGGGCCCCAAAAATTCTGCTTTGGGGGACTCCATCTTGAAGGTTGAAATACTGAAAAACTATGGTGTTAGATGAACCCATAACTCCATCTGTAGCAAGCAGCTCACAGAGACAGGCAGAAAAATGCTTTAAGTTCCAGGATTAGACAATGCCTGAGGACTTTCTGTGAAACCAAGACACACAATGCCTAAAGCACCATGTGCAGTATAATTGCAGTATAATTGCAGTATAATTGCTAGGCAGCTCATTTTTGCTGAATGATACAGAAAAATTGTTTTAATTAAATTCTATTGTAAAAGGATGCCAAAAGCTGACTGCATGTGCAGCCTGACCAAAGGGCAGTATGGAAAACAGGACTTTGTCCCTTTGCTGTTTCCCCAACACAATAATTCAAAAATACAATGAATAATATTTATTGCTTCTTTAATTATTTTTATAGCATTGTAAAGGGAAGAAACACTGAAAGAAAAAGCAAGTTCACAAATGGTTCAAAATTTGCATAGGATGTCAGTTGTAACCAAGGTGCTTTGTACTTAAAAAGAATGTCCCTTGCTTGGCAATGGTTGGCTATGTGCACATTTTACTGACCCTCCTTCTCCTTCACGATTGTGGATTCCTGCACATGTATACAATCTTTTCTGTGTACTCCAAATATTCTTGGGTGTGCGGTCTCCTTTGTGCACTAGTTCTTGGATTTAGTGTTGCAGACATGACTGTAGGATCAATATTCCTTTCTTTGTCCTCTGTTAATATGGGGAATTGTTGTGATTACTGCAGCCATAAATCCACAATGCAGTCACTAAAAGAAGGATGTGATGGATGAATCTCACATGAATAATTCATGGTCCCACTATGCAGCAATCAATTTTCTTCCGAGGGCCAGATGATAGTGGAAATATATTGTAAGCTCATTTGAGATCACTGAATTATTAATGCTATTAATGTTTATATAGGATCAAATCTATTCAACCTTCCCACCACTTATACAGTATTAAGTAAATGCTTAATGAAACAATACATGAGCTATAATAATTTAATGCCTATTAAATTTAAAAGGAAGCGGAACCATTCATTTTGTTTTGGTTTTGTAATTGTAAGCAACTTTACAATTCATATTCATTAACCCCTTTTTAGTAGTTTTAGATGCATTTCAAAATGTAATTGTTATTGAATACAGGCCCTGATTTGTGGAAAGGCCACATAGGCCCAGGCCTAGGGTGACAGGATTTTAGGGGGCGGCATGCTGCCGAGCCACACCCACATTGGTTCACAAACACTGGGGAGGCGCAGGAGATATGCGTGGGAGTTTTTTTAATTTACCATGCGCCAATCCCCATTGCTCCGGTCCTGATGATGAAAATTTGTGAATAAAGGGCAGAGTAAGGGGGCAACAAACGGCAGTGGGCCTAGGGGCACCTGTTATGTAAATCTGGCCCTGATTGAATACAGCATACGTCTGGCTATTTCTGTGTGCTGTACTGCAGGTTCTGACTACAACAAAGGACTGGCTACTTCAACATTGGTTCAAGAGTCTAAAACAGAACAGAACTGTTTGTAATTGCTCATTCTGTTACATAAAGTTATGCTGAAACTGATTTCCTGAAGATTACATTTATTTTTGTCAAAATTATTTGCAGTGGTAAACTGTGTGAACCTCCAGGCCGGACTAGCTAAGCAGCACACAGCTGGGTTTCCTAAGCACTTCTTATTGTGTACAGTCTTAAAGCAAAGATGAAAATTAACTGCATCACCAAACTGTCAAGCAGACATGGTTTTTAAGGTGTGACCTGTACTTAAAGGGGTGGTTGACCTTTAAATTAACTTTTAATATGATTTAGAGAGTGGGATTCTGAGACAGTTAGCAATTGGTTTTCATTTTTTATTTTGTGTTTTTTTTTTTTTTAAAGTTATTTAGCTTTTTATTCAGCAGCTCTCCAGTTTGCAATTTCAGCAATCTTTTAGCTAGGGTCCAAATTACCCGAGCAAGCATGCATTGATTAGAATAAGAGACTAGAATAGGAGAGGACCTGAATAGAAAGATCGTTAAGGAAAGTAGCAATAATAATAATACATGTGTAGCCTTACTTGGCATTTGTTTTTTTTAGATAAGGTCAGTGACCCCCATTAGAAAGCTGGAATGAGTCAGAGGAAGAAATTAAATAAGTCAAAAACTATAATAAAAAAATAATGGAGCCCAACTGATACGTTGCTTAGAATTGTCCACTATATAACGTATTAAAAGTAAACCACCTCTTTAAATAAGGCAGAATAAGCTAGTACAGATAATAGTCTGTGCTGGGTGAAATTTTGTACTGGGGTCTTTAATCAGCTGAAAAGCTGTTGACTCAATTTGCAGTGCAGAACATCTCTAATGCATGTTAATTTGAGCAAATGATGGTGTGCATTATCCACGTGACTGTTGCTGCTCTTTGATCTTCTGCTTCACCTGTTGCCAGTAAACTCACAGCACATTATCAGGAATCAGGTAAAAATTTCTTGCCAAAATCTGTTAGTAGTCTGAAAGTCCATGATCAGTTCTTTAGCTGGCTAGAAAAATGATCTGTGTGCTATATAGGTTTAACTGAAGTGGCAGATTACCATAGGGGTAACAGGGGAGCATAGTTCAAAAGGTGTTCAGCATCACCTTAAAGGGGTGGAGATTGGGTAGACAGGGTAAAGCTCCCCATAGACTCAATGCCAAACGACCGATCTAAGGGAAATTTGACCAATCTGTCAAATTATCATGCGGTTAGTGGGATACAAACGATCGTTCGTCTTACGATTTTTCGGTCTGAAGATTGATCGGCCAGGTTAAATCTTTATCGGTCCCCATGCAATCTATCGTTTTGAGACAATTGTGGTCTCACGATAACAATTGGATATTTCAAAAATCTTTACGTCTATGGCCAGCTTTAGAGCTGTGGCAGATTTGGGAGGTGTATGAGAGGGGGTGAGGTACTGACCAGAGCCCTTGCCCAGCTTCTGTTGATGTCTATGTGCAACTTCAACTGAGTTTAGAATGATGAGCTAAATTTGGGCTTAGGATGGATTGCTAACAGCAACCTAGGCACTGCTCTACAAAAGCCTAAGCACAGAAGATAGTCCTCTCTGTTCAGCATTTAATTCTATGCTGTGCTGTATGTTAAATGCTCCATACAAATAATGGACCAGCACCATGTTGAGATGCTATTCACAGGATGAAATATCCATATTTCCTGTCCCCCACCCCAACACCAGGGACAATGTGTGGCTATTCTCATATGCAGTGTGTGCAACTGGCAGAACACAGAAGTACTCACCAATGCATTATGTTGCACAGCAGTCAGGTTCATTACAAAAACAAAGGTTTTAGTGATTAAACACCAGGTCCAGTAATACTCTGGCTTCCTGGAGGTTACAGCACAACTGCCCTTCTTGAGTATTTTCAAATCAAAAATATATATTGATATTATGCCAGATGGTCTCTCTGTTGGGGTTTCCACTCTATTCTTACTGCCTTTTACCCACAGTTTAATTTCTTTTATTTCACAGTGCTTTTGTACAGGGACACTTTTGTGTCAGATATTACATTTAACATTCAACACTATATTATAAAGTTTTAATTTTATATCCCTCCGTTACACACCAATACTTTTGTTTTGATTTACTCTATTTTTCATCTACATTATTTGCAAGAAAACACATTTTCTACAATTCTTTGAAAAATATCACAATCTATCTATGATAGATGATAGATATATGATAGATATATGGATAATTGATAGATAGATAGATAGATAGATAGATACTGCAGGTAGTTATCTTCTAAAACCTATTTTGCTGAACATTTAGAGATAACTGATCTTCTAAACCAGTGATCCCCAACCTGTAGGTCCTGAGCAACATGTTGCTCTCCAACCCCTTGGATGTTGCTCCCAGTGGCCTCTTGGAGGAAAGTTTTGGTTGCATAAAAATCAGGTATACTGCCAAACAGAGCCTCAATGTAGGTTGACAATCCACATAGGGGTGACAATCCACATAGGGGTTACCAAATAGCCAATCTCAGCACTTATTTGGCACCCCAAGAACATTTTACATGCAAGTGTTGCTCCCCAACTCCTTTTATTTCCGAATGTTGCTCACTGGTTCAAAAGGTTGGGGACCCCTGTTCTAAACTATAGATGTTTTCTTGAGATCTGATGACATGCAATAAGGTAGCTCAGTTGAAATAAATGCCAAATTAAGTGTTCCTATTCCCACAATGCTGTGACCCCTGTGTGCAAACAAAGTCTACAGGACATCTTTTAAAGGCAGATAAAAAGAAAAGGATAAAAATGATAAATTAATGCAATATGTTTTGGCCTTTAGGGACCTGTTAGACACAACAGAAGTTAAGAAACACTGCAGCAGGCAACACAAGCAAGATCTGAGTACCACATATAGGCCTGGCAGGTTTATGATCATAAAATTCAGTTCCAGATCCTGACCGGTCTGGTATAGTCTGTGGTGCGGTTATTAGCAATATATATCTACACAACATACACTACCTGTTACCACATGGATATAAACCACTGTTATACTCACCCAAGGAGAAAAAATGAAAATCATGATTGTTGTATACATTCCCTCCAAATAACTTTGTGGTACCGAAGATGCTTAACATACTCAACATGAGTTTAATGAATAGGACTTCTGCTAAACATACTTTTTACTTCTTTTATTAATCATAAAAACCTATGGTTTGAAATTGAAATTGAAGCTACTCCATGTTTGGTCCTTGCTAGTTAGATAATCCCACTCCTGTATAATAAACTCACAAAAAAAGGGGGAAAAGGGGTTTGGTTGAATACTGTATTTGTATTATCTACCTTGCAAGAATCAAACATATCAAAATATAGATTTTTTGTGATTAAAAAAAATTGGCAAAACGTATGTTCATCACAAGCCCTATTCAGTGAACTCATGTTGAACAAGGTGGGTTACAACCTATGTAAAGGAGTATAGATAATGCAGATACCTCAGATGACAGGTGTTTCTAAACGGATGACATTGTACTAAAATGCTGTTATTAATGTTTCAAAAGTATGTGCATCTGTACTGAGGTTATTGTATCAGTGTTGCACAGAGAATAGCTGTCACGGCTTGTGGTTTCAGAGACTAGAACAAACTACTTGACCTTTGGTTTGCAAGGCTGTGCAAGAATCTCTAACACCAAAGGGATTCAATTACATATGGTATATCTGCCTGGACACTGCAGTTGAAGACTATACATATGGGGGGAGGCATTTCTGTTATCCTCAACCCTCAAAGCTTTGAGACAGGGACAAAAAACATCAGTGATATTGAATAGTGTTATATGGGACATTGTACAGGTATGGGATCCTTATCTGTAAACACGTTATTCAAAAAATCATGGAAAGGCCATCTCCCATAGACTCAATTTTAACCATATAATTACAAATTTAAAAATGATTTCCTTTTTCTCTGCAATAATAAAACAGTACATTGAACTCAATCCAAACTAAGATAATGAATCCATATTGGAGGCTAAACCAGCCAATTGGGTTAAATCAATATTGAATTTTTTTTAATAAACTTAAGGTATGAAGATACACATTACAAAAAGATCTGTTATCCGGAAAATCCCAGGTAATGGTAATGCACACAATGACACAAGTAACTTTAATAAATGGGAATGAATAAATGTGAATATACATCCATTTTGTTAGTGTAACTGCTTTCACTACTATGTTCATAAATGGCCCTTTACATGTTATTTATTAAAGGAGTACAAAGTGTAAAGCTCAAGCTGTTGCCGATATTAGTACCTACAGTACAGACCGCAAACAAGTGTAAAATTGTGAGCCAGATTCAGGAGGAAAAAATATTTAAACATTATTAAAACAAGAATTAAAGCAACTTACACTTGAAATGTATTGGCACACAGCTGAAGCACAGTTATGCACTGAAATACTCTCCAACTTCCATAATTTAGTTGATGAAATGCACACCATTCTATATACAAAATGTAAAGGGGGCCCTGTATTTACAAACTGTTGAAGGCAGGTGTTAAGTACACAGCTCCATTATGCATTATGTGCAAAGATATGTACAAGTGTGAATTTGGCACAGGGGGAATACAGCAGATGTGCGAATACACTGGCAATGGCATTCAGATTACTACCTTAGCTCCTTCTTTGGGCAATTGAGCCATATAATATTAATTCTGGAAAATTCTGTAAGCTATCTAGTGAGCATGATATTTTTATTTAAAAAATACCTTTAGGGATATGGCACACTAGGCCTATGCTTTGGTTGCTGATGCAAGTCACAGAGAGAGAGAGAATTGCAACCCATTGTCATCCTAAAAATGCACTCCAGCATGTCTTCTGGGGACATTTGCTGGTCCCGAGGTTTCCCATAATAGTTGGCACTGCCTTCCAACCTCCCTCCCAGCCCCAGGTCACGATCATAAAAAAGGTAGGCGCAGGGGGCTGGGGCGAGGGCCTGAGGTGCAGTATCTGTGTCTAAGCTATTGTGATGGAGACTGTTGGTTTATTTCTACCTCTATGGCCTCGTATGTAAAGCAAAACCAAGAGATAAGACACTTACAAACACAAGGAGGTAGTTTATTGAGTCCAAATATAGACAATAGGTTTTGCCTGGGAAAAACGGTCAGTGTATCACCTAGATGTTACACGAGTGTCTCTCCAAAGTTCTCTCCCAGGATACAAGTTTATATACCCCTTTTGACGTCATACATGGGGTGATAACAAAGAGTTATACATTCTACCATACATAGTCAGACTCCTTCTTGTACGTCTATGTCTAGAATATTTGCTTAGCACTATATTTTGCAGAATATATTGCAACATAAATTTCCTGGTTCCAACGGTCCGCAACCTCGTAGACATCTGTTGGCTATACATAGCCACTGGTGGTAAAGTAAGTTATTGAGCAACATTCCTACATAGGGCCCCAGGAGACATGCTGACACATTGGTTTTCTAGTTATAGAGTGAGCTATTTAGCACTATGGCCTTCTATCATTCCTATGGATAACCACTGTCCAACAGATGACCATATGCCTTATAGTCTATCCTGCCTTAGGCCTTTGGCATTGAGGCACCAGAGCGTATGGGGGACTCAGATGGTAGATATAAATCCTATATTGTTATGACACTTTGATTACACTCTGACACTAGCCATTCACCCGTCAAAGGACATAGACCGTTCCCATAGAAATATCAACAGGACCCAAAAGTAGCAGTCCCAGCGGGCCCTGGGTCTCACCTGTCCAACCATGGGTGAACAATATGATTAACAAGAGCTTGCAATTAACCAGGAGGAGAAAATAACAATTACATCTTGATCCCAGGCAGGTAATTGTTTACCCTAATTTTCTAGAATATAATTTTCACCAGTAATAACCCTCTGCTCATTTTCCAAATAACAGTGGTTTCTGTGCTTTTGTTTATAGCTTTTATTTGTATTTATTTTACTTGAATAAAATTACCAACAAGAACTGAGTTTCAAAAACAGAGAGTTGATAAAATGTCTTCAGCCTCGTGCTTTTACAGTATATGGTTATGGAACTCCTTGGTAATTTATAATATCCTTTTACTATACAATAGGGGGTATTTTATTCACTATACTATATGTATCTGTAGAATCACTAGAACTCCTGCAATATATTTGTCACAATTCTTTTGTTTAGCTGACAATTAAGCTAACTTTCCTCCAAGCACAAGACTGTCTCTTGTCACTTGAATGGCCCAGGGAATAAAAGGTTCTCATGAACATTTCCAGTAATGACCTTGGTTATATGTAAACAGATTTATCATACTGAATGAAAACAGTTCTTGTGTAGTTGCCTCCTATATATATATAACAATCCAAGCAATGCCAGCACTCACGAAAAAACAGGATAAATTGCCTGGGTGCATGGCCAAAATATTTTTTTTGAGAAAGGCCCCGGAGGGGCCGAAACGTCAGTCCATAGTTCCTAAATAAATGTATTTTTAATTATTCTTATTCTTTTTGGGTTTGCATATACTATATATATATATATATATATATATATATACATACATACATACACATACACAATATCCTGTCAGTGAACAGCTGTGAGCAGTTCTCTAGATACTCCTGAGGTTGACCACATTGTTCCTCGTTGGACAAAAATTTCCTCTATCTGTCGGCCAGATGAAGTGCTAACTTCGTTAGACAGTCCCATAAATGAATGCACTTTGTTACAGTTCTTAACTCATTACCTTCTTCAGAAGGAAATCCATATACCAGTTAAACAATTCCAATTTTCTTTTGCAACAGGAGGCAGTATCTGAGACAAGCACTGAACATGAAGGGAAAATTGGTCCTTATATAGTATCCTAATCTCATCTTGTTGCCAGCTAGAAAACACTATACGCTAGTCAATTATTATACCAGAAAACATTTTATAAATGTCACTTTAATCTAATCATGCTTTGGAAAACATGTTAATAGGAATTAGTTTGGCATTACAAGATATCTAATAGATTTCCATAACCTGCCAATGTGTCAGTAAATTAAGCAATTTACTCTGAAAATACAAATTGGGAAATACAAAATACAGAGCAGACAAAACTCATGATGTAAGGATGTTGCTATGTGGGTGAATCTAAACAGATGTAATGAGAAGGAATAGCTATACAGATGCTTCCTCTGAGATCCATGCATGTGCACACAATTTGCAATACCAGTTCACAAAAAGACTCTCAGTACATAGAAAATTTACCATGGACTCACAGAAATCTGTATTAAATTGGACACATGCATTGCTCTTCATGTAAAGTTAATCAAATTCAAGCACATCAGAAAGCTTTCTGACACAAAATGAGTAATTTCCAATGCCCCATACAGTGTGCAAAGTGCAAAAAAAGGCTGCAACTGGCCTTTGTGGGGACATTGTGCAAATAGCTGCAGACCTCTGCTCCTGAGTCTGCTCCCTGCACAGAGCACCAGATTTTCAATCTAGTGAATGAGTCATGTAGTCTTCAAGAAATTAGAGGAAACACCCTGGCTTTTATTTCCCATTTAAATAGCACTGCAGTAAATGGAATCTCTGCGCTGTTTCAAAGGTCTGCAGCAATTTTGTATGCAGGGCAGGGCACCCTGTCTAGCATGTAGTAGAAAACAGGGTCAGACTGGAGCATTTGGGAAATCCCTTGAACATGCAATTGAGTCAGCTCCAATCACCCAATTTTGGTAAATATTGTTGCACGTACCGTCAGCGGTCCATCATCCACTTGTGTTCAATTGGAATAAAATCTTCATACAGCACCAGATTGATAAAGGCTGGAAGGGGCCCCCTCCCGACCTACAAACTCCCACCATTCACATGTGTGAAAGCAACTGCTGATAAGTCAAAAAGGGGAGCAGGTCTGGGCCGCGCCAACCAGGTTTTTTCCTGGTGCCCGCCAGCCAAGTCCGACCTTGATAGGAAAAAACTCTTATTTGTCATATCACTGAAGTGGCAGTCAAGTAACTAGCTGGGGGTGGGCCTGATGAAGGATGTGCCCCCCCCCCATAGGCACCCCTCCATATGGAAATTTTCACACCAAAAAATTAGCTTTGAACATAGTGACTTATAGTGGCTCAGACATACCCCAAGCTGGTGCGGGCCCATGTGTGATCACACCCCACTTAGTTAGGCCACTGTATCATTGAGACAATGCATCAAGGACTATATATATATATATATATATATATATATATATATATATATATATATATATATATAAAGCATCACTATAGAACTGAAATCTATTTTGATGAAAAATACAATTTCTTATTTTAGGTATTCACCAAAGCCTGCTTTCCAGGGTTTTCCCGAATCCCTGAATCCAGGGGTATGGATTCAGCCAAATGCAAACCCTGATAAGAATAGCTCGGATTTGGCCCAATCACAAACCAAATCAGGTATTCAATGCATCCCTATCTTATGTATGAAGCATAGAAAAGCATTTGGCTGAAAGGTAAAGCAAAATAGCTTCCAATTTTGAAATGGAAGACAAAACTCCTTTATAAATAGGAGTGTTGAAACAAAAATGTGCTGGAATTGAAACACTTACTCACTATTTTATACATATACAGAATTAGAAAGCATAGACAAATAAATTTTGCTAAGGCCATAAATGAAGTTTCAAGAAAATGCAAGAGAGATAATCTTATCCTCTTCTCTTCCTTTCATTTTTTTTACTTCGTTAGTGAGTTTATTATTTGAACTAGGACAACCTTTAGAAATCCAGTTGCTCGTAACAGCACAGAAAATTAGGTCAGCAGAATTCCACCATTTCCCCCATATTCTTGTTACTTGCCCAGAGGACAAATGAAGAATGCAATATGTGCTTGCAATGTGGTGACTGTAATCAATAGTTTTTAAACATTCCTACATTTGAAAGATAGCTTATCATAAACCCTCCGTGGAATAACATTGAGTTTATCGATCAACCACTAACTGTCACAAACATTTGCTGAACTTTGTGGGATGAGGATACAGCAAGATAAAAGAATGCAAAATCTATTTAAAGGGAATATTTTGCTGGTAAAGAAAGATGTCAGTAAAGTTGGCACGAGACACAAATACTTTGCACTTCTGAGGACAGCTATTAGCCTAGATATGTAAAGATTGATTGTAGGTACAGATCAGAACTGTTGGGGGAGATCACCTTCTATTTATTTCTATGACCACCATTTGCATTAGTTTACAATGGGAACATATCATGTTATATTAATGCTCAAACCTAGTGGCTATATTTTGAAGTGTATCAATTCATCCTTGTCATTTTTGTTCAGATTGGTGCATTATATCAGTAAATTTATGAAATTTTCAAGACAAGACTCACCAGTAGATTCTACGTCTGCAGTCATCAAAAATAAAGTTGAATACAGAAAGAGAATCTGCTAGTGTGTCTTGTGTTTGGAATTTCATAAGAATCCTTCAAACACTGATTCCTAAGTTATGAGACTGACCAACCTGGGAGAGAAGCCCAAAAAAGTGAATGGGAGGACTCCTCCCATTTTGGCATATTTGCTAATTGCTCCAAAATATACCTGGAAACCCAGACTGTCGTTGTCTCGTGTATTTGCTCATTATATTTGGAACCATAGGTGAATTACTAAAATGGTTGTGTTTCAATTTCTGTAACCTTGTTAGGAGCCCTGGACATGTTGTCAGCGGGGACCAGCGGCACCCACGAGGGGGGGTAGTCAGGATCAAGGAGGAAACCCCTTCCAGAGAGTCCAGGCAGAGTACAGTTCAGGATAATCCAATGGAATGGTCAAAGTCCAGGCAAAGGGTTCAGGAGGCAGGCAGCACAGATTCCGGGTCAGGAAACAGGCAGTAGGTCAATAACAGGAATATTAAGCAAGCAGGAACACCCAGGAACACAATATAATTCAGCGTCCTTTTATTTTTGAATTTGGCGCCGGAACGCACTTGGCGTGACGACGTCACGACTGGTGCCGCAACCACGTGGCGGCCATGGGCGGCGCCATCTTATTCTCGCCGCCGCGGAAGGAGGACGCGCCGCCCGGAGCTCCCAGAAAGGCTCCCAGAAAGGCTCCGAGCGGCGTTCGTGAAACATGTATATCGAGACCTAAAATACTGAAAAAACTGGGAAAAAAAATCCTAAACGTGTTGTAAGATGACATCTTCATTCTAAAATGGTACAGGTATATGATCCATTATCTGGAAACCTGTTATCCAAAAAGCACCATCTCCCATAGGCTTCCCATGATTTTATCTAAATAATTACATTTTTTCATTATTATTTCCTTTTTCCTCTGTAATAATAAAAAACAGTAACTTGTACTTGATCCAAACTAAGATATAATTAACCCTAATTGAAACCAAAAACCAGCCTATTGGGTTTCCTTAATGTTTACATGATTTTCTAGTAGACTTAAGGAATGATGATCCAATGTACAGAAAGTTCCATTGTCTGGAAAACCCCAGGTCCCAAGTATTATGGATAGGGATGGCGCGAACGTCGGAAAAAAAGTTCGCGAACATATTCGCGAACTTGCGTCAAAAATGCGAACGGTTCGCGAACGTCGCGAACCCCATAGACTTCAATGGGAAGGTGAACTTTAACAGCTAAAAAAGACATTTCTGGCCAGAAAAATTATTTTAAAGTTGTTTAAAGGGTGCAACGACCTGGACAGTGGCATGCCAGAGGGGGATCAAGGGCAAAAATGTATTATAAATGGTTATTACAGCAGTCAGCACACAGATGAGAATGAGATCAGAAGAGATCAGTGCCCACAGCAGCTACATACAGAGCACTGCAGTAGAAGGTAGATTACTAGCCAGCAAAGCTACCTAACCTAAAATGTCCCTCAAATCCCTGCAGACTTGGCCAGTTCATGTATAAATACCCCTAGCGTTCACAAAAGATGGCCAGTTCATGTATAAATACCTCAGAGTTCACACAAAGATGTTAAAGTGGCCAGTTCAGGTATAAATACCCCTAGAACTCATAGCAGAATGGCACAGTTATTTTCCATGATTTACTACATTCACAGCTCCCTGGCTTTGACTGGAAAGTGGACCAGTAGCCAGCACATCATCCAGGCACAACTAAAATACAAAAGCAGAGCCACTGACCATGTGGGTGGGAGGGTGGTGAGCAGACTGCAGGCTGCAGTATTTGTGTTATAGCAGCTCCTTCCTTTTTCTTTTTCCCTGTGCTGAAATCAGGGAACTGTCCATTGGAAGGGGAGTGGTCCAGGGGGTGTGGGGGTGGTCCAGGAGGGAGAGCTTCCTGATTGGCTGCCATGTATCTGCTGGTCTGAGAGGTGAGAGGGCAAAATAAAAAAGCGCCAACTAACGCGAACCCAAAATGGCGAACGTCGCGTGACGTTCGCGAACTTCCGGCGAGCGCGAACAGCCGATGTTCGCGCGAACAAGTTCGCCGGCGAACAGTTCGCGCCATCCCTAATTATGGATATCAGGTCCAATACCTGCCTATAACAATACCAGGATACAATAATTGAACAATTCAAATTGTACTTTATAACCTGAGAATGTAGTATTCAGTTTCCCAACAGATGCCTAGAAACTGCCTACATACAAGATTGAAAAATCCAGCTGACACAGACTCTGCATCTGCATTTCAATGACAACCGCTGTGTGAATTATAAAGTTAAATCCTGTCTATATTTATACATGGAACAGCCAGGGCTCTTACAGGAAATTAGAATGCGCTCTCAGATGGCTTCAGTTTTATCTGTCCTTGCAGAGTTTCACAAACCAAGCTGTTTTTTTGATTGGATAAATCTTCCAGTCAGTAATCAGGAATCAAACATGGATTGGATAGTGCCAATTAAATCTGGTATTTTGCAAATGAGGAAAAAGAGGAGAGATTGATCAATGCACATTCCCTGGTCCCCTGTCATATAAGTAATCTATGCAGTTGCATGTGTACAAAGACAGGGGTTTTTTAGTTACAAAATTATGATCATAAAATTGATAAGCCACCACACCACTTCAAGGTAAAACCCATATGGCGGTCCCTAACTATTTACCTCTGGTCATAAGAGAGGAGAGGGAGGAGGATAAAATTAGCATGTATAAGTAATCTTGTAATGAACAGTACCATTCTTTCTATAATGAACATAATGACATTATTACATAGTAACATTAATGGGGGGTTGTAAACCCAAAAATAAAATACACTTTCCAATACACTTTCATTACAGATTTTCACTGGCTAAAGTTATCTGTAATATTCTGGCATTGGCTATAAAGTTATCTGTAATAAACTATTTGTCTGCACCTTTCTATTCTCTACCCTGGTGATTCTGACTTTAAAAACAATGTATCAGAATCCAGTTGATCAACAGACCTGTGAAGCATATATGTCTTCTCAACACTGTTTCATGCAGAAGTTGAGAAAGGGGAAGGAAACACACTGCATTCAGTAGCAATTACAGTGATAGCATCATTACAAATGTTAGAAACTTAGAATAAACTTTTCTTTCAGTAGGCTAAAAGTGTAAACCAAGACACATAAGTTCACTGTAAAATGGGCAATGATTAAATACAAGGAACCATATACTGTATAAGCAGGGGCACTCTGCCAATGAGGCGGCAGCACCTCCCTGGTTACTAGGGGCAGCAAAAATGGTGCTCCTGGTAACTTTAACAGCCGAATTTCCGGTTTTCTAGCAGTAGAGCGTGCAACTGCGCACTCTACACTAGCGACAAGGACCCCTCCTACCCCCATTCAGCACTGAAAAAGTGAGTGCGGTGGGGGCAAAACGAAGGCCGCCGTAGGCAGAATTTGGGCAGGATCGCCCCTGTGTATAAGCATTATAAAAACCTAAAGTTGGCCAAATAAAAATATTTCAGTCTGCTAAGGTACTTGTGATTAAAGGCAGTCAATTAATGAATAAGCCGCTCCAGACTTACCCCTCGCTGTCCCCACTTCCTCCAATCATCCAGTCAAGTCCTGGGTGCTCAGCCGGCAGCGCCTCAGCTGCAGTTTACAGAAATCCAAATAATAAAAACTGGCGGCACTCCAAGTAAATGAATAGGAAATTTATTCCATCATAGTGGGATCCAAAAGACCTTGAAATGAGAGTTTCCATTTTTTGAGCCTATGATTAAGGGAGTTTCCTCCCGAAACGCGTAAGGTCTTTTGGATCCCACTATGATGGAATAAATTTCCTATTCATTTACTTGGAGTGCCGCCAGTTTTTATTATTTGGATACTTGTGATTAAAACCAGCTCCTGGATAATAGTATACTAAATAGAAAACTTTGAGGCCCAAGAAACATTTGACCAACTCAAATAGGGTTCAGGAAGATAGCCGTAAGCATAACTCCATAGCAAGACTCCATAGCTGTAACTGAATTACAAATGCCATCATCCTTAGACATTCGTTTACACACAATTAATGATTGTTTAATGAAGTACAATCGATGATAATCCATTCATGGACAAGCTAATAAAAATAAATGTGACTTGCTATGAGTGTTCTGTTTGAAGGGCTTACTAACTAACCTTGGCTATCATAGTTTATGCTTTGATTTTTGCCTAGAAGATTTTTCTTGCAGATATAACAGATATAACAAATATAACAGATATTATTATAATAGTATAATAGTATTGTGCTTGGCAATAATACTATGTCTTAATGTGAAAGCCATTGGATTTTGCCTGCTAGTACTCAATCATTGCGTCTTGTTTTGTTCAGGACACAGTAAGTGTACAGCAGGAATAGAAATATGTTTGTGTTTTCTATGACAAGACACAGCAATTTTTATTGCCTCTCCTGCATTCCCTTAGTGAAAATAATTGGGCTAACCCACTCATCTACAGGGGATACATAAAAAGGAGATGACAGTGGAAAACATTTTCAGAAAATAGTGTGAATTACTTGAATAGAGGCTGTCTTAGCTGTAAGTATAATAAGTGTCATGAAAGTTAGCACTGAGAGCCTGTCACAAGCAAAACATCTGGGCAGGTCCAGACTGGGATTTAAAAGAGGCCTGGCATTTCAGATACACAGAGGTCCACACAGCCCCCAGCAGCCTAATACATACTGACTGTCTATGGCATCTTACAGCAGCCTCTCTGGCATTTGCCACAACCCCCAGATTGCCAAAAAAAGAGTGCAAGCATGCCAGTGGCAAGCTGGGAGGCCATATAATTTTATAATTCTTCACAAAAGGAATGTTTTTGCTCTGCTTCCTCTGATAATAAATCATGAATAGTGGCAAACATATCTGATGAATAGTGGGTAACTGCCGGGAGCAGCTGTCAGCACATCCTACCTGCCCTACCTGCCCATACGCTACATGTTGGTAGCGGCACTGGCGCAGAAACCCAGAGTCAGAGCGCCAACATGATGACGTCATGAACCGGTGCCAAATTCAAATAAAAGGACGCTCTGGATGCCGGTTCAATGCCCAAGTATAGCGTTTGTTTTGGACATTCCTGAGTGCTCTGTTATTCTTGTTGGACAGATTTGTGGACTTTGACCTTGCCTGTTTCTCGACTTTGCTGTTTATCTACCTGCCTTTTGAACTCCTGCCTGGACTATGATCACGATTTTGCCTGAACACTTGCCTGTACCTTGAATCTGGACTTTAACCCTAAAGCTTACTCCTTAGTCCTGACAACTCTCACTGGGAGCCAATAGGCCCCCTGACAGTAACTACATGTCTAATTTAATGTAATTAAAGAGGAAGCTGTAGATAGAACAATTTTAATTGCTTCTGCATCAACTCAGACAGGTTACAAAAACAATGTAAGGCAGTTTACATCACTACTACTAATAAAGGATTCTGGATGGTTCTGGGGAAAAATAGGTCTTGTGAATTACATGTTTGTGCTTGCAGATTAAGCTGACTAAATTGTGCATGGCAAAAAGATGGAAAAAATGGTGTGAATGTGTGAAAAACAAGTTACAATCGCATGGCTTGTGTCCGTACTACTCCTTACCTCTGTCTCTTTGCATCTGCCACTATCAGGCATACATGTGAGGAGGGGCATGTCAGCAGCCTGCGGGCCTTTATATGCATGCCCTTTACTTGCATGTAATTACAGATATGCATAAAAAGGGCATGTGGCACATCCAGCAGTTTCAAGCCACATTCTTAAAACTAACTCAAGGCAGGCATTAACTGGGACACGCCAGCCGGGCACCCAAGGCAATCCCAGGCCGTGTCACCCCCTCGATACACGTGCAAACAAGAGCAGGACTGCAGACCGGACTGGGGTAGGTAGCAGAGAAAGATATGTGTTGAGATTTTGATTGGGAGAAAGGCTACAAAGAAAATTATTATTGGTGTATGCTACAACTCACCTTGAATAAGTGACAAGATTGAGGCCCAATTACAGTTAAAATGGAGGCTGCTTCAACTAGGTCAAGTTATTATTTTGGGTGATTTCAATTATCCAGACATTGACTGGGGTACTGGACTTGCCAAGTCGAAAAAAAGCTAATAGGTATATAAATATGCTTAATGACAACTTTTTATTTCAGTTAGCTGAAGAACATACTCAAACTGACTCTCTTTTGGACCTGGTAGCAAATTTCTGTGTTTATCAGAATTATTTCCAGAATCTTTCACATGGCATTAAAATGAAGCAAACACATCACAAGCCTGCAATGCTTTCAGCATAGTCTGGTATAAGAGCTATTGATGTAACCTGCTGTGAGGACCCTAAACTTACAAGCATGTCTAGTTTGGCAGTGATTTTAGGAATCTCTAGTATCAGTGGGCCCACTTGTGCATGGTTCATCAGAAGAGGCATGGATGCATTGGTATCTATACTATGTAGAAGTGCAAGAAACATGTTTGGGTGCAAGTACCTAAATAAATAACCTAAATTAATAAATATCATCCAGGGTCAGACTGGGGGGGCACGGGGTCCATCGGGACTGCTGTCCAGGGCCCCTGCCCCCCTATCCTGTAGCACCTAATGTGCATAGTGCGGCATGGCACACCGCCGAACATTTAAAAAAAATTTAATCTGAATCGGGGGAGGGGTGGTCTGGCCCTGTGGGGGCCCATGAGGGTCGGGTTCCACCGGGGTTTTTCCTGGTGTCCCGCCGGGCCAGTTCAACCCTGATATCATCAACTCATGCACAACTATTTGCCTATTTCAGTAAGCTGCACTTGATTCGTAAAATCAGCCTTATGGTGCTTTCTAGTAATCTCATTATTCCCTTTGTATCTGTGGATCACCAAGACAATTTTTCGTGGAAACTAAGTTATTTTCATGATAATTCCACTTTAATTTATATTCCTCTGTAAACTGTGACCTTTATAACCTATGTTCAGTCAGTCTTTAAAGGGCTATGAACATTGACAGTGCTATAAATAAAAATGCACACACATATGAAAGATGATGTAAGCAGCTGCAGTTCAGATTGCTTTGTCTCTTTGCCTGTTAATTAATGGAAACTATATTTGCAGAGCAAAAACGATCAATTGAATTATCCTTGTTTGGCATTAATGTTCAAGAAGTGTTTTTCTGAACTTTAATCATTTTGATTACAGGATGGATTTATGATTTTCAAACACAGATGGTACATAAAGGCTAATGACCTTTTAATGATCAGGCATTTGGATTAATTTTTACATGGCTTTTACTTAGAAAATATAGTAGTAAATTGGGTTTCCAAAACAAACTCAGTCTGCAACCAGTGTTGGACTGACCCACCCATCATGAGCATATGGGTGCTTGAAATACATATATCGGGTATAATAATAAAATATAATAATAATAATAATAATAATAAAAATATACTATGTATGTACTAATAGGGGCAGATTCGAATGGTAATGGAATTTTTTTGGTCAACACTCCCAATTTCAAGTTTTTTGGATTTTTCTCTGAAATAGTCCGATTTTCAGCCTAATTTCAGCGCAGACCAGTGAAACTTCCAAATGGGACAGGGACATTTCCCACTGACTTAGGGCAGGTCTGAGATGGAGGATTTTCGGATTTGGACTTTTTCCATCCTTGGGGTATAATAAATTTTAAAAATTCAAGTTTTTTTTCCACTAAAAGATTTTATAGAATTGTTGGCCTTTGGAATTTAATAAATAACCCCCTAAATAAATCCAATAGGCTGGTTTTGCTTCCAATAAGGATTAATTATATTTTAGTTGGGATCAAGAACAAAGTACTGTTTTATTATTACAGAGAAAAAGGCAACCATTTCTAAATATGTGAATTATTTGATTAAATGGACTGTGGGGGATGGCCATAATTTCTGGAGTTTCTAGATAACAGTTCCCATAAATAAAATATTATATTATTTATATATTATATGATATAAAAATATGGATTATTTATAGGTTCAGGTCATACTTAGTAATATGTATGTAAAGTATTTCAAAGTTCTAGATTGTAACCTCTAATAAATAGGGCCATCTTGTTCTACTGTAATGGTAAGTTTTTGTATGTAACCGCTGACTGAGGTGTTCAACCTTTTATTATGCATAGTGTATATATTATACATATATCAATGTAGACACAAATTTCAACCGCTTAGTAGTTGAAGGCCATCATGTTCATTGGCAGGGCCACTTTAATAAGCAGGCAAAAGGGTATCTGCCCGGGGCCCACTGCTGACTTAAAAAAAAAATTCTACAAAATTGAGCTCCCTCCCCCGTCCATCCGCTCACACACAACCGACCTGGTACAGCACTGGACACCAGTGCCAGAAAGGGTGGATATAGGAAGTGCCAGTGCAGTCCACAGAGCCGACACATCATTGGCACATAACACCATGTCTTGCACATACCCACATGAGCCAAGAGCGATCCGGATCCATTACCCAACCACATTGCACTGCTGATCCATGCACCCTCACCTTCGCTAACCTCCTCCTGGTCTATCAATCTCTATGTCTATTGCTTTCTCCCTCTCTCTGACTTCCCTTTCTCTCTCTCTCTCTCTCTCTCTCTCTCTCTTGGCTTTCTCTTACTCTCTGACTTCCTTTTCTCTCTCCCTCTCTATGGGAGGAGAGAGAAAAGGAAGTCATCCATTTTTTGTAGCAAATGTTATATACTGTCAGATCTGTGTTTAATATTCTGATTGTCCATTTATTACTGGCATGACTGAATAATGTTTTGTTAAATAGGTGTGTCATTTGGGGGTGTGGTCAAACAGGGGTGTGGTTTCACAAAATAATTTTGGCATGCTACGCTCATAGGCCCACTCACTGGGTCTTTGCCCAGGGCCCACTAAGGACTTAAAATGGCCCTGTTTCGTTCAAATGATGAGATCGCTCCCGACTAGCCGATATCAGGAAATGACCCTAAAGATTCTTCATAACTCCTATTTAACCCCCGAAAGATGCTATAAAATGGGTAGTCTCCCCTCAGACGGTTGCACCCGCTGTCGAGCCCCCAAAGCAGATCCTAAAATCGTAGATTTCTGGCGAGAGGTCTCCTCTTACTGGACGCAGGTAACTAACAAGCAACTCCAACCAAGCATGGAGTGGGCAATGTTTAGTTCTGTAGCACATTATACGAATTTAACTAGAGAAGAGAAACACTTAGCGGTCAGGTTGGCAGTAGCGTCCAGAAAGGCAATCTGAAGAAAGGCAATCTGAAGACAGCCCTTCCCTTCTATTCACTAAACAAAAATTGCACTACATCTTCCATATGGACTGGCTGAAAGCCACAGCTAAAAAAGAACAGCAGGTAGATAAATTATTTTCTGTTTGGTGCACGTATATCAATAGCCTCCCACAACCGCTTAAATATCTGACCACGTATACATTTCATAATACGACCTGGTATGACTCGGAAACTCTTAGAGATAACCCACTATTACTTGAAACTTTTCAATATATTCAAAATATACTTTATGGGAATGTGACTGCTCTAGGATCCCCCCCCCCAGGACTCAACGAACTAACAGGCTTTTGGCCTCATATCTATGGTAATTTATTTTGACCTATGGAAATGTTCTGTACTTGGTAACATGCTATATCAGAGCACATAGTTTCTGTTTATTTGTTTGTTCCTTTTTCTTTTTTTTTCCCTTTATTTTCCTCTTTACCTACTCCTTAAATTAATAACATATGTACGTACTATTCTGTGTTGTTTTACTTACTATTTCAGACCTCTGGTAGGTCCGTTTGTTTTTCATTGATGTACATGACCAACCTTTAATAAAAACAAGTTTAAAAAAAAAAAAAATGGCCCTGTTCATTGGGATGTTAGTGCTCAGTCTTTGCAAGTGGGTAATAACAACTAGTTAAGAAATTATTGATTATGTATTTTTTTACCCAGCATTACCCAGCAGTACTGCTCAGTAAATGATTGCATCTCTTGCCTTGTGTTCTGGATGGTCTTAGATAAATTAGATCCTTGTTGACATTACACCATTTTTAAGCAAATGAAATCCCCTTTCCCAATTAAGTACCTATGTGAAAAATATGCTTGTCTTATTTTGCTGGCATTACAGTGAAATATAATTGCCCACCTATTTCTGTCCTCAAGGGAGGTTTGTTACATCTGTTCCAACGTATTAAAGTATCATATAATTTACTTCAGAATCTGCTGGCAAAGCAGTATGCAATTAGCTGGCGTAAAATGCTTGTGATTTACATTTAGTACTGATTTTGGGGTATAATTAACATTGTTGATCACTGAGCTGGAGCAAATTGGCCAACACTGATATCCAGATTAAAAGAGAACACATATTAGATGAACATATAAATAAAAACCTTCTTTTTAACCATTTCTCAAGTTTAGGTGAAAACCAAATACATTATTTGGATGAGAGAGAGGAATATTGCAGGGTTTTATTTACATATTACATACAATAATGGATAGATACAGGAGGTAAAGAGGACCTTGCTCAAAGGAGCTTACAGTCTAAAGCTCCACAATTCCTGATTTTGAGCAGGTAATTTACCAACTGATAAAAATGAAATAACATTTTTTTTTACAATTTTTGATCATGGTCTGACTGGCCACTGGGGCACCATAAGAAAACCCATTTGGCCCTGTCCTGCTGTGCCCCACTGACTTGGGCATGTTGTGGTTTGTGTGGCATGGGGTAGGGGGCCAGGATTGGTGGTAAGTAGTGGGGCAGGGAGAATTATTGCAACAGGAGGTGGTGGGCCCTTAACTCGTGTCTTCTGGTGGGCACTTCTGGTAACATTGTATTATGCTGTCAGGGGAATGCCTACAGTATCTATGAGCTACCAGATAGGTGTGAAAATTAACTGCCCTCCCGATCATTCAGTTTATGAGCCATAAGCAGTGAATAATTGTTGATTGTTTTGTGAGCAAGAGCCTATTATGTAGGGTAATTGCCTGTGCTCTGGTATCTCTATCTAATTATCTACCTTACAAAGGCCATACATGGAGTAACTCACTTTCCCTTGTGTAGCTCAAGAAAAAACAATAACCATAGATTTTTTTGTGGTTTAGGCAAAAAGCAAAGTATGTTCAGTACAACTGCACAAGTCCTATTTATATTCATTGAACTCATGTTGAACAATGGATAATACAAGTGTATTTATTTATGAAGCCCCAACCTATTCTATACAGATTATATTTGAATACTGACTGGGTAAGGATCTTACAATCTAAAAGAATAAGTGTGGCAATCAGTTAAGTTTGCAGGGCATAAAAGGCAGGGTCCTCTTCAATAGCTGTCTTTGCAAAGGGAGGGTCTTGTTCTTTCTGTGTTCAGCATTTACCCACACCCTCTTGGGTACACAACCATAGTGATCAATGTACACTTTGTGCTATTTGCTTGATCACAGATAAAATCAGTATGCAGCTGTTACGATTATAAACACACTTCTGTGTGTACATACTATAAGGATAAGTCATAGGGGGGAATTCACAAAAGTGTCGGGAAGGAAAAAATGTCTTTAAAATGTCTTTAAAATGTCGTAGCAACAGACAACAAATTCACAGAGCATTTCCCCGCCAATTTTCCGACATATACGACACTTTTTTCTACACCACTTTCCCCGACATTTTTATGAATTACTCGTAAACTCATTTTTTTTTGCAGACAATTTTTCCGACACATTAGGCTCTCCAAAATGAAAATTTCGGTCAAATTGTCTTTTAAAATGTCTTTAAAATGTCTTTAAAATGTATTTAAAAAGTCTTTAAAAAGTCGTGTAAAATGTCGTCTGTACGATGAAAAGATATACGACATTTTAGAAAATTGTCGGACTTACGAGACATTCAGAGATGGTAACATCTGCCTTTGTGAATTTGCCGTTAGTAAGACATTTTACAAATTTGTCGACCGCCACTTCTGGGTTATTTATTTTACCGACACTTTTGTGAATTCCCCCCATATAGTCATGCAGACCCAGACACATGCATTGGATACCTTTTGACTACATTTTTGTGGTAAGGCATTATTATTATTATCTAGAGTAGCATAGTCTTGTTACTTCCTACCCATGCGTAAATCTGGGGGAGATAAACACTATCCAGATCCTGTAAACTGACACTATTCTTTCCTTGTATCAACTTATTTTACAGAAAGCAGACACATTACCAGGACTGTGCTCTATCAAATCAAGCATGAGAAGATTCATGAAGAAGATGCTTTGTTTTGGCAGTAAAAAAACATTTTTGTAAATGATGACAAGTTATTCTTTTTCTTTACCAGTGTAGCAGACAGGAAGAATGAAAAAGGGATATGAAAATGCATAATATTTATCCATGCATAACCCCTCAGTATTGTAAGAATGATGGGAGAAAGTGATGGCCAGAGCTTCCATTAATGTAAAACAATAGCTCACGGAAGTAAAAAAATTTTACAAACATAATGTGCTGGAAGATACAGTACTAGGCATGTTAACAACAAGAAATGATTGAATAATATCAGCAGAAATAATACTACTGCTGTATATTAGAATCACACATTCCCTTGGGTGAACAAGCGAGTGGAAAAAACTGGCCTTGTTTGACTACTGCACTATTAAAATCTCAATAACTGTAACATTACAGTAAAATTACTGTGGCAGCCATAGACTGTATGCAATAATCGATTTGTTACACATTTGAATTCCTTTTTTGTAGATTCTAAACATTTGCTGTTTATATAATTGGTTTCAAGGTATAAAAGGCTACCAGCACAGAAGACTCTTCCATATGGAACTTGCCCCAAAGAGCACACCTTTTCAGGGGTGTGTCCCTTCATCGGGTGGTACTGTGGCATACCCCAAACAGTTTGTGTTTCAGGGGCATGCCCCCAAGTTTCATTTGGTGTATGCGTTATAGATGTTGATGTGTTGATGTCACAGAATCAATTATTAAATTCTGATGCTAACTGCATTGGTTTATTATTGCCCATTTAAATAAAATATGAATTATTTATTAACTATTATATTAACTATATATATATATATATATATATATATATATATATATATATAGATCTCCTTTAATGCTATTTAGGACTAGCCAGTGTCCCTGGGTGTTACTGAAGAAACTAGAACAGGTTGGCTCTAGGATCACAAAGGAGTACCACTGTATTGGCCTTGTACTTGCTGCTGGATACCTGTCAGTGAATACTACTACTAGTTGTAAATATTAACCTATCTGTGCCCATGTAATCAGGAAAATGGACACACATTGACTTTTTCTTGCTGGAGCTTCTGGGCTCAAGCAATCACTTACTTAAAGCACACTTTAGTTCATGGGCTCATATATGGTTGCTGTATACTGCTACCTTGGCTTGTTACTGAACTTTTTTTTTATCAAGCAGGTTTTTGAAAAAAATTTAAAGATTGTCAGGTTTTCAGTGCCAAGCTTTTCATTATCTTCAAAAACCTGCTTGGGGCAAAAAAAATCTGAGTTAAAATTTAAAAAAGCTGAGGTTAGCGTGAGTTGGAGGACTCAAACATGGTTTAAAGAGCTACTGACATCAGAAATAACCTTTTTTATCATTAACAGTGTCTTTGAATGCCATTTATAATTTTGCCATAGACGTATTAGCCTGATGCTTTTACATTACGTTTCTTACCCCCATTTTCCTCTATGAGGGGTCTGCCATATTTGTGCAGCAGTAGTCTGTTAGCATTAGAAACTATAATGGACAGGTTAATAAGGGACAGTCAGGCTGGCAAGACTCAGGTTTAGGAACTTCAAGTGACAATTACTTACAAAAGCAGAACTATTTGCAATAAACAATCAACATGACCAATAGGTAACTTTTAATGTATATTAATATTTTGAAAAAAGAATTTGTGTCAGTATCACTTTAAATGACCAAATGCCCAGATGCTAGATCAAATATAAAGCAGCCCCTAAACAATTCTATGAGGTGAATACACTGAAATAAACAGTCGATGATAGTCTGCTGTGAAGTTCCCCAAAAAAATGAAGTTAAGAATCACTGGTTATTAAAATGTCAGTGCGGAATCCCTTCCTCATTTACTACAGCAAGGGTCCACTTGAGAAAGAGAATCATGCGTAATGCATATTGTTCTAGAAACAGCTTGAACGTTAGCTTGTTGGAGACTTTTGGAAAAATGGCCTTCAAAAACGATACCTGGTATCCGAATGATTTTTGATTTGGAAGGAGTAAAGATCCTTATGAACATAATACAATCTGCTTCTGAGTCCATTTCTTGAATGTTAGAAGCCCTTAAGTGGGTGCCTCAGGAGATCTGTAACCTACAGGCCTCAAAAGCTCTGATCAATCGATATGTTCTTTCAGCTCAAATTATGTGCATAGATTCTTGGCTGAGTAAACCTGAAATGTCTGCTCCCAGTACTCAGTTTACTGTACTATCGTGCAATAACTATGTTTAACTATTATTCTAGTATATCAGGCAAAACGCAGTTTTGCGTATATTTGTGTATTGTATGCCCTGTTTTCCTTCTTCTATTGATACTTTCCCATGCATTATTTGCTGTTTACTTATTCATATTGCCTAGTTGTATTATTATTTGAAATTAAATATTTTATAAATGGTGTGCTAAAAACCTCAGCTTAAATGCAGCAGATCCACACCACCACCTAGATTTAGCAGTGCGTAGGATTAGAATCTAATAATAACCTGTGCTATGATAAAACAATTACAGTGCTCCCTCAGTGAGGACTGCCCAGAAATGTTTATATTCCCAGTCAATAACAACACAAATTGGCAAGTGATGGCAAAGAAGAAATTGCACTCAAGCACCGCTGAAGCACAGAGACACATTTATATAAATAAAAAAGCTACAGTTTAATTGCTGAAATGGAGAGTTTTAAAGCAATAATCACTATTACATTTGCAAAGAGGTTTTACTGATGCCAAATAAGTCCACTGATAGGATTCCTAGTAGTCCATCAGAGATATGGGAAGCTGCATTATGTATAGAAACTATCAAACTGTGTCAGTGTAAAGCAAGGGTGCTCCAAATACTATTTTTTTATATATAAAATATATTTGCCTGAATGCTTAGTATTAAACCAAATGAATCTTAGCGCAATTGCAGATTTTTATTTTGTTGAAGTTGCACGAAAGCAACAAAATACTCAGATTTTCAATGTAATTGCAATTGAGTGTTAGTTTGTCCCTTGCTGTTGTCTACACTGCTCCTCTTTTCTATTGGTTCTGCATGATTGTTGCAAGAATAAATTCATCTCCAGCCAAGACCCAGTGGCCCACAATGACCAGCAAACATGGAATTGGTGAAATGGAATTGTGTTACATTGTTTAAATTGTTCATGTAATCAGAACAGGGAATAGTACGGGACATAATAGTATGGGACATAAAGACACGTATTTCAGAAGTGCTTCTTGAACGAGAAAGTTTCAGTGCTCTTACACTTCTGCCCCAGTTTAACGTAAATGAACACTAAAGTGTAATATGAGAAAAGGCTGAGGGTAGCTGCGAGGGGATTGTAGGATATCTCTCCCTGTCCCTTATGAATACACATCTGCCGAATGCAGACAGTATTCATTGAGGTTGCAACAGGTTTCAAAGTACAGTGGCCTGTGTCAAACTGCAAAAAATGGCTGATTGTGCCATATCTTCTTAATGGTGTAATTTGCCACATCTAATTATTATTGGTGTGAGTTGACCATACATTGTATATAAATATCTTAATGGTGTAAGATGGACTGTACATCCAAAGACATGACACACTATGAACTATTCAACTATTAATATGAACTATTATGAATTACTGTTAGATTTTTTCCTTTCTGATCAACCATTTAATGCTCTACCTCTCACTTGAGGTAGTAAAAATGATAGCCAGCTAATGAGAATATAACAAAAAACTTTTAAAAATATAAGGTAGAAGCTATAGGTGAGATGAAGGGAAGCTACATTTTCCTAGGATTATATGAAATAATAAAGCTACAAATCAATCAATTTGTGGGGGATGGCTTGGCATTCATGGTCAACCTCTGCTATTAAAGGAGACAATTGGGCAGACTGGAGCCTGTTACAGTGGTCCATTTGACATCTACTCCTAAACCATTGCTGTCCAACTAGTTACATGTAGTGGGCCTATTATTTATCATACAACATGTTTGGGGGAAAGATTAAATTAAAATAATTATGTAATACTGTGTCTTATGGAGCCTTTGGGCAGAATGGGGCATAAACATTGTTTGGATGGCCACATCAAACAATCTAGCTCACGGGCCTCCAGTTGGACATACTTGTCCTAGTTTGTTGTTATGAATTTCAGCATTTGTGTTAAATGTGCCCCTTTATTGCAAAAAAACTATTGTGATAGCTTACATGAAGCATAATTATAATTTTAATCAGTATTTGATTAGACATGAATGTGAGTAAATATAACGAAAGGCCTTTGTTTTATAAATACTATTTTGTCCTAACTTTCTAACCTAAATGGATTCTGCAGAATACTTCTGGAAAACAATTATTTATGAACTGAGACAAAAATATCATTAAAATCCACTTTAATTCATCCTACCCCATGTAATTTGCTTGCGTAGGATAAATAATTTTGTAAGTGTGTGGGAAATTAGAAACAATATTAATCTTCATTGTGAGTTACAATAATGGTCCATAAAACCAGAGCAACCATTTGTATTAACAACTTGATTACATGAGAAATAGCTTTGGAGTCCTTATTATGACAAGGAGAGTATAATTAAAATCTGCAATCGATGAATTCACAGAAAAGCCATTGTTACATCTACCTTATATAAACCAAACTGAACAAATTCTGTTCCTCATTGTTTTTTTTTTTATCACAGACCACAAAAGAAAATGTCGCCTCTGAGGGGTTTTCAAATGCTCTTCTGCATCAACATTTTTTTTAGCCCTTACTTTAAATTCATGAAATAATTTGTGCCCTGGTACACAAAAGTGATCATTTAATCCCCGTAGGGCAGTGTATAGAGATTTGTTTTCCGATTATGATGCCTTTACACAGTTAACCACTGTTTCCTTTCATGCATACATCAATATCCCAGGTTGCTACGGGGATTTGACATTTTCACGGTATCGCTGCTTGTTGCCCCTAACAACCTGAACCAAACTCAGCCAGTCACCAAAATTTCTAATTTCCGTTGTGGACAAATCAGGTAGCCTCCATGTGCTTAATGTTTTTGATATGCAAAACAACTATTAAACATGCACAGTCATCTGTCTATTTTGGTTAATTCATAATTACTAAAATTAGAAATGATTGAAGTCTGCATTATGGCATATAAAGATCAGAATTTATTTTGTTTTATGCATTACAATCAAAATGTTCTTCCAGGCAAAGGTGCTTCAAATAGGCATTTTATGTTTTTGAATAATTTCAAAACATTTATGTAGCTAATAACAATGTGGCATGTGATCATCTTTGCATGGGGTAAAATAATGGAGTGTGGCTGACAAATAAGTGATAAAAACAATGGGTCGGATTCAGTTCAGAAAAAGTTATCTCATGGTTTATCACTAGTGATGGGCGAATCTCCCGAGATTCGCTTCGCCGAAAAATTCGCCAATTTCCATAGAAATTCGCGAATCGCGAAAAATTTGCGAAACGAGTCGCGGGGCGTCGCGTCGTTTTCGGCACGTTGCGTCAAAAACGCTGCGCGACTCTTTTTTTATCACGTGAAAAGGCATGGATGAGATTCAGTTTGAGAAATCGAAAAAACTTTTCTCCAAATTCAGTTCCAGTTTTTCCCCATAGACTTCAATAGAGTTTTTACGTGATAAACAGTGAGATAAGCTGTTTATTTTGCATCTCAAATAGAATCTCGTCCATGAGTTTTCACATGATAAACCTGGTCATCTTTTTTTGGAAAAAAAATTTCAGGGTTTTTCTAAAAACTTTTTTAAGAGCCCGATGCTGCAAAAAGCCTGAATCCGAAAATCTGCCATCTCAGACCTTCCAAGCTTTTTTAATAATGAAAAATGTAAAATCAGGTATGGGAGTTTGATCATGTTTTTTTTTTTTCATTTAAACAATTAGATAAATTAGGATTTTAGTAATTAACCCCCTGAATCATACAAGGTCCCATGGTACAACAAGCAGTTGTTTTGCATGGTGTTTTTTTGACTAACAACAGAGCATCAAAATGGCTATCATTTTCTTTAATCTCACCACACTGCTGGCTGTAGAAATGAGTATCACCACTGCGTGGATTTTCAAATGATTCCCATAGGAAGAAATTGGAAAGAAGGTATTTGGGCCATTTGAACACTAAAACTGAGCCCATATAGAATTATTTGTAAACAAGAAAAAATATGTCAGAATGGCTACTGGATTTGAAGAAAAATATCAACAAACCCTTAATTTATGCAATACTTTTTATTAAAAAATTTTAGGCCTATTAAGAAAAATGTCTGGATATCTAAAAATCAGTTCCCAGCCTGATAACTCTTTGCATAATATTGTGCAACACTGTGCTGAACCAAATAGGGTTTCTGCGAGTAAACTATGCAAATATTTGTATTGCTTTTTAGAAATGGAACATGACAAAGACATAAAACCCATGGGCATAACATGACAGAAGCACAAAGACAAACTTACTCCTCACACTGACAAATACAATGATGTCTTTTAGTGGAAGAGTGAAATGTTGTCCAGAGAGATTAAAACATGCACAAAAGTGCAGAAAAACACTAACTTACTCAGGGTTCGAATTTTATTCAAATATTCACTTCGACTCTTAGTAAATGTGCCCCTATATATTATACAGTATATAAAATGCAGGTCAATTCCCTTTGAAGTTGTAGTATGACACTGTTTTAATTTTGCAAGCCTTTTATTTGCAGGTCTATGTTTTGCATTTCAGCCCTTGCTTTACGTTTTTGGTAGTCAGAACGTTGGAATATACATTTATTCTACATATATATGATTGCATTTTTTCAGGGTGCTATTCATCTAGGTGATCATGGAATGTGCTGTTTTTGGGACCATTACAGCCCCGGTTAATACAATTGTCAAAACTTTTTATTAGTTAGCTTTTAGGAGAACAACAACTTCCTGTAGAGAGCAGACACTAATAGCACATTACTTTCAAGGAGTGATGCCTTTTCTTAGGGATTAGTGAAGGCACTAGGACATAATTGAATGATTGTGTGGGCTTGGGATGCCACAGGGCTTCTGCGTTGGCTGAGTAGGCAGGAAAAATCAGCTGTGAATGCAACTCTAAAGATAAATATCATAATAAGCACTGCTTTCAGCTACATTGTTGCACATCAAATGTCTTGTAAGCAATTTTGATTGTTCTTTCTAGGAGACCGATCAACAATAATTGCTACTACTGTGTGTTGCTGGTGGAGACAGTTGTCCTGAAGATGGATGCCTTCTCTGTCAAGAAAAGCAGTAGCTTGATGACATATAGGATATCATTTTGAAATCCTTTAAGCAAAATCACAGTATTTTGTATATTTGGATTTTGACAGAATCTAGCACAGCAACTGTTTACATTTCATTGTGGCTCATGGGTAAAAAAGGTTTGGGGCCCCTGATCTAGAGTATATGTTTCTATTTCTATTTTAAGTATATATATATATATATATATATATATGTTCTGCAGAAATAAACAATAGGTAATGGAAAATAAAAAGTCACTTAAGTCTCTATCAGTCTATTTTGGTTGCTAAGGTCATTGACCCGAGAAACCAGACAGAAGAATACATAGAAAAGGAATACTAATACACTTGTGGGATCAGTTATCTGGAAACCTGTTATCTAGAAATGGCTAAATTATGGGAAGGCCATCTCCCATAGATTAAATTTTAATTTAAAAAATAAATAAATTTCTAAACATTATTTCCTTTACCTTGTTCCTGATCCCAACTAAGTAAAAAGGAATGCTTATTGGAGGCAAAACAATCGTGCTGGGTTTAAATAATGATTTTTAGTAGACAAATTACTACTACTAAAATTTTCCAAATTGTGGAAAGACCCCATACCTGTTATTCAACAACTGTATACAGAAAAGTTGCATAGAATGTGTCCATCTAACATAATAAAAGGTACTGTAAAGGTGAAATTCCTTTTTAATCTAAACTGGACAACTGTTTTGTTTTAGCTGGACTTTCATGTCTCCTTGCTCACCTGCATAATTTGTTCTAAAACTCTGTAGAAAGAATAACGTATTCAATCAGTGGTTGTTCTCTTTCACTGTCTCTTCAAACACCTCTTTTTATTTCAAATCCCATAATAAAAAAAACATAAAGGCTTTGCTAGCATCAAAGAGACACACTAATCTTCTCCTCCCTACATATCAACTCTGATCTTTTATTTTATTGGCCTTCATGTATCCTGCATGGAACCTTTACATTTCTCCCTTTCCTTTTTTCTTTACGTAGATATATATATATATATATATATATATATATATATATATATATATATACACATATACACATATACATAACTAACCAACTGATGTTATAAAAAGCAAAATGTAACAAATAGAGCTGATTTCAAATTTTAGATAACCTATAAGAATAAAACAGAACCTTTATTGGTACTTGTTTGTTATTTTTCAGAGTGTTTTGGCTCAGCTGTGTATCTGTTGATATATTGTACATAGGAAACTGTGTGGATGTTTATGTACTAATAAATATAGAAAAATAAAAACTTAAAATAAAACAAACAGTTTGTAATGCCTCTCGTAGATGTAAAACCTTTATGTTCACAAAGCTTTTTTTTTGCTCAGCAGGCTACATTCAGCAACTGTTCTCCAGATTATATTTGTTGTTTATAAAGCAGCTGCACAACAGCTGAAAACATCCATGCTGTTAAATTCAGGGGCACTTCTAGCAGAGCAACAGTATCTATGGAGTGAGTATGTGCCACCCTCGAAAACGGATAATGATACAATCAATTGGTGCAACCTACAAACGTCATAAAACATGAACCTATTAACAATACTAAACACGAATGACTAACACCCAGGAACAGGCCTCAGCCACTGATCTTTGTCCCAAAGTATAGAAAAGAAAAATATTTTTTGGGTAGTTTTCTGTTGCCTGAAATTTTCCCTTTCTTTGTAGCTCTGCAATGGGGAATGTGTGGTCCTTAAAAATAAAAATATACAACACAGGAATTATAGTCCATGTGTACAGTAATTATATGATGGTCTTTATTCAGATGGGCTTAAATATAGGAAGCTGCTGAAACCTGTTTCTGACTTTGTTGAGTGTGCAAAGGAAATGTAATATGCTTTTATATAACATCGCTAATAGACTTCCTCAGTGGGTCACATTTACTGATATCAGGAAATTTCCTTTAAAAGGGAACTAAAATGAAAAAAATAACGTGTGTTACCTTATGGAAATAAAAATCTACCCTTTCTGATTAAACAGAGTGAGCCCTAATACATCATCCAGGCAAAGGGAGAACACACAAATGATATACACAGAGCTAACTGCCCATCAGCAAAACGCAACTCTAATACCAAGTCTGCATGAAGAGAGACACATTGCTAAGTGGAGTATTTGGAAGAGGACCTTCTCACAAAAACAGTACAGAATTTTTAATTCATAATATATTATATTTCATATTCCAATGAGGTGAGCTCTGTTATAATTTCTTTAGCACTATTTGTCAGACATGCTTTTAAAAAGGGTATTTCATGTAATTACTACTGATCTATATTTTTAGTGTTTCGTGTGCAGTAAGCTCTTGTCTGTATTATGCACTAGCACTCTTAGTATGCATTCTATACACGATATAATTTACCGGTGCTTTTTGACATCATAGTGCAAGAAAGATAAAATAGGGTTTGCATGAAATACATAAATGAGTGATTCAGTTGAATATTCAAAAAATCAATGAAGATTTGGCCAAATATGAAATCAAATGTGAAATACTAAGCATCATCACTTATAATAAGCCACAATGGTAAAGTATGTATGTATGTATGTATAACTTTATTTGTAAACGCTGTAATATATATTTGGCTGCAGTCAGGAGAGTGAGCAGCAAGGTGTTTCTCTGCCTGGGGGTCTCAGTGGAACTGCTCCAGGTTTTGCATGCTTTGCAGTTGAAATATACGCTAAGTTCACAACGACACCAGGTAAGCGCACTATCGGCGAAATTCCCAAACGTATTGTGAGGTACTACACTATTCTGCACTCTTAACCTAACAGGCACACGAACGACCGGTAACAGATCTGACGTACCTTTATTTTCTGCGATACGATCTCTTCCCAAGTGTGAGTAGATTTGCTATTCAACAAGTAGCCTTGCATACAAAGGATAGTACACCATAGAGGCTTTGTCTATCTTGTTCCTATAGGATTTCCTCGTATATCTCCAGCGCACCTCCATCACCCCTATATATATATACACGGAGGAGACAAATCACATAATAAATATATACTGAATCATAGGACAAAGAGGTTAAGTGCTATGTGGTAAGAGACATAGCGGGAAGGAGGTCCCAGCTAAACAGAATCCAGTTGATTTTGCCAATTTCTAATTTTAAACATATACAAATATTTCCTAGATATAGGAAAAGAAAATCAACCATCTCTCATAAAATTTAAAAAAAAAAACCTTTTCCTCATACAGTGTAAAAAAGGGAAATTATAGTTAGAGCTAGGGTGGAGGTATAGGAAACATTGGAGAATGCATGAAGGCTAGGAATAATCCAGGGGCAGCACAAGAGAGGCCTGGTGAAGGAGTTTAAAGGGACCCAATTTAAAAAAAAAAAACTACAGCTCCCTGAACCTGAACTTATCTGTGTTTCACAACAATATTACCACAGCATTGTACTAAAGAACTTTACGACTTTATATCTGATCAGCGTTAAGGAGTATTAAGATGTAGAATAACATCCTACACACATGACATTCAAACAAGGTAAGCACCATAGTGACACACAAATACACAGTTCAGTGAATAATTACATAACAGTAAATTGTATAAAGGATAAAAAATAGTGATGGCGAATTTTTGCAAAACGAGTCGCGCTGATGTATTTTCGCGCACCCAAGTTGATGCGCGCTTATTTTGACGCGCGTCAGAATAGTTTTGATGCACAGTGCAAT
>CM044437.1:75820154-75834513 GCA_024363595.1 Xenopus borealis
CGAACAGCCGATGTTCGCGCGAACAAGTTCACCGGCGAACAGTTCGCGCCATCCCTACTGATCATTCTCTCCCTGCCTTATTATCTTGGCAGTTCATATATTCCTTTTATAATGACTATTAGTGATGAGTGAATTTATTCGGCTGGTGCGAATTCCCGCAATTTGGCACCGGCGAATTAATTCACGAAACGCCTGGGAAAATTCATTTTTGTGCAACGGCATCCAAAATCGGACTCCTGCGGCCAAAACGAGATGACAATCTCCTATGGACTCCATTTTATCCAAATAATCTAATTTTTTTTTTCTCTTCAGTAATAAACCAGTACATTGTACTTGATCTAAACTAAGATATAATGAAAATAAAGAACGGATAATGGAGGCAAAACCAGCCTATTGGGTTTATTAAATATTTCCATTACAGGGAAGCCCATTTATCAAAGGTCGCATTTTAAATTCATGTGAATTTTTAAAAATTTGTATATATTCGATTGGGGGATTATTTAAGCACAAATTAGAATGTCTAATAGTCAATCGATTGGTTGTATTTAAATCGAATTCGCTTTATACAAATCCAATATTTCTCCTCAAAGAAAACTCCAATGTCAGGAAGGCTATTAACATTTCCAAATGGCTCAACGGACCTCTGTCATTGACTTGTACATGAACTTGGCTGGTTTTAGCTGGTGACTATTCGAATTAGGACTGTTTCCTTGGTCGAGTTGCAATGAAACATAAAATAGGGGAATAAAATTAGAATGTGTGAATTCTGACACTTGGAAATTTGAATTTGAATTTACAATCGGACACTTGATAAATCTGACCGTTAATGAAAGATCCATTATCCAGGAAAAAGGATTCTAGATATCAGGTCCCATAGCTGTACTATGTTGTGCCATTATGAAAGTGCTTAGTTACTTGAACTGTGTGTTACTTGAACTTGTCCATTATACATCATGTCATGTTTAATAATCAGACAATGCCTTTAACCCACAATAAACCCTCATTACAAGACCAAAAGAATGCATCAGCATTATAGAGATGTCATCTAAATTGATCCAAGTGATTCTTTGACTTCACACATCAGCTGATGTGTCATGGCATGTAGCCAATTTCAACTATGCATTCCAAATGACTTGGCATGTATGCCACCTCAGGGGGGCAGCTTCATCAGCGCTTTGAATGTAATTGTTGGCTAGTGCATGTTGCATGAACAGAAGCCAACATAAGTGTCATAGAGACAGAAGTCTCCCATTGAATGCTCTGCAGTGTCAGGAAATAATATGGCACTGTGTTTTTCTGTATCTTGTGGATTATACTGGGACAACCTACCTAGTTGAATTCTGGTTCAGATTTAGGCAGCCTAACTGGGTACAATGTAAATCTAGAATCCCTGATGTTGGTTGCCTGGGCCTAAACTGCTATTTAATTAGCTGCTAAATAAGAAGCACGGCATAACTTGTTCTCTGCTTGCAACCTCATATTCTTTGATTGGCTTGTAGGTAAGACAACAGATACTGCACTGATGAACAACTGCTTTAGTTTTTCCTAAACAGAGAGACTAGCCTGTAAATTTATGGGGCAAAACTGGAAATGTTATCATAGCAGATCGTTGCAATTGCTATTAGGAAATAACAGTTAGATTGTAATAAATCAGCCAGACAATTTGTTTGTACAAAAGAAAGACTGTCACTCTCTGGGGACAAAGAAATAAGGAAGGCAGTTGTTTAGATGGAAATTATGAAATACTGCTTGATATAAGACACAATTCACAAAC
This sequence comes from Xenopus borealis, assembly GCA_024363595.1. NCBI lineage: Eukaryota > Metazoa > Chordata > Amphibia > Anura > Pipidae > Xenopus > Xenopus borealis. The sequence continues at coordinate 75,821,929 of CM044437.1, forward strand.
ATCATTTTATTCTCCTTAAAATAACATGTCACTGCCCATTTATTTCAGTAAGATGTTCACAGATGAAATAATGTTTTCAATCAGTGAAAACTCATGTCACTACAATGCTTTCCTAATTATTTTCTGACAACAAAACATGGTCCTACTAATCAAAGTAACTTGACAGAAATATGAAAGGTCAGCTGGTAATAATAAAATATATATGAAAATGTCATTGCTCAACCAGCATATAGAACCATAAGACATCATATTGAACTGCAATAAGGAACAATTAAGGTTATTATTAAGGATAACTTCCCTAAAAGGCTTATATTGTAATAAAACCTGTATTTTCTTAACATAAATGTAATAGAGCACCAAGACATGCAATATACAGATTTCCATTTTATTCACTCGTTCTATTAATCCTGCTGTGTGTTTCATAATGTGTACCATTCTTCTTTATTGCTGATATGTAAACATAATAAGCTCTTATTAACTAGTCACTATATATTTATGATTCCTATGTGAAGTTAAGTTTCAAGATTTAATGAAATATGAAGTGTTAAAAAGCCAGTGCTTTTAAAGGGGTTATATAAAGGGGTTATAGAATGGCATATTGTTAGCAAGTTTTCAATTGGTCTTCATTACTTATTGATTGTACTTTTTTAATTATTTGCCTTCTTCTTTTGACTCTTTCCAGCTTTCAGATGGGGTCACTGACAAATGCTCTGTAAGGCTTCAAATGTAGTTGTACTTTTATTGATCATATTTCTAGTCAGGCCCTCCCTTGTTCATATTCCAGTTTCTTATTCACTTCAATGCATGGCTGCTAGAGTAATTTGAACCCTAACAACCATACTACAAACTGGTAAACAACCCCATTAAAACTGTTTTGGAAAAAATGCCTCCAAAGTGCAGATAATTTATGTTGACAAAAAGCCTGTTTCTCATGGTAAATACTCTAAATATCCCCACAGACTACAGGCAATCCCCAGGTTACATATGAGATAGGGTCTGTAGGTTTGTTCTTAGGTTGAATTTGTATGTAGGTTGACACATATACATTTAGTTATTAAATGCAACTTAGAAAGATGTTTGTGTCAACATAGTACAGTATTTATTTTTACCTTTCTGTGAATATTTATTTTTATATTTCTGTGCTCCATAGTAGACAAAACACACCATTGGGCAGGTGGTTTATTAAAGGTAAATGCTAATAAAAGCCAAACAAACCATAGTATGTTACTGTAATAGCCCCCGTCTGTAAGTGTGAGTGTGAGCTGTATGTAAATCGGGTGTATGTAACTCGAGGACTCCTTTTTTAATAAAATACAGTATAAATAAACTGGGTAAGGGGGCTGCAGCTAAAGTATTAGCTTGATACCCTCATTATTATGACAATGCAGCAAATTAAAACACAAGTAAAATTTAAAAAAATGCATAATCTGTGAGCAAACTTTTGATACCAAGTCATTTAAGGTTACATGGCATTAAGGCTTTGTATTTTATTTATTATTTCGATTTGTCCAATCAAAGATTAAAAACCACATATAGTACTTGTCCAGCTAGTGGGAAGAGCATGGGTTACATTTGGACTCACACTTCAGGATCAGGGCCTTGGCCTAGTGGAAGCATTCCCTCTAAGGTGTAGTGCAACCACACTCTAAGGTGTATGCAAAATAGTAATAATTTGGCGCCAGGAGGTTCTTATGATGCAACAAGAAAACATTTATTAGTCCAAAGACAATATCCACATGTTTACTCACATATACAGATGAGTTATTAGCACATGACACACAGTCAAACCAGGTAATAGGTATTACAGCTGAGGAAGGACTCCATTAGGCATTTGCAGTAATTCAGTACAACAATCCCATCCAGTGCACTGTTCAGGGAGCTGAACGCTAACCTAACGCCCTCTTCACTGAGGTCCCTGCACTTGAGGCATTCACAAAGCCTCTGGGAAGCTACTCCCTGCTGCAAATCCTTGTTGGAGCTTCAGCTGCTCTTTCTACTTACACTATCTACCTTTCTCTCCTAGAAGGACTACTACAAGTCTACCCTAATATAGCTAAACCTCATTAACGGGGTTCCCTGGTGCCCGACTAAACCACTAAATGTGCTTTCCCTTTAGGGCACGGGCTTTACTGGGCCATGGTGTACCCAGGCTCAATGTGGCAACAAGTGGTCATTACACCTCTTGGCCAATAACACTGATGTTAAACATAAATGGATACATAGGTTTTTGCCTAGTAACTAAGGAAAATAGTAGGGATTTAACTCTATAGGGGCATAGCAATCCTATAGGTCTTTAAAATAAGTTAGCAAGTCTAAAGTGGAATGTTTTGAATCAGCATTCAGAGGAGTAAAATATTTGCAATATCATTTTTATAAAAATAGCAAAAACACATCTCTAAAAATGTATCTCTAAATGAAGAATTGTCAGAACGGAAGGACAGCAACTGCACATGTACTTTAGATCATCCTTTAACAAAACATATCTAAAGTGGCAACGACAACTTTTTATGGAGCAGATGACACTGCATTATTTGGCATACATTTTTCTCACATTTAATGACAGCTTTATCAAATTCTGAAATTAGAGCAAATCCCATAAGAATGAATAGAAAATGGCTGAATGCTTCCATCTCTAGATGGAAATGATGACTACCAGAGCATGGAATGTAGACATCAAGTAGCATGAACATTAAAGTAATTTCAGCTGCCCATTTTCATTTAACAGATTTGAGCTTATCAGAGCTGGTAGATCTCTGAGTCACAGAACTTTATAAGTATGCCAAATGATAATGGCATCAGTTGAATGGTAGCTTGGACTCTTAACAAATATTTTGCTTGGTTACCTTAGAAATGAGATCATACATGTAAGAAAATTATACGTCATTTGACTCAGCCACCTATTTTCATGGATACCAGGGCCTGTCTGACATGATTGTGCCAGGACTAAAAATGACTTCCTTGACTACATTAAGTAAAGTGCTGTTTCAATGACTATATTGCAAATACTGTACTTCTAGTAGTCACTTAAGGGCAGATCTCTTCTGTAAACAATAGAATACTCAAGTGATTGGCTAAGCTGTTCATCATCTGAACACATTTTCCATTCAATCTATCATTAAAGGGATAAATGTGCTGATATTTGACAAAGGTTGGTTATCTTTGGGGAAATTTAAACATGGTGTGTACAGAAACGTTTTTCAATAAACTTCTATTTTGTTTTGCCTGGGATGATTTTATGTGGCGCCAGCCTTAAGTTTCAAATACATCCACAGATGGATTTTTCCTTTATGTCAACTTTAAAGGTGAACTAAAAACTAAGAATGAATATGACTAGAAATGCCATATTTTATATACTGAACTTATTGCACCTGTCTGAAGGTTAAGCATCTTTATAGTAGTAATGATCCACGTCTTCAGTGCTGTCGCAGGAGCTTCTCATCTTTTATTTTGTTAGCTGTCAGCGACATGCACATGATCAGTGTGCTTTGAGTGGCTGTTGGGAAGCTAAGTTTATGGGTTGTCACAAATCATCAGTCATATAAGCAGATGCTACAGGGCTAATTATTAAATAATGATTCTAATTGTGATGGTTTATAGCTGTCATGTAATAGTGATTTGAATTTTTACTAATGAACCTTATATTGTGAAATTTACATTACTGTATATTCAGTAAATTGTTAGTCTGCACAATAGTGCTGTTGTGACAGCAGCACAGAGCATGTGCAGTGAATCAGAAGTCTGATTCACTGCACTGCAGATAGTCTTTGCAAGTTTCTCAACTTGCCTCATTGGTGCAGCATCCCTGATTGCCAGGATATAACTAGGTATGATCAGTGTGATGTCACGTCCAGTTTGTGTGACATCACTTCCGGTCAACAAGGAAATCACTGCATGGGCTGGTCAGGTGGAATTTCATGAGCATGAAAAAGTGGGTAAGTGGACCCGGGCAGGCTTAGAGTAAGCGCGTACGGGTTGGGCAAGAGCCAAAAATAAAAATACCTGAAGTATTAAGTTGTCAAAGTTTTCAACTTTGTACTCAGATAGTCTTTGTACCCAATAGGGGGCATTTGCAAAGTAGTCAACAAGCACACCGGTGATTTATTTAATACTTTTGTAAAGCAGCACAATGTGGTTCATATCTTGATGGTCACTGAAAGAACCAACCAGAAATCTTTTATTATCTCTGAAGAGAAATTTGCTACTCAGTGTACCTCATAATAATCTCTTGATATCCCCTGCTTAGCTAATTTTAATTTATCAAGCAGCAGAAATAATATGATGAAAACCGATGGGCATTAGTGAATGTCTGCCACAGCACAGTGCTTCAGCATGCCTTTATAACTTTATAACTTTATAAGTGCTAGTAAGCTTATATCATGAAGCAAGGATACTATTAGGTTGAAGCAGCCATATTATATATTTTCTAGCACAGGTCGTGCTTTTTTCTGTCTACAAATCACAACATTACCCAACCGTTTACATTAAGTGGTTTACAGATACCATAAAAAAAAACAAATATGTAGTTATAGAGGAAAATATGTGCATTTTACTATAAAATCATGTCTGAATTCTATTCTTACAAGCTACCAAACAAGCAACAAGTTTCTTTCAGATTGCTTTTGATGACTTCAGCCTTCAGTGCTCAATATGCATTTACATCAGCTCATTGGGAATTCATTTCCTGTTGCATTGTACAGAATACAGCGAATACAGTGCATTTTATAATGAATAGTATAATACTGTTTTAGAGGTCAGAAAAAATTAGGATCTTCATCCATTTTTAAAATGTTTTTTAATATAGCAAGAAATTAGTCAAATATGCCAATATGTACATATTTGGAATCATGCTCCTTTACCTAGAAGAGCAACTTGTAATTAGTATACCATTTCACCAAATATTAGCCATATTTTAATCAATACAGATACTAATAAGACAAAATCCCCTTAATTATATACATTCCATAAAATTAACATCTGCTAGAGAGACAAGACTTACCCAAAGTAAACTTCTCTGACTTTATGTGTAATAGATCTTGCCAGACTAACTTAATTTCTTTTTACGAGAAGGTAAGCAGGGACCTCGATTCTGGGATGGCTATGGATGTGATTTACTTAGACTTTGCTAAAGCATTTGATACAGTGCTCACACAGAAGGTTATTGGTTAAATTAAGGAATGTTGGCTTGGAACATAGTATTGTATCTGGATAGAGAACTGGCTAAAATATAGACTACAAAGAGTGGTGGTAAATGGAACATTTTCTAATTGGACCAGTGTTGTTAGTGGGGTACCGCAGAGCTCTGTACTGGGTCCCTTGCTCTTCAACTTGTTTATTAATGACCTGGATGTGGGCATTGACAGTACGGTTTCTATTTTTGCAGATGATACTAAATTGTGCAGAACTATAGGTTCCATGCAGGATGCTGCCACTTTGCAGAGTGATTTGTCTAATTTGGGAAACTGGGCAGCAAACTGGAAAATAAGGTTCAATGTTGATAAATGCAAGGTTATAAATGCAAGTTATACACTAAATGGCAGTGTGTTGGGAGTTTCCTTAAGTGAGAAGGATCTTGTTTTTTTTTATATATAACAAGTTGTCTAATTCTGGGCAGTGTCATTCTGTAGCTACTAAAGCAAAAAGGGCATAAACTCAAGGGATGAAAACATAATTATACCTCTTTATAGATCCCTAGTAAGGCCTCATCTGGAGTATGCAGTGCAGTTTTGGACTCCAGTCCTTAGGAGGGATGTAAATGAGCTGGAGAGAGTGCAGAGACATGCAACTAAACTGGTTAGAGAGATAGAAGACTTAAATAATGAGGGTAGACTGTCCAGGTTGGCGTTGCTTTCTCTGGAAAAAAGGCTCTTGCGAAGGGACATGATTACACTTTATAAATACATTAGAGGACATTATAGACAAATATCAGGGGACCTTCAGGGGGCCACCCCTTCAGACTAGAAGAAAAGGACTTTCATTTAAAGCAGCGTAGGTGGTTCTTCACAGTGAGGACAGTGAGGTTATGGAATGCACTGCCAGGTGATGTTGTGATGGCTGATTCTGTTGATGCTTTTAAAAGGGGCTTGGATGATTTTTTCAACCCAATTTAACTATGTAACTATATAACTATGTAACTTGAAATGCCTCCAAGAAAACAAATCATTATTCCACTACTTTTGATAAGGTGTTCAGGGAAGGTGTGTACAATTTTTAATAGTCTCTGCTGGGGTAACCCTGACAATCAAGTAATGTGTATTAGCCCAATGCAATATACTATTCTGAAGTTGATGTACTAGCTGCATGCACACATGCAGAATGAGAGCAGTGTTAGGGAGAGCAGAGCCAGGATAGAGAGGTGTAAGCAGATGGACGCCTGTCGCGGCATAGTTGTCTTCAACCCAGCTTCTAGGATAATGCTATTTAATGGTGCTACATTGGTCCTCTCTCTAGCAGTAGCTGGGTACAGCAAACATTAGTTCAGTGAGGTTTTTCACTTGTGCAAACACACAGAAAGCTTATACTAGTTTCCCTAGTAAAGATCATGCCATATGTAATCACTGAAAGCATATGGGCGTGCTTTCAAAATCTACACTAGACTCCAGCAATCAGTATGTCTGCTATCATGTAGACTATGAAGTTAGACCAGCGATTTAGTCCTTTAGCTCTTTTATTGAAAAAATTCACAGATGATCATTCCCAGGATATTGGTGGAATTACATTAAAGCCACTATAGCCTACCTTCTGTTGCTTTGAAGAGAAAATTATATTCCTTGCAGAACCTTTAGAAAGCATCAAGAGGTCTCCAACGTCTTCTGCACAATCACATTATACAGAAGATATATAAGAAATATTAACAGAGGTCGAAGGGTACGAGCCAATTCCAGACCAAACCAGACCACTGCTGAAATGTAACTTCAAACTGGAGTTCATTTACAATTTTACACCTTGGCCACAGTTTGCTTGGATAATGGAAAACTAACGTAGACTAGAAAACAGAAAAAACTAGTGCCAACAAAGTATGTGTTTAGAAGCCACAGACTTTGTGCATGTATCCTTACATAAACATTACTGTAATAAAATGGTCAAGTTTGCCTGTCCAGCATACATCAAGAAGAATACTGAAATGAAACATTGGTTGCTATAGGATACTAGATTAAAGGAAACAATTCTCCATGTCATCATGTAACTCTCTACAAATGCTAACTTTATTTTTTTGTGGATGCAAAAGGCATCTATTTCAATTGACTGCTGATTTGTGGTGCAGGTAGTAATCATAAATTAACGGCATCCTACCATATCTTAATGACACAATTACTCATTAGCATACAGTGCATGTGACTTCTGCTAAATGACTTTGCTCAGGACTTGTCGTTACTTAGATTCAAACATCCCTGTTTTCACCTACCATACTAGTAACATCTATGTATTTGCCATATTTCATTCTTATCCACACAAATACATTGGGACAGTGCCCCAAGGTTATATCAAATAATATTTATTCTCACCGAGCATTCTCAATTTCTTTCTATGTCTCAATTGTTCCTTTTACAAGTAACATTTTAAGGGATGTTTGTACTTGTGTTTTATCATCATCTGAAAAACAAATCATTATATTTAGTTGTTCAGTTCTGATATTTAAAGCTGTCTCACATGCCAAAATGGCAAATGACATCTGCCCACATGGGACAAACTTTGGCCCAAATACGCTCACTAGCCTGACATTCACCCCCATGAACCCAGTGAGAGGTGGATGTCATTCTCATTAATCTTTACAGACCAGGGGTGATTCAGTACAACATAATCTGGGTGACATAGCCCTAATGGTTTAATATAACTAGAAACTCAAGGTGAATCTAAATTTTACAAAAAGTGCTGGCTACGAACAATTCCCAAATCAAATTCTGGATTTGGTGCATCCCTGAGAAAAGTGCTCATGATGTAGGTGCATTCTTTCTATGCATTGTTAAAGCTGATCTCCTACAAAAAGGTTTCTACTTAATAATTTTTGTGTTAAAGGTCAAGTAAAATTTTATATTTTTAAACTTTGATTAAAAAAAACCCATCAGCTGTGTTTCTGGGGGTTAGGTGAACCATTTGCTGTTTTGTATTTATGGGAACCACTTTAACCTTGACATAAGGTCATGAGGTGTTTGCCAGCCAACAAAGAGAAGGTGGCAGATACCTAGTTGTCCTTATCTTGAAGCTTCTGTCCACTTGCTCTTTACTCCCATATAAACCAATTCCTTGTACAGTAAACACCTAAATATATATCAGTCAACAAATACGTTATCAGCAGCACACAGACACATTTACTTCTCAGTACCTAATATCTGGTTCAGGAAGATAACTGCAGGACAAAAATGTTGACATTAGGTGAACTGACATCTCTTCCTTCTTGATTAAAAGAACCATCATTCTGCATCATGTTATAAAGAATTTTCTGTCGCTTTCAATTTCTGCAATTTTTGGCGTACATTTTGTAAATGTAGAAAAATGAATTGGTGTGTCACAAAACACGCAGCTTTTGTTGTATTTACAGTTTCAGGTTTTACTTTTATTGCATAAATGCACTAGGCTAATGGAACATTTAACAAGTCTATTAATTTGCAGCATGTCAGTTTTAATTACAATCAAATATTAACCTACGGCAAACTGTAACAAGGGTCGGGCGCAAGATTGGTATATAATCTGCCTAACTATACACGCATAAAAAATATATTTACAAAAACACTGACTATCACAAGGTATATGTATAGTAATCAAAATATCAACATTAGAACAGAAAGTGACAAAATATGAACTTGGCATAATATATTTAACACCAGTATCTGTTGCACCCAGAGGCAAAACAGAACATAACAGTATATAACTATAATGCTCTCAGTCATCTACATACCTTATAAGTCTCGAGTATGAATTAACACAGCCACTTAACAACAAGTACATATACTGATAAAGGACTTACCATGTATGTGCAACTGTAAAACGCCGCCGCTGACGGATGCTTTTATTAACAAGCAACTTTCTGAAAAAGCATGGTGAATTCCTTGGAGAGCTTCTGGGAGAGATTTTTGGGGATGTTGTAGTCCTTTTCCCAGAAAGTCTAGGAAGTTCCAGCTCCAAGTGCATATGTTCTTTAAAAGTCCTTATGTATATATCTGAATCTGGTGTAGCAAGTTCATTGGAAGATTCTTTTGCTGTCATATCTCAGGCAATGCTTCAGATGCCTGGTACAAAAAGCATATCACCTGAAGGTAGTTCTGCAGGATGAAGAGTGTGCTTGCTGATGAGGCAACTAAATGCAGAATGTGAACCTGCTTAATGTACCATCACAACATACTTACTAACCACAGCTGGGTGGGAGGGCTTCATGAAGCTGACGGCTTCTCTGATGCTGCACCAAAGTCCTTTCTGTACCAGGGTAGTCTGTTGTGAATGTGGCTTGTCTGCAAGCTACAAACTGTCACTGGATTCATTCAGCTGAATGCACCAGCTCATGCAATATTCATAGGAATTCCTCATCCATCCTTTCTCAGAGATATTTTTGCTCATAAAATGCCACAAAAAAAATAAAACAAATAATGAGCACATGCATCGAGATTAAGGGAAAAAAAATCTCAAATGCCTTTTTTAACGATGTCCTTCAGAACAACATGCTTGACTGGTCAGCCTTCTAGGATAGAAAATCCTCTTCATTCAGAATTCCTTAGTTAGACACCCAATCCAAACAACAGTGGCTCCACCTACTGCATGTTTATTGGATCACAATGCCTCTGAAATCTAAGCATTTTAATGATATCTATGTATGCTTGTCAGAATACTAGTGAATTAGATGATTTTATATGACTTTTAAAACAAACACAATTTCATAAAAGATCTACACCTGTGTATTTATGACACATGCAGTACTCACACACACATATGCAGACACAATCTCACTTGCTTTCACTTTAAAAGACAGGCATAAATAAAACATAAATCTTAACACTCTTTACAATATTAAAATATATAATTATATATAATAAGAAATATAATAAATATATATTAACTTTGACATTTATATACACAAATATATGTTTTATCATTCAAGATTTTAGCTTCTCTGTGAGACAGTAAAGGAGGCGCAGCCACTGGCATTCATTTAATGGGATATTGTCATGGGAAAACATGTTATTTTCAAAACGCGTCAGTTAATAGTGCTGCTCCAGTAGACTTCTGCACTGAAATCCATTTCTCAAAAGAGCAAACAGATTTTTTTTATATTCAGTTTTGAAATCTGACATGGGGCTAGACATTTTGTCAATTTCCCAGCTGCCCCATGTCATGTGACTTGTGCCAGCACTTTAGGAGGGAACTGCTCTCTGGCAGGCTGTTTTCCCTTCTTGATGTAACTGAATGGAATGCAGTGTGACATGAGTTTTTACTATTGAGCGCTGTTCTTAGATTTACCAGGCAGCTGTTATCTTGGGTTAGGGAGCTGCTATCTGGGTACCTTTCCATTGTTCTGTTGTTAGGCTGCTGGGGGGGGTGATATCACTCCAACTTGCGGTACAGCAGTTAATGTGATTGAAGAGCATAGAGTCACATGACTTGGGGCAGCTGGGAAATTGACAATATGTCTAGCCCCATGTCAGATTTCAAGATGAGAAATGGATTTCAATGCAGAATTCTGCTGGAGCAACACTATTAACTGACGCATTTTGGAAAAAACATTTTTTCCCATGACATTATCCCTTTAACCAACCTGGACAGTAACATACAGCAAGTAGTAGTTACATTTTTGCTCTCATTGTTCTACCTGCAACTGGCTGAAAATGCTAATCATTTATAAGTTGCTATGGGTTATTGCCCAGGTGCAATTTTACCCAGTGTTGGCAAATAAGCCCTTATGTTGCCTTCTGCAGCCTACTTATTAGACCATGCCTACCAACATTTAGGAGGTAGAAAGAGGGACAAAAAGATATACTATGTGCAGCATTGCAAATATTTTTGACTATGGCTACTTTGCGGCCACACCCCTAGATACAACACCTATTTCACATACCCAAGATGCGCCAGTATAATTACTACTGAATTTTTTTATGAGAATAGTAACCTTAGATGTTCTGTACCAGTATAATCACTAAGTAAGATTAATAACGGGCAAATTAACCCTAGACAAACCAGTATGATCACTATAAAAAATTGATAACAAGCAAAGAAAAAACCCCAGCCATGCCAGTACACTACAGAAAATGAATAATCAGCATATTAACCTTAGGCTTGCCAGTATAATCACTAAATAAAATGGATAATGGAATATTAACCCTAGATATACCAGTATAATGAATAAAATATTAACCCTAGACATGCCATATCTTACACAAAGTAACTCAAAACAACTGGACTTGCTGAGAAATTTTAACATAGATTTTTTAACATAGATTTTTCACTGCTCATTCAAGCAGCATCTTCAGTTCAACTGACTGGTGTGGGTGTTACTTGTGAGAGTTGCATGAATGAATGTTTGAAGGGTTCCGAAACCGCCAGGGTACAGATATGAGAACAGCATTGTATGTAGCAGACAGGTGGAGTCGAAGGCCCCCGTCTCTGTTCAGGGATGGTTTCTCCACCTTGACATGAATTGCCTCTTTCACACCTCTTTCAAACCAGCGGTCTTCTTTATCCAAGATTTGGACATTGCTATCTTCAGATGTAGAAAGACAGCTGAGTCTTGCCCTGTAGAGTTCCCCTTCCTATGCTGATCCATTCACTTAAGGAGCAGTTGTTTTGTCTCCCCAATGTATAGATCAGTGAACTCATCGCTACACTGGACTGCATATACCAAATTACTTTGTTTTCCTTTAGGAGTTGGCAGGGGCGATCCGTGCCATTTCGCCACCTGAGGTGGCCTTCAATTAGCCGACCCCCCCTTCCCCACGGAGCACTTTTGCCGCCCCTGGCAACCTGCTGCCGGATTGCCCATGGGAGTTGGATCTTTTTGGTGTAACCGTTTTTGTCTCAGTGTGTTGCTAGGTTTGAAAAACACAGGGATGTGGTGTTTGTTGAAAATCCTCCTGAGTTTCTCAGACACTCCAGCTACATATGGGATGACTATGGTTTGCCTACTATGTGTCTCCGGGCGGTTATTTCTTTTGAAGTTCCTGTTGGGCTTGGTTGCTGCTGTTTTGACAAAGGCCCAGTCTGGGTAGCCACACACTTTCAAAGTTCCTCTGAGATGTTTATGCTCCTTGTCCTTGGACTCTGTGCCACCTGTGGTGCAGAGTTCTAATAACAAACAGTTTGTGTTCCAGTGGATGGTGGGAATCGAACAGATATTAACCTGTATGAGTGGGTTTTCTTAATACCTCTGTTTTTAAGTTACCCCCCCTCTTGGATTCATATCAAACAGTCCAAAAAGGCAAGTTTGCTGACGTGGACATCTTCCCTTGTGAACTTGATGTTATTGTCCACTGAATTAATGTGTTCTGTAAAGGCCGCATTGGATCTGATTTTAAGTGTCATCCACATGAACCAGTGGCCAGTGAGTGTTTTGAGTTACTTTGTGTTAGATATACCATGACCTGGATGAATGAGAATCTTCATAGT
>CM044437.1:75852042-75865887 GCA_024363595.1 Xenopus borealis
CTTTTTTAGCTTTTAAAGTTCGCCTTCCCATTGAAGTCTATGGGGTTCGCGACGTTCACGGTTCACGCCATCCCTATCTATGACATTCTTTCACAGGCTAGATTAACGGAATTCCAGAAAAAAATACCTGAATTTGTCTTTAACCTATGGCTAGGGCACAGCACCAGCCTGTTTGTAGCTACACTGAGTGGTTTTTGACATAAAAACTTGATACAATTTCACACCAAAATCAACTGTAGCTGTACATAGGTCGACACTGTGCCTATTTGTGAATCAACATGATGAAGCAGATCCACTTTTCTCTGTCTAGGTATTAAATGTGGACAGGATCACCCACCCTAGCAATAAGGGTCATGTACAATCACAACTGTAGTGTACAAAATGCAATACTGGAGGCAATTCTCCATATTTATTACTCAGAATACTTGTATCCCCCATAATTACAGAATTGTGTTTTTACGAGGGGAAGTGTAGCTTCGGATGCATCTAATGTATCCAGTTGCACTTGTATATTTTTTTAAATCAGATTCTGACATTTTTAAAAGTCATTTCTGGTGCTCCTCGTCTTAATGTGATTCTTTAGGCCAAGTCTGTTATATATATTGACACTGCTTTCTGTACGAACCATAGAGCTACCTAACTCCAAGGTTCCTTTGTGTCAACAGGTGTACTTGCATGTGATTGCATGAACAGAAGTACCTGGTTTGTGCAAAAAATGTGGTTGCTATTGTAAATGAACCCAAATATGTATTATGACATAAAAGGAACAGGAGACCGTGTGCAGTTTTAATAAATGTGTGCAGAACACATCATATTTGTTAAGGTTTTGAACAGGTGATTCCCCTCAGAAAGGGCTTGCTAACCTTTAGGTAACAAACTTACTTATTACAGACTGTATTTATTAACAAGATCATTTTCTTGGATATCAGGAACCTTTACAGCTGATGTTCAGGTCCTAAGCATTCACTGGCCTGGGATTCTGGGCCTGGTTCATATAATGCTGGACATTTGTAACTCACTAGTGCTCTGTCATTATTGGCCATAACTTTCTCATATTCAGTATCTGCCTTTTATATTATGTACAGTTATTGGACCTGTTATCCAGAATGCCTTGGACCTAGCGTTTTCAGGATAATGGATTTCTCTGCAAAAATTGCAATTTGCAATTAGGAACTTCATACTGTACCTTCTGGGGTCTACTTATTATGCCGTGTAAAACGTGTGCAACATCACTGGTAATGTTTCCGTAATACTGAGTTTTCTGGATAACGGGTTTCCAGATATCCATACTTGTATCTGCATTTCAGATGTTTGCTGTTGTGTCCACTTTGAACCACTATATTTTCTTGGGCTGTTTGTTTGTGTAACCTTTACATTTGCTTCTCCATATTGTTACTTGTGAATTGATGTGAGGTTGCATACATAAAGAGAGGAAGAAGTTAGTGCCTACGTGCTATAACTTTCAAGTAGGGATGATCCTTTGCATCTGAATGATTTCAAAACATCCATCATTATCATCACCCCCCTGGCAAACTTCAAACTCTCAGAATAACTCATGGTTCTGGTGCTGTGCCCACAGTTTGAATAATGAGAGCTGTGTTACTGTACTAGGATGTGGAGGTTCTAGTTCCACTTTGTATGTCAGTGTTAAAGACTCTCCTTTATTAGTTCAGTCAGTTTTGGAGACCAGGTCTTCAGGAAGAAATCAATAAAACATATACTGTTTAGGAGAGTGCAACTGAAATGATTCATGCAATTAATGCAATCTAATAAAGTAATAAAGTAAATCAGTTCTTGATTTCTTGATTTCAACTTTAAATCTACCTCGCTTTTGGTGGGTGTACACCATCACATCACAAGGATTCCAAAAAACTAACAATATGGAAGCACAAATATTAAATATCCCAGTGTAATATTCTTAGACTTCCTCTATCACACAATAGTATGCAAATAATAACCTACAAGAGTCAGATATGTTACTGATAATTGATAATTATATATTGATAATGCTTTTTATGGATTTTGGATTAAGTAATATATTATAATAATATATAGGAATATATTGGCTAAAGGGGTTGTAAAGTAAATCTAAAAGTCTGGTTCTATATGACAAAAATATCTATTTCCAATATGCAGTCATTTAAATTCCATACCATTAAAAACAGCACAATCTCTTGCCAGCAATTTTTCCCCTTCACTCCACTAGCTCTGACTAATGAGCGCACAAATACTTAGTTGGCCGCCAGTTGAACTACATTAAAATAGGCACTGCAGGAGTTCTGAATGAGAGGATAGCAGAATGTGAGGTTGTTTCCTGACCAAGATTAGCTTTAGTGAGAAGCAAAAGAATGACAACACCCCACACACAGCTGCACTGCTGTTCAGAACATTGATCATTTCATAATAGTCCAGCAGAGGGCAGCAAACGATTTGTGGGGCTCTAATAAAAGCTTGTGGAGTGAAATGGGGAACTGCATATTTAAAAAAAAAAAAAAAAAAAAGGTAAAGAAGTAAGAAATTACTTTAAGGGCCAGATTTACTATTATTCCTGAAAATAAATTCGTATTGACCATCGAATGCTTATCAAATTGTTTTAGGCTATCATTTTGCTCGCAATACAATTGATGTATTCGTACGATCGGATACTGATCGTTCGATTTCACGAAAAAAAATCGTGAAATTTAATTCGAGCATCTGAAAAATTTGTACGATTCAAACAATCGAACGCTCCGATCGTACGAATGGTATTTGAGCAGAACTTAGCCTCAGAAGCCAATGGGGAGCTTCCCATAGGCTTCTATTACAATTCGGTAGGTTCAATCTGGCGAAGTAGGCAGTCGGATAACTTTGAAATTTTGATTCCTTCGATCAACGAATGATCGAATGATCGAATATCCGATCATTCGATCTATTCGATGATCGAAGAGGACAAATGTGCATATCCGATTTCACGAAAAATTCGTACGATCAGTATTCGATCGAACTTCGTTCATTTCACGTGAATTTCGTAAATCGGCCCCTAAGTGTTTTGGCTAATCAAGCATATCCCCTAATTATCTGACAAATTGTTAGGTAGATGCTAGATTATCAGATAGGCCTGACTCATGTTTGTTATACGTTCTGTTTTCACCCAAAAGATGCTTCCTCTATATAATTAGTTCTATTTTGGACAACAGCTTCTCCTCCTTTATCAGTTTGCTTGAATATATAAGAATCATCCATCAGAGATTTACAGGATATTTTCTCTTCTTTAATCAGACAGTGATTTGTTAAGCAGCATTTGAAAATAACAGTGTGCATAGGTTTCTGGAATACACAGTCACACTTTCAAACATACTGACCAGATCCCCAGCAGCTTTGTCTGTTTCCCTGTAAAACAGCCAGTGATCGTGTAGAGATTTGTATCCACAGACCCAGTGCAGTCTGTATATTCTGATTATTAATTAGTCTTGCTGTAGTGGTTTCTATGGGAGATATTATTTTAGTTGTGCTGTTATGATCATTTATGATGATCCCTAAGCTTAACCTCCCAACTGAAGCCCAGGCCACACTGAGCATGTGTGCAGTCTTGGTATTGCAAAAGATGTCTAACAAAGTTACAAGATGATAGCCCCCTGAGCCAACTTTGAAAGCATAAATAACTTGTCTTATTAGGCTTCTGGTGCGTTAAGTTCATGTTTACATTTAGTATAAAAAATATTGTATTTCTAACATTATATTTTAGACATTATTTGCCCTTTAATATTTATTTGTAATGTTTCACAATGTATGTGCTGACAATAAGTTTGTCAGTACAGCAAGAAACTATCCACTTCTATTACATTTATAAATTAATTTATGCTAAACCAGTGATTTAAATGGAGCCAGTTTACCTGAGCATCAGGAATAACAGATTGCAACTGCTGCAAAGCACAGCACATAGACCTTTCCCTAGAGGCATTTTAACAAATCTGAATATGAAATATCTAGGCCAAGCCCCCATAAATGGAATCCAATGTGTAACACACAAGGCATCATGTATATATTTATAAACTACATGCACAGTGTTAGTATGCCTCCTGTAACTTAGCAGTGAATTCCTTTAGTATCATTTAATGTGTGCCTTTAGATATCAAAATACAACATATAACCCCTTTTGTTAAAGGAACTCCATGCTTTAGGGTTGCAACCTTTTCTGGAAAAAAATACAGACCTTCCTATATTCTTGCTGTTTTTTCTTAATAATAACAGTGGCATCATAAAATACCAGCCAGGTAGCAACCCTAGTAGGGGGGGAGAGGTGTTATCCTGTAGCCACATACTACATAGCTTTTAAACATATGGTTTATATCTGTTTTGTTTGTCAGGTCATATTCTACTAAGTAGATGGAACTAGCACCCAGCAGCAGAGGCCAGTTTAGTGGTAGTTTAGTGGGAGGTTGCAGATGCATTCTGGAGCAGAGTAACAGTATATTATACTGAAATCCATAAAAGCAACTTTCATTTTATTAGCCTTACCGGCCATTAAAACAATAAGTAAACCTTAAAAATAAGTGAATGTAAAATTGATGGGAGTGTTAATCAATGCAGTTTTGCAATGCACATTAATTGTTTATTTATTTATTTATTTTTATCACCAAGATATTAAAGGATACATGTACTGTAACATAAATTTATTTTGTTACAATTCCGCCACCTGCTGGTCATATTCCAACCAGTCTGACCTCCAAGTAGTCAGGGAAGTTGTCAGGAGAAAGAAAGAGACTTATCTCAAATCTAGTTCAATGAATCAGGAGTTATGAACTGAATTGGTATTATGGTTTATATATACAGTTTGATACAAATGCAGTGTCACTGTTTTGGTGAACTGTAAATATAGCCATATCTCCTTACTATGTGTGCCAAATATCTTTTCTACTAAATAAGATGGCTTCATAGTTATATCATAATTATGTTAAAAAAAAACACACACCATGGACCTGTTTGGTACAAATTGCATTTGATATGCCCTTTTCCTTTAATAGCAATCATTCTAATCGACCCTCGTTTTTCTACATTTTGTTCATAGGGAGAAAGTGTTTACAGCTTCATATGTGCAGTTATCATACAGAAATGGGTACAATAGCTTTGTGTCCTCATTTATTGTTTTCTTTAAAAAGGAACATTATATTAAAATATATTCATTGTATCTGTTGTACCCTAATTGTAACAAATATATAGGTAGGTCACAATGGAGCTCATTTGGACACATTTGCACAGTTCAATTGTGATAATTTTTTTAACCAGCTTAGGTAAAACAATGAAACATTGAACTCATTGCCATGGTTTACTGTCCATGTGCATATTTGCACAGTGTTCATAAATAAGCCCCAGGGGCCTAAGGCCAGTCAAAAATAGGATCTAAAAAGTTCAGAATTACAGAAAGGCCATCACCCATAGATTTCATTTTAATGAAATAACTCAAGATTTTAATAAATATTTCCTTTTTCTCTGTAATGATAGAACAGTACCTTGTACTTAATTTTAGCTGGCCATAGATATGCAGATTTTTATCCGTATGATTGACAGACAATTGTTCGTTGCTCTCTCCTGACCCACAACTAACCATTCAGATAATATAAGGTAGTAAAAAGCACAAATCAGATGTTGTTCTGGCCATTAATTGACAGACAGCAATAGTACAAAAGATATATCCAACAAATAGTAGTGACAGTCCCAATTGATAGGCAATACATACATTATCGTTAGCCAACAGAAATCATATACAGTAACTTGTAGGAACAATCCATACACAGTCCACAAATCATACAAACCTTTGTTTTGTAAGACTTTATCTTTGCATCTATGGCCAGCTTTAGATAAAACTAATGCTTATTGGAGACAAAACAATCCTATTGGAAAAGTTAAAAGTATAAAAACCATAGTCAGGGAAAGCCAAGTGAAAACCCGATTACCTGATCTAATTCAGTCTCTAACACTATCTCCCCAAATAATCAGGTAACCGTTTAAGTTGAGAGAGGTCCTGTATGGCTTGTAGCACACAACATGCAGATTCGTGGAGGTTTCCCGTGTCTTCCCGTCTGCTACAATGAAAAGTCGCTTTGTTTTCCAAAGTCATCCCAAGTTTCCTCATGAGGAAACTTTGGGCGACTTCAGAAAATGAAGTGCCGCGTGTGCTTTAGCGATGGCGACTTTTCATTGTAGCGGACAGGAAGGCAGTTCAGGGAGGTTGTCGCCCAGAAGATGAGGCGATTAGTCACCAGGCAACAAAATCTCCCCGAATCTGCCGAATGTGTCACAAGCCTAAAACTGTTGAATTCAAAGCTGAATGCATTAGAGCATATCTTTTATGGGCAGGAACATAAGTACTGGACACAGGGGCAGTTACTAAGTGTATGTATACACTCTTGCACCGCTTATTGAACATATATTTAGTTGCCCCTATGCCCATGGTTGGTGCTGCTGTGCTGTGGACTTTGCAGGAGATTTACAATGCAGAACATAGAGTGTTGACAAATGTAAAGTGCTGAAGGAGATGCAGCTCTGTACAATGCAGAGAAGTACAATATGTATATAAGTATATACAGGGAAGACAAATTACATAAATATACACAGAATTCACATCAGTACAAAGAGCTTAAGTGCTATGTGGTAACAGAAATATTTGGAATATTCCAGGAAATATCCATATCTGGAACATATGATGCCCCTATAATAACCTGTGTTGCAAGGTGCATCAAGCATTGCGTATTCTTTGCTTCATTATAAGTGTGCAAAGAGTATCGCCTATGGGTGGGGTGGCAAGGCACAAATTGAGTTTTGCATTTCCTCTGCAACCTGTTGTTAATTTGCATTATTATCTCTGTTTCAAACAGAATAGAATGATCCTAAAAGTGTGGTAAATAGAATAAAATGCCCAGAAAACCTAGTGGATTATTCTGCCCATTCCTATTTAAGAAAACATGTAAAAGATGCTGTTTAATGTATTCAACACTGGATATGATTGACAGATTTTGATTCAGGGTTTTTCTGGACCCTTATTAACTCACATTTATGGTGAAACAGACATTTTATTATAATGTATAGTGAGAGCCTTGCTGAGATAGAAATAATCCACAATGATCCTATTTCTCATTTGTTTTCTACTGCTGTTTCTTTTTTCACTAATATTCCAAAAATGTGACTTGTTCCAATTTTAATAACATATGTTTCCTACTGTCATAAAAAATAGACAGAGTATTGAGCATGATCTGGCAGTTAGCATTGTTCTTTTTTACATAAATGCATTATGTTTGCAGGGGGAAGAATGGAAAGAAAGAACAGAAGATGCAAAAGTAAAGCAACGCCTCCTAGTGTTTACTTGAAAAAGTAAACGTGTCACAGGCCTAAGAATCCCTGGTTAAATATCTGCATGAAATGCAAATGCAATATTTACTGGTTTCCTACAAAACACACACATAAAAACTCTACAGAAATGAGAAAAGAAAAGGAGAACAGTCATTTAATTACAATTAGCCATAAATAAAATTACACTAATAATTGTCAAACATAACTAATAGTCACAGTCAGCATCACTGTTGTTTCAGATACAGTATACAGTACGTATGTCTAAAAAGAGCTCCTTCAGAACCAATTCTGTATTTAATCTACCTGTTATTACAGTTGTATAGGTCCATATACATAAAAGCAAGAATAAAGTACACCAATAATTCCATACTTTTTTATGATGCTCTGGTCAACTTCTAGCACTTTCACTAAAGTTTGGATAGGGCAAGTAATATGGCAGTACATATAAATATAAATGTTTGACTACATGTACAAACATGATTGTAGCTGTTCAATAAAATGTATAGTGAATTAAAGTAAAATGAATGAATGCAGTAGCTATGAATGATATGTAAATGTGTCAGGATAATTCAGATCTGCCTGTGCTTCTTTGAGGATCTCCACAAAATTTGTTGCATGTGGATTAAGAACAGGCTTGACAACCTTTTTTGCTTTTAACCCTGTGGTGTTTTCGAATACTCTTTTATGTTTGGTACATCACCCATTATCAGTTTTGTGATCATAAATCCACTGTTCATAAATATTTCCAGTGGACCAAACATGAGTCTGAGAATTTAGTATTTAGTAGTTTTACATTGCAGTATGGTTAAGTGAACACCCACCAGTCTGTGTTTAACTTGCATGTGTATTTTTTTTTTGCATTACAAAATGGGGTACATAATTCTCTCTATATCAATCTGAAAGAAGGTCAACAAAAACCTTTAATCAATTCCAAAAAAAAATAATCGATTACCTGTCTTTCTCTACAGGAGTGACGGCAATCTTTGGAGGAAGAAGCAGCGGCAAAGTTGTAGGCCTGTTGATGTAGTCTGGTGTCTTTGCTCTTCTCACTTGTCTGTGATGTAACGGGGGTAACTGCAATGTCCCTGAGCAGAACCTTTTACCTTTCCATAGGTCTATCCCCATGTTGTACCCATAGGAGCTATAGGACTTGCTCAGACAAAACTCAGTGAAATTCTTGGCATTCTGATAAAAAGAAAGAATGATGGCCATCAGCATAAATTAAGCACACATATATTAAGCTATTAAGCAATAGGGTTCCATTGATTATAGGCTATGCAAAAAAGACTATAATTGAATTTTAAACATAGTATTTAGAGGACAGAATTATTACCTCTATCAGAGGTGTTGGTTACTCTGAATACCAGTACTTTGACCATATCCCTCCTTTTATTGGGGATGCTAATAAAACAGATCCATTTGGAACCATGATTAATTAACCCTTTCGAGATTCAATATTTCATAAACAGCTTAAAGTGGACCTGTCACCCAGACACAAAAATCTGTATAATAAAAGTCCTTTTCAAATTAAACATGAAATCCAATTTCAAATTTTTATTTAAGCATTCATAGCTGTTTTAAGCTCATTTAAAAATCTCAGCTGTCAATCAAATATTGTCTGCCACTCCTCTATGCCTTAGGCATAGAGGCGGGGCAGATAATTACTTTCACTTTCCATTCAGCACTTCCTAGATGCCACTGCTCCCCACACATTCCCCCAGTTCTCTTAACATTTAACTGTGTAGCCAGGACATGGGGATAGACATCGGGTCCCCCATTCTGGTGCACAAACAAGATTCTGAGATGATACAAGGCTTGTCTTAATAACAGTGTCCACAAAATGGCTCCTGCCTGCTTGCTATAATTATGAATTCCCAGACTGAAGAAAACAAGATTAAAATAATTTATATAGTGTAATTAATGTTCAAAAATAGGATTTTGAATATTTTTTTGGGGTGACAGGTCCACTTTAAGTAATGCAGTTCTACTGCTTCTACAATTCTACAGTAATTTTACAAGATTACATATTGAGCTTATTGAAGCTTCATGCTAACCAACTCTAGAATGAGCAAAAATCAGCGCATGAAAAAGTCAACTTACGTCTTCTGCTGTTACTGTCATTACACTTCTGCTTTTCTTCATTATTCTATGTGATGTTCAGACAAACAAATATTTTTAAACCTAAAACAACAAGATATTGTTGTTATACAGAAATACAGCCAGCATCCAAATGGGGACCTATTTTTCTGGTGCTTTCTTAATCTCATGTTCTGTCTGCCTGATGACCCCAAGGACAGGTTTGGAAATCATTATCCTGACCTTAAATGGATAGAATGACTTACTTAACTAAGCTTGTTCATAGGTATTAAAGGACATGTCAACCCCAAAAATGATGTTTTGCCTAATAAAAGAAAACACAATTATAAGCAACTTTCCAAAATTAATGTATTAAAAATACAAATAACTTAAAAATTATAGAAAATGTTTAATGAATGTATATTGCAAACTTGCTTAGAATCATGTTTCCTTTTATTAGGCAAACATTATTTTTGGGGTTGACATGTCCTTTAATGAGATAAGATTATGTCTGGCTTATGTTCAAACTGATATTGTTAGGGCAAATACAATTATACAGCATTGATATGTTGGAATGTGTGAAACTCATTGGTAGGGAAAAGAGAGCATTAGATTTTTTTTATGAACCTGAGAACAAACTACATAAACAATGTAACATACATGAATGGCATACATACTATTTGTAATAAAACAAATTGTCTTTCATTTTAGTTGTGTGGGCTGCAGTAACAAATATACAAATGCTCACTGAATTATATCATTGCTTTGATATACACTATCCTAGCTTTAGCAATAAACCTTTATGCCTAAATAAAAATAATAAAGCTTGGCACATTAGCTGTATCAGTAGGTATTACCATCTACCTCTCTGCAAGTCAAAATAGAACACAATGGGCCAGATTCAATTCAGAGAGAAGAAGGTTTATCACATGAAAAAGCATGCATGAGATTCAATATAAGATGCAATTCAATTCAGAAAAACATATCTCACTGTTTATCACATGAAAATGCTATTTAAGTCTATGGGAAAAACTGAAACTGAATTGGAGAAAAGTTTTTGAATTTTCACATGACAAACCATGGCATAACGTTTCTCACTAAATTGAATCTGGCACAATGTGTATAAATGGGCTCAAATTACTTTCCTTGAATAATGAGCTGCCTGTATTCCCTTGGACTCCAACGGCCCAAGATTCAGAAAAGCCTGTTGGTTACTGCCTGCCATAGCCATAAAACCACCTTTTGCTGAATTATGTGCAGCCAGCATTGCTTCAAGGGTTTATAACATCAGGGTCTGGGCTATGTCTCAGTGATTGGTAGCCATGTCATTCCAGGAGTATCCTGCAAAAAAATAGGTAACATGCGGGTTGCAGGAAGAACTTTCAGACTGCAGTATAGAGAATGCAGATTGGTGAGTTCCAGTTTAATGGTAATGGTTAGTGGGTCATAGATCGGGTTGCAGATAAGGCAGTTGTGGGTAGGGTGGTGGGTCCAAACAGGTAAAAATGTGTATTGGGTGTGGGTTGCAATTTGTAGGTCTTGGTTCCTTGCTAGACACACCAGATTTTCTTCCTGACCCAGTCCGACTCTGGTTTACTATTAAGGAGGCCGCTACTTAATCAAAACTTTAAAGAATAACAATATACTCTATATTATGTCTTTTCTTTAGGTTTCTAATCTTGTATAGAGGCTTATATTTTTTTAACTGTTAATTAAGGTTGCATGCTCACTGAGTTTATATAATTCAGCTCTTCAAGGTTAAAGGAAATGTTGCTTCCCTTTAAGGGTAGAAAGTATATTGTCTGTCTATGTTACTATGATAGCAGCAACTGGAGAAGAATAGGTGCACAAGGCCTTATTCATTTTCTGGATCAATTTAAACAATCATATATATATATATATATATATATATATATATATATATATATATATACACACACTACCATCAAATGAAGCAAGTGACACCATGAATGACTCATTGACTTCCCAGAGTGCAGAAAGTATATGGGTTACATCTCAACATGTGATGTATTTGGTAGATAAAATCAGTGTCAAACAGGGTAAAAAAAGTGGAACATTGCCATGTTAGAACAAATACAAACTGTAATAAAATATGAAAAAAGAGTCGATCTTTAAATTCTGACATTTTACAATTACAGGATATTATTTGTAATTTATTTGCCACAAGCATGTCAAGAAGGTTTCCCCAACCATGCTCTGGTAAGACTAATCAATGTTTCAGCATAGCCTCACAGGATCAATCAGTAGTGCAAGTGGGTCTGTCAGATTACTCATTCTCCTATTGATTCCATCATGCTCCAGGGAGAATATTCAGAAACAACGGAGAGGTGGAAGAGAAAAGGGTTTGGTTTTTTTAAATAAACCTGCTTCATACACACTGGGCAATTTAAGATGCTTTTGCAGATTAATAGTAAAATAAATCTTATTTAATTGAAATTAAAAACTAAAATTATTAATTCTAATATCAACCAATAAAAGATGTAAATCTGTCTTCAGGATGCCACACCTCGGGCACTGCTCTAAAGCCCCTAGTGGCGCCAGCACCCAAGTTTGGGAGTGTGGAGATCAGTGCAAGCAAAACTATATTTACATATGACTTTGGTGTGTGAAAAATGGCACTAAGAATAATAGAAACTTAACTTACTTAAGTAGGGTTCAATTGTGCTTTAGCAGGCACTTTAGTGAATTAACCAAAATGTAGAGAGGGGAAAAAAATAATATCCTTACTCTGCTTAGTTAATTTATAAAAATTTATGAAAATATCACAATACTCAGATTGTGATCACACTTGGATTATAAAAGAATGATCTAAATCCAGTAACAGTTTAACACCTACAGGTGGCAGCCTTATAGAGGAAATGTAGCTCCTGCAGAACAAAGGTTTTATAAGATTTGTTGCCACTATGAAGACAAAGTATATATCTTCAAGCTTTTCTGTAACGTGACTTAGGAAGCAGATATGTAACAGTTCATTATCACTGAATCAGTAATTTAAGAAAATAGACCATTGTCCTCCCTAAAGGTCACATATATCCAAACAAAGATTGCGGCAGAAATTAACTGGAATTAAATAAGATGTTCATGCATTTTACAAAGTCAGATTGACAGTGAGTAAACTGGCACAGTAGGAACTGTACATGACAGAAACTCAAATATTGCCTGTCTGAAAAGACTGTTCCATGGATTTTAACAGAATATCATGGTTTCAATACAGTTATTAGTTGTGCTGTTCTAGGTTGCTATGTTGTTGATCTGCTTAGGTTTACACAAGGGGGCAGATCTATTGAAAGTTGTGTTTTCCCTGGTCACATTCAAATAAAATTTTGGGTATTTGCAAACTTAAATTTTGAATACCTTTTTATGCTATTTTTTCACTCCAGCCTGGGCACTCTATGCAGAAGTTTTGTAAGTCCCCAGTCTGTCTGTGTGGGTTTCTTCAAAGACATGCAGTCAAATTAAATGGTTCCTTATAAAAACTGTCCGCATTGGGTGTGAATGTGATAGGGACCTAAGATTGTAAGATTCTGAACTGATATGAATTATGTATAATCTCTGTACACCATAGTGCTGAATGTGATCAGAATACATTGACATTTTCACACAATTAATTAGATCAACTCCATTGATCTCCCCTAAAACAGACAGCTTCCAATTTACTGCAGGTACAATATGTCTTTCTTTAATGTGTATGTGCTATCTCCATTCCAAGTAAGCTGTACTTTTCGGTGCTAAGCAACAGAGCAGATCCACTTTTCTCAGACACACACACAGACAGAGTATGTCACACACAGGCAGAGCAGGGCAGACACAGGCAGAGTAAGACACACATAGGCAGAGTAAGACACACACGGGCAGAGTATATCACACACAGGCAGAGCAGGGCACACACAGGCAGAGTATGGCACACATGGGCAGAGCAGGGCACACACAGACAGAGTATGGCACACACGGGCAGAGCAGGGCACACACAGGCAGAGTATGGCACACATGGGCAGAGCAGGGCACACAGGCAACCGTATCTCTCACATACAGTACAGGGAGAATAGGGAAGGCAGAACAGAGCATTTTGTGTAAAGTGTGAAACAGGTGAACAATGTGGTTCAGTATGGGTCTCAGACAGGGCCGGAACTAGGGGTAGGCAGAGTAGGCAGCCGCCTAGGGCGCATTCATGGGGGGGGGGCGCGCACTTTAGAAGTCAAATAATGTTTTTTTTTTCATTAAGTTTTAACTTCGCCCTGTCTCCAGCAGCAGCGTTGTGCTCTACTTCAGTCCCCACCTCCCTCTTACTTGCCCTTTGTCTGGCACAGATCTGGGGCAATATTTTGCTGCTGCTCTGGCACAGGCTGGTGGCACAGGAACAGACTTGGGTGGCAATGGCTGATGGTACAGGTACAGACTTGTGGCACAGGTACAGACTTGGGG
>CM044437.1:75865897-75883766 GCA_024363595.1 Xenopus borealis
AGATTAGGGGCTGGCTGGCACACGTACAGTTTGATTCATTAATGTGTTATACGTTTTCTTTAAGAAAAAGTGAATAGGTGGGAAATGGTCATACAGAACGGGGGTGGGGTGGGGGCACTGTTTGTAACCCTTGCCTAGGGTTCCAAACTACCTTGGCCCGACCCTGGTCTCAGGTGTGAACAGTTCAGGACTTTAGGGGTGTGAACAACAGAGGTGTCACAGGTGTGAACAATACAGGATTAGTATGAATTTGAGGTTTAAACGGTGCAGGGGTCAGTTAATTTCTGTAGTGATACCATTTAAAGCTTACACATGGTAAACAAACACTGCAGGTAGTCTTTCATGTAGGGGTCCACACAAGGGCCGCATGTGGCCCGTGGGCCACCAGTTGAACAGCCCTGCCCTAGATATTAGTGTCTCACTCAGTCAGGGAAGAACTGTTCATCAAGGCATATGATGGATTACATTGGCCTTAATTGGCCAATTTGATCCATAAAACTGATCCTATTACTGCCTCACTGATTGGACTTTTGGTGTGTTATCATTATAAGTGCTATTTAACTTGGTGCTGCTTCATCCCTTCTGCTGTGCATTGTGCACAAGTGTGCCTATTGATGCTGGGTTCCCACAGTGGCCCGTGTCAATAGACTCAGCATATTTGCACCTAAAGAATCACTCAGAGATGATATGTTGGTGCAAATGATACAATCAGTGCAATTGCAATGGAAGCATTATTGCATGCATTTTGATGCAATAAAGGCACATCTCCCTCTTGTGGTAACAATTATGCTTAAATATTAGGGGAAGCATGCTGCATTATAGGTAAAAACATGGTGACTTTCATATTTGCACTTTGCAAATGTAAATTACCATTTATATCCTTTAAGTTCCTTTTTGACCAGTAGATCAAGGAGAGCTGACATGGAAAAGGGTGTATTTATTAACAAACATCACTGGCAATGTTGCCCATAGCAACCAGTCAGCAATTTGATTTGAACAGTCACCTACAAGTTAGAAAACAAAAACAAAATTCTGATTGGTTTCTATAGGCAACATCACCGGTGATGCTTGTCTCCAACTGTAATCTGTAACTTTGATAAAGGTCATCTGTTCTGAAAATATATTTTCATACAAGTCCCAAGAGTACTTTTGTCAAAGACATTTGCATTACTAGTACCCAAAATGTACTAAATTATCACTGTATAAAATACTCACAGTGGTTAAGCATTAAAATAAAAACCAGTGGTTGGCAGAAGCAAATGGATAAGGTTTAAAGGAGAACTAAACCCTAAAAAATGTATGGTTAAACACTCTAGGTTTTATAAACTTATTGCACCAGCCTAAAGTTTCAGCTTGTCAATAGCAGCAATGATCCAAGACTTCAAACTTGTCACAGTGAGTCACCATCTTGGAAAGTGTTTGTGACACTCACATGCTCAGTGGGCTTTGAGCAGCTGTTGAGAAGCTAAGCTTAATGGTTGTTGCAATTTTTCAAGCAGAAAATGAGGTTAGCCTGTAATATAAGCTGATGCTAGAAGGCTGACTACTAAATGTTGTATACAGTATATTGTAAGTGGGTCCCTAAGCTCAGTAAGTGACAGCAGCACAGAGCATGTGAATCAGTGAATCAGCAGAAAAGAAGATGGGGAGCTACTGGGGCATCTTTAGAGACACAGATCTTTACTGCTAAAGGGCTGCGGTTGACTTGGGCTGGTACAGAAGCCCAAAATATAATGTACATAATTTGTAGCCTCTTCTTTAGTTAAGCATTAGTTCTCCTTTAAAACCATTAAAAGGCATGACAGGGAAAGGCAGATGTTATCTATAGTCAACTTTATAACATTACTGAATGCAGTGTAGGGACAAAATTTATTTATTCATATTTAATACATATTAATTTATCCACCGGTATCACCTTTTCTGTGCCCATTCACGGCCCAAATAATGACATGATTTGAACAAATGCTAATTTACACTGCAAATGAATGTGTTTAGGCGCTTTGAAATAAATCCAAAACACAGCGTCAGCTTCTATTCAATATTGGCTGGTATAATAGTGTTTTCAGTGTTCATTTTTTGAGTGCTTGTAGAATATAGCCTTACAATGCATTACTAATCACTATAATGTGAGATAAAGTTCATGGTTACTATGGCAACTCTTTGCCATTTGTTCCAGGATGATTATTGGAAGTAATGTAACAGAAACTGAGGTCTTAAACAGAGAGGGCACTTATGCATGCAAACAGCTCAGAAATGCTTGACCCAGCAAGTATATTCCATTGCTGGCCATACAGTTACTTATAACTCAGTATGAACAAAGACAGAATTGTCTGTAAGATTGCCTGCCACCTGATATGTAGTTTCTTGCAGTGCTGAATAAATTCACATAATTATGGGAACTAACCAAGCAGCAATGGGATAATGACTTGTTATTCCATGCGGTACCATGACATTTAGTGCAATATGTCTTGAATTTGTAACGCATTATTCAAACACCAAAACATCAGAGTTTAGATCTTTGGAGGCTGCTCACCTTCTGAAGTGTCATTTCATTGGAGGAATTAGATATTACATGAACATCATGCTGTCTCTCCATCCAACGCTTATCTATTAAAGGTGTAGGAAGACGTACTGTATGTTTCACATCATCAGTGACCACAATACCTTTTCTCAGCCACCTTTCCTGCACTTTTAATGCTAAAAAAATAAAATGAACTCTGCCAAAAAGCTACTAGGGCAAATTAAACGCAACCCAAAATTAGAATTTCCCTCCTGTATTTGGGATCTGATGGGGTACAACGCCAAATAAAATCTCACCCATTAAAGCTCATACACAGAGCACTTAAACCAGTACCAGTGGCTGATACAAGCTGTGCTTATAAATTAATCTCTAGGTCCAGAGTGCAGCTTAGCAGGTTGATGAGAGCCTTGTACTTACCATAAAAAAACAGACATAAAGTCCATAGAAACTTGTAACTTCCTGCTCTCCCCAAACCTAATTTACCCAAATTTTGTCAATGAGCTCTATGGGCTTTGCTCAGGTCTAGACTGGGAGTCAGAATAGGCCCTGACATTCCAAGTACAGAGATACCCAAACAGCTCACCACCAGCCCATGAAATAGTGACTTTCTATGACAACTTACAGCAGCCCCTCTGGCATTTGCCAGAAGCCACAGATTGCCAACCCAGGCCTGGCTTTGTTTCTCAGGACTCTCAGAGATGGACCCTTTGTCAATCTTACCTCCATCCCCCAGGAGACCTAAAAAAAATGATGACATAATAGAGCGGAAACACTTTTCAAAGTAGGTGTACTGTATATGAAACGTAAACATCCAAAGGCACATGCTGTTTTTAATTTCATTACATTATTTGGGGTTGTTCACTACTGTTGTGCCTAACTAAAGGAGAAAGACTGCTTGGTTCTGTAACTGTTAATTAACTTTGAAAACACTCTGCCTTCTCTTTCTCTATCTAATATGATAGGTATAGCTATGATAATAGAATCTGGTTGCTGAAGTTCTTCAAAGAACAAGAGGGCTGCACGTGTGAACTCATCATTTTCAATTTTTTTTTCATTTTCAATATATCTACTAGCAACCTTGACATCTAACTAGTGTACAGTTTAGAAATGTAATTTTTTAACTCAAGAATGCAAGAATAACTGTAGGTATAAGTAATACAAGAGCTGTAGGCTCTGTAAAGCACAGTCCGGTGGGTCCATGTACTGCCATGCAAAAGCAAACCAATGATTTGTACATAGTAGAGTTTGTGGTCATGAGCTCCATTTTAGAGACCACTTAAAGTGGTAGGAACCTTTTGGATCTGTGCTCATGGGAATTATACACCCATAACAATAGCTTGCAGAAAGTATATGCAATGGGAAGGGTGATGGGGAGATGTTGGTATGTGCTCATGGGAATCATAGACCCACAGTTTGTAGGGAGTATGAACAAAATATCAATTTCTATAAAACCCAAGCGCTTAACTTGAGAAGAGAAAAATATTACTTAGAAAAGCCATCCACACATCCTAAAAAAAAGCCTGAAATATTTCAATAAGAAGGCTACAGTGTATACAAAGCGCCAGGTTTCTGACGGAATTTTATATCTGGCCAGTTGGCAACTCTGATGGCTGCCTGAACGACGCCACTGCTATCTTGTGTTTCTGCAAAGAAACAAGTAATCACTTTCAAGTAGACACAAATGTGGAAACAAAACAGATGATAAAATCTATTGAGATTAATAAACATTAACCATAAATTGCAATATGTAGACCTGGCAAATGCAGGCAACTACAGTAACTCCTAACTTTTAAAACTTTCTTTGGCTCCCTTACAATTAATTTCCTGCCTTGCTTAAAAAGGAGAATTAAATCCCTTATTAAAAAAACACAACCCCCCTACCCTGCATAGACCCCCCTCCCCCCAGCCTAGCTGCTACCCCGGGTAAATGCCCCTAACTTTTTACCTACCTCTCAGTGCAGATTCAGGGCATCGGAGTTCACCGCAGCCATCTTCTTCTATTCGGAAATCTTCAGGAAGAGAGCAGTGTAGCGACACATGCATAGTCGGAGCAATTTTCTGGTTGTTATTTCTATGCAAGTTCCAAAAGTCACAGCAAAATTGCCAAAGCAACAGAAGAAGACCCAAAGATTTCTGAAGAGAAGATGGCTGCCGTGAACAACGATGCCCTGAATCTGCACCAAGAGGTAAGTAAAAAGTTAGTGGCATTAACCCTTGGAAGCAGCAAGTTTGGGGGGGGGGGAGGAGGGAGGGGGTTGAATTCTCCTTTAAAGGTGGCAATGATTTCTGTGAGCTAGGGGTGTTTATTATTATATATTCTTTATAAAGCACATTTATATTGGAGCTGTACAATGCTTATATAAATGTATACATTGACACAGACAGAAAAAAAATGCTTAAAGGAACAGTTCAGTGTAAAAAAAAAAACTGGGTAAATAGTATGTGCAAAATAAGAAATGTTTGTCATAGAGTTAGGTAGCCAAAAATGTAATCTATAAAAGCTGGAGTGACTGGATATCTAACATAAAAGAACACTACTTACTGCTTTTCAGCGACTTGAAGGGGACCACATGGGACATAACTGTTTAGTGAGTTTGCAATTGATTCTCAGCATTCAGCTCAGATTCAAAAGCAACAGTTATGTCCCATGTGCCCCCCCTTAAGTCAGTGATTGGTTACTGCCTGGCAACCAATCAGTGGAAAGGACAGAGCTGAAAAGCAGGAAGTAGTGTTCTGGCTGTCATGTTACACATCCAGTCACTCCAGCCCAGTGGCTTAACTAGATGTTACTGGGCCCCACAGCAAATTAATTTTGGGGCCCCCAACATATCCAGAGGTTATCCATTTTACTAGTATATGTTGAAATTTTTCATTAATTAGGGCATCATGGGGCCCCCTATATCTATTGGGCCCCTCTGCAGCCGCAGGGTCTGCTTCCTCTGTAGTTACGCCCCTGCTCCAGCCTTTATACATTACATTTTTGGCTAACTAACTAAATTAGAAACATTTCTTTATTTTGCAAAGACCATCTATTTACCCAGTTTTTATTTTTGTACTGAACAATTCTTTTAAACAACGCCACACCTGAAAACAATGAAGAAAGGTGTGTGGAGGATGCACTAAAGACATGGTGGGTGGCGTTATTTTTATTATTTTGGGTTACAATTTTTTTTAATTTAGGAAGCAATTAATGTACCATTAGATTCAATTCGCAACACATGTAAATAAGCAAATGTAATACTTAAAATTTTTAGGTGCCAAAGTATAATATTAATCTAATACAATCCTACTTTAATGTTGCAGATTAAAACAACATATAGAAAACCATGTGATAATCCATACCACAGTAGCATTCATGTAACACTCAGTGAAACTATACTCCAAAAACAACTCAAATACAGAGGCTGGAGAGACAACCCCTTAGGCTAAGACCAGACGGGGAGATTCGGGGGAGATCCTCGCCAGGCAATTGTGAGCGACTTTTAAATTCACGCCGCTCCGTCTGAACAAGCGCAGGCGACTTTAAGGCAAGCGGGCGCACAGCGCTATATAGCTATTCGGGGAGATTCGGGGGAGATTCGTCGCCACGAGAAGTCGCCAGGCGACGTATCTCCCCTGAATCTCCCCGTCTGGCCTTAGCCTTAAAGGGAGACTTCTTACAATAGGGCAAACAAGCTTCAGTATGCAGCAATTAGCTCAGTCAGTTTCCCAGGTAATGGAAATGACAAATGGAATAAAATAAAAGTGTGCTTTCTCCTTCTTAGTTTATTGTTCTCCCCTTTTATAGTTACATATTTCAAATCCTCCTAATGAAAACCCAACATCCATACACACACCCCTCCATGCTTTCACATAAATTATATATTTTTCTTTCTTGTGTTTTAAAAGCAATAAAGTCTTTATGCCAAAATTTGTCACCGGTTTCAAAATTAGGGAACAGTTCTAGCAGCTTTTATTTTCCTTGCAGCTGGCTGAACAAAGTTAATAATTGATTCATTGCCATGGGTTGGTGCTCAGGGACAAATGTATGCAGTGTTTGTAAATAAGCTCCACAAGTCAGAATTATAGTGCCTTACAGTTTCGTTATTAAACATTAACTAAATAGAGGTACTGGTGTTGTGCAGTCTCTGACCAAACCAGACTTGAAGTTCCATGTAGTAGTGCTCGAAGTGGCTCCACAACTGAAGCATAGTTGGGAATAAACTTAGAATACCATGAAGTAAGACCTAAGAAAGCTCGTAAGGTCTGGAAATCAGTTGGAGTAGGTGCTTGTGTAACAGCGTTGACATGGTCAGGGTCAGGCAGTAATCCATCTTGTGAAATTATATGACCCCGAAATGACAGCTGAGTTTGTCTGAAGTGGCATTTGGAAAGGTTCAGTTTGAGTCCTGCAGAATCAATGCATTTCAGAACCCTGTCTAGGTACTTGTCATGGAGATCCATAGTTTGAGCATAGACAATTATATCATCCAAGTAGCACCAGGTATGTCATGAGTATAGAAGACATCAGTCTTTGAAAACAACTCGGAGCTGAAGCCAGTCCATAAGGTACACGCTTGAACCGAAACAAACCATCATGCGTTATAAATGCAGTGAGGTCTCTGCTTTCTTCATGTAGTAATACTTGATGATAAGCACTCTGAAGATCCAGGGTTGAAAAGAATTTTGCTCCTTGGAGTTCTGAAAATATTTCCTCTATGTGTGGCAAGGGATGATTATCAATAACCACTGCTTTATTAGGTTCACGGAGATCAACACACAATCGAATACCTCCAGTTTTCTTCTTTGTTACAACAATTGGTGAAACCCATTCAGAGGATTCTGATTTTTCAATCACATCTTGCTCTACCAGTTTCTTTAGTTCCTGTGAGACAGTCTCCCTTATAGAGTAGGGCAAGCGCCTCAATTTCTGGCGTACTGGTTTTACATCTGGTCTCAACTTAACTTTGTGTACAAAGTTCTTTGCACAGCCCAGTGAAGTTTTGCTTTGTGGTGCAATTGTAGACACTGGGTGTGTGGCAGGTACTGGTGCTGTAGTAATGAGACCATCAACTAATTGTAGGTTTAATGCAGCAAATAGATCCCTTCCAAGTATAGCAGTACCTTTATTCACAATGTAAAAGTCACATTTTGCAGTATTTGATTCAAATTGCACAGTCACTGGCAAGCACCCAAGTACAGGTATTGGATCCTTTAAAGGGCAAGGAAAGTGTAAAATAGAATAAGGCTAGAATTGCTGTATTTTGTATACTAAACATAAACATGAACTTACTGCACCACAAGCCTAATCAAACAAATTATTTATGCTTTCAAAGTTGGCCACAGGGGGCTGTCATCTTGTAACTTTGTTATACATCTTTGTCTGACACTGGCACTGCACATGCTCAGTATGGTCTGCTTGAGTTCTGCATGGCTGGTAAGTAAGGTAGGGGCTCCCCCTGCTGTTCATAAGTGATTGTTTCCCTGCCAGAAGCACTAAATGAAGGGAGAATTTCACTGCATACAGTCAGGTTTCTTATAAAAACGGTACACATTTTAAAATTAAAGTATATTGGAGATAGATTTATTTTTCATTAAAGAAAGTAAAAATGGGATTTTATTTCTTTGCCTTTCCTTGCCCTTTAAGTAACTGACCAGTCTCAGGGCAGGTGAAACATGTTTATCTTTTGCAAAGTATTTCAAGAAAATATCCTTTGGTAGTATAGAAACAGCTGAACCTGTATCAAGCATCAGGTTAATGGAGTGTCCTTTGTCAGCAGAAGCAGTACTGACACTGACAGTGCATATAAACTTGTCTGGAATAAATGTACCAGCTTTATCCACACTTAATACTGTAACATTTGTAGTAGTGAGTTCATGAACATCTTTAACAGAACTACGGCAGACCCCAGAAAAATGACCTGGTTTCAAACATTTGCGGCACTGTATAGCTTTGGCAGGGCATTTAGTATAGTTTGCAAGGTGTTGTGTTGAACCACAGCGAAAGCAGTATTTTTTATTTGTATTTGCTGCACGGTTTTGCAGTGAATCCCTTTCCTTAGCACTGTATTTTTCCTGTGCCTGTGCATTATTAGGCCACAGTTTTGAATTCACAGTCTGTACATTCCCAGAAGTTCCCTGACTGAGAATTTTAGCCTCTGCCACAGCTGTTTCAATTTGGCTAGCTACTGTCTTTGCAAGGGTTAAATCTTGCTCTAGGAGCAGTCTCTCTCTAATAGGTGGTGAGTTTGTTTTTTCCACTATTTGGTCTCTTAGCATTTCATCTGTTAGATTCCCAAACTCACAGGTAACAACTGCTACAAAATGTTCTGTGGATTCACCATTACGCTGTCCACGTTGGCGGAATTTATATCTTTCAGCAACCACATTTACTTTTGGCACAAAAAAGTTCTTTATAGCAGTAAGAGCAGTTTCATAAGTATCATCAGGTGATGGTAATGTATAGAATATACGCTGTCCCTCTGCTCCCAGGCAGTGAATAAGTAAAGCACGCTTTCTAGCTGCAGAAATCTCCCCATGGTCAGCAGCAATAATATAATTATCAAACACATGGATCCAAGCAGTAAAAGGTATGGTAGGCTCACCAGGGTTTGGTAGAAAAGGTGCAGGCTGCTGCAGAGGTAGAAAAGACATCCTTGTCGCCATTTGTTGTGTTAGGTAGCCGAGGATAAGGAGAGTATAACAATGCTTTATTAGCAGGTCATGCAGCCATTACATAACAGCATAAAGTCTTACTTTCACTTTCAAGTTGTACAGAAAGTCCTATGTATGCACAGTGCCACCTGCAGGCCATTTATATAAACACCACAACTGGCTTCTATAAAATATCCTAACCTGGCACTTCAGGAGAACTTGAACTTAATTTATGAATGTTGACAAATACACTTTTCATGCACAAAATGATCAATAAAGGTTTTCATCACGTAATAATCTTTCAAGATACTTCGTTTTATGAGAGAATATGTGTATATATTCAGGAACAGACAGTCATGAAAGTTTTGCTATGTCAAAAAACAGCTGGGAATCCTTCTGATCTCTTATAAATCTACAGATGACCTAAAACGCCAACATTGTTGAAGGTTTTTTTGTTTAATTTTTAACTATTAATTTACAGTTTTATATAAGCAATTTCACTTAAAATCATCTCTATCTTTTTAACTTTAAAATAAACCCTTGTCAAGTGCATTTAATTGAAGGGCTCAAAAAGTTCCCAAAAATGATTGGGTAGAAAGTGCTCTACATTCAGATGCCTACTGCAGAGAATATATCTAATTCTCCTTGTGTTGTGACTGTACTTTGTCCCGAATTCTCATATTCTTTGTTTATTACACTGTTCTTGTTCCTTACTAAATGATGCACCCAAATTTTGTTTTTCATAACCCATGTCCAGAAAGCATTCTACATCTCATTGTAACTGTACTGCACATATATCCTGTCCAAAGTATTCTGCATAGTTTGACTTATTTGACATATTTATGAACTGGTAGTAGAATCTTTGACTAATTTTTTGAAAAGAATGTTTTTTGTTTTAGTTTTCTAGATTTTCTAGATCACTTCTATTTTCCGGCTTCTCTTAGGGCAATGGTCCACAAGGAGATCAATTCCCAGCGATTTAAGGCACCATCAATTGATTTTGGGAGACTGAAGTGACACTTGAGTTTTACCATCAGTGAATCACTTTATCCCCAGTGGGAAAGCTTTTACATGAGATAAGTCACCCGCAGAAGCAGAGATTTATTGTCTGTGATTAATCTTCTGGTGTGCCATTGCCTGTATAATTGTTATTTACACAATATCAGCAAGTGAAAAGACCCAATTCAAAGCAGTGCATTCATAGTGCACATAGTCTTAGGGTAAGGCCAGACAGGAAGATCCGGGGAGATTTGTCGCCTGGCAACTAATCGCCTCTTCTTTGGGGCGACATTTCTCCCCGAACCGCATCCCCCTGCCTTCCAGCAGCTTTAATGAATAATCACCTGCACCTATTCACACGCGGCGCTGGCTTTTCTGAAGTCGCTCGAAGTTGCCTCCTTAGGCAATTTCAAGCGATTTCTGGAAAGCGCAGCACTGCGTGTGAATAGGCAAATCTCCCCAAATCTTCCCATCTGGCCTGAGCCTTAAAGAAAAATAAAGCCATATTAGGGTTTTACTGCTTTGCCTGCCAAGCAGATATGGTGCATGCTTATGCCATATAATAGCTAGAAAACTACATCCTGCTTTTCAGCTCTTTTGTTTTCCAAGGTGACCAGGCAGTAACCAATCAGTGACTTGAGGGTGTGCCAGATGGGCCATAACTGTTGCTTTTGAATCTGAGCTGCATGCAGAGGATCAATTGCAAACTCACTGAACAGTTATGTCCCATGTGGTCCCCCTTCAAGTCGCTGACTAACTCAAAGTTAAAGAGCTGAAAAGCAGGAAGTTTTATCCTGGCTATTATATTAGACATCCAGTCACTCCAGCCTTTATACATAACATTTTTGGCTCACTAACTATATTAGAAAAAATTTTTATTTTTTATTTTTATTTATCAAATGGAATCAAATAAACATTTATGTCCTATGTGGCTCCCCTTCAAGAGTTAGAGAGATGTAAAGCAGGAAGTTGTGTTCTGTTCTGTTATGTTAGACATACTGTACACTCACTCCAGCATTCCTCATATTGGCTATTTAACTATATTAGAAACATTTTTTATTTTGTACAGCCTATCTATTTACCCAGTTTTTACATTTAACTATTATGCTAAGTGTTTCCGGTTACAGTGGACTGGGTCACATGTCATGCTTGCCGCACTGCAGTGTGCAAAGTACAAATTTCCATCACAATTACCATGTTTTTACTCACTATGTATCATTTTTTTCACCACAGTTCAAGCATTGTTGCACTTGCCATGTTAGTCGTGGCTAACAAAAATGTTGCTCATACCTAAAGATTAGAGTAATTGCCCCTGCAATTTGCTGTCAATCATATGCAATTGCAGTAAATGTTTTCTAAGTCCATGTGATGTTATTTCTGGCATTTGGTGTGCATGTGACATATTTTCCCAATAATTTTGACACAACTGCACTGCAACAATTGACACAGGGTGCTGTAGGAACCCTGGATGAATAGGAACAACTGCACCATATTTGTAATGGGAGGCAAAATGAGCAGAATTGCATATGACCGCAATTGAGGTATTGGATGTAAATGAGCCATAAAGTTTGGTAACTGGTGTAAAATGAAATAACAAAATCTTGTCATTGGATGTTAAATGTATTGAATCAATTATCCAGAAACCCATTATGCATAGTGCTCCAAAATTGACATCCATTTCTGAAAATTTGCTATGTAAACAAATATTTGTGTTATTTTTAACTTGCTTTAATTGGCTTTTTATCTGTAAACATAAGACAACACCATGTGCTTGGGGCAAACTAAGCATAACTCCATGTTTATGGCAAAATAGTAAGGGCAGTGGCTGACTGGGAGATTTGTAAACGAGTACGACTGCAGCAGACAAATACCTGAAAAGGTGTCTTCATTGGAAATAACTGCTGGCAGTAAAACCAACATATTGCAAAGTAGCCTGAAGTTTTCTCCCAAGGCAACTTCAGAAGAATGAATTCATGCATTGGTTTTACCACTAGCAGTCAGTCACTGCCCTTAAACTGTTTTCTAATGAATTGCAGCTTTAAGACATGGTACAATGTACGTCACAATTTATCTGGAAAAAGCATTCTGAATAAGATTTTGCCTTTGTGCATGTTCTCTTTTACAGAGGTGAAGGAAATCGTAGGCAACTGCTGTTACAAACTTTGAACCTTTAAATGCCATATCTCTTCTTATGTTTACCTGTAGTTAGGGTCAGTAGAGTAACCGAAGCGTGTAACGCTAGCGCTAATTCACCAGCGTGATGTCAATTCGCAACTTCACCAAATTCCCTGGCAAAAATTCGCTTGCGAAGGACATCGACTTGCGCAACTTCGCACCCTAACACCAGGGACGTAACTACGCTAATTCACTAAGATGAAAATTTTTGTGAACGTTACCTCTTACGCTAGACGTTACTTCAGTTCAATACAATAGATAGTAGTTTGAAAAAAAAAAACTTTACATTTTTTCTAAGTCACAAAAATTGCTGGTGTCTTTTACCTTTTGTTGGGTGATAGACTGAAAAAGAGGTTACCCTCATTACCCCCCTACATTTCCTAACATATGGCACATGTTTAGGGCAATAGGACAACTTTATTTAATTTATTAAAATTTTCCTTGTGTAGTGTAATGCAGTGGCTGTAACATACACCTCTATTATACACTTGTTTGCGCTGTATGCAAATTAGGCATCGCTAGCGTAAATGCGCTTTGCCTGGCAAACTAACAGTAGCGCAACTTCGCTACCATTCGCTGCCGTGAGCGCAAATTCACATCTTGGCGAATTTGCGCAGCGCTGGCGAAAATTCGCCTGGTCGAAGTGCAGCGAATGCCGGTGAAACTGTCGCTAGCTCATTTTCGAGCTTTAGTGAATTTGCGTCTTGGAATGCTATAAATGAATGGATGCTTTCTTATTATCCACAGAATGGATTGTTATCCTCCCAACATTGCAGCCTGGAGTGGGAGGCTCATCATTTGTTTATTCATACAATAAAAAGATACTTGTAAAACAGAATGTGAAAATAATTTACATTTTGCAACAAGCAAATATTACAGAATTAAAGGTCCAGTTGGTTGATTGCTAATGCAGAGATTGAAATTGCACTCTCTGCCCTAGTACAGCCAAATTTCTGGTTTAATAAATGGAAATTCATCTCTTAAAGTTACCAGGAGTGGCTTTTTTGCCTCCTCTTTAAATAGTGGTGCGCCAGCAGAATTCTGCACTGAAATCCATTTCTCAAAAGAGCAAACAGATTTTTTTTATATTTCATTTTGAAATCTGACATGGGGCTAGACATATTGTCAATATCCTAGCTGCCCCAAGTCATCTGACTTGTGCTCTGATAAACTTCAGTCACTCTTTACTGCTGTACTGCAAGTTGGAAATATATCACCCCCTCCCTTTCTCCCACCAGCAGCCTTACAACAGACCAATGGGACGGTTACCAGATAACAGCTCCCTAACACAAGATAACAGCTAAATTGTGCAGAACTCGTTCCATGCAGGATGCTGACACTTTGCAGAGTGATTTGTCTAAGTTGGGAAACTGGGCAGCAAACTGGAAAATGAGGTTCTATGTTGATAAATGCAAGGTTATGATGCACTTTGGCAAAAAGAATATAATTTCAAGTTATACACTAAATGGCAGTGTGTTGGAGGTTTCCTTAAATGAGAAGGATCTTGGGGTTTTTATATTTAACAAGTTGTCTAATTCTGGGCAGTGTCATTCTGTAGCTACTAAAGCAAATATGGTTCTGTCCTTCATAAAAAGGGCATAAATCCCTAGCAAGAGCTCAGCTGGAGTATGCAGTGTAGTTTTGGACTCCAGTCCTTAGGAGGGATGTAAATGAGCTGGAGAGAGTGCAGAGACATGCAACTAAACTGGTTAGAGAGATGGAAGACTTAAATTATGAGGGAAGACTGTTCAGGTTGGGGTTGTTTTCTTTGGGAAAAAAAAGGCGCTTGCGAGGGGACATGATTACACTTTACAAGTCCATTAGAGGATATTATAGACAAATATCAGCACCAGAGGCCACCCCTTCAGACTAGAAGAAAAGGACTTTCATTTGAAGCAGAGTAGGTGGTTCTTCACAATGAGGACAGTAAGGTTGTGGAATGCACTGCCGGGTGATGGCCGATTCTGCTGATGCTTTCAAAAGGGGCTTGGATGATTTTTTGGACATACATACAGTAACATCAAAGGCTCACTATACAGTTAGTGTAGCTTTGCACATATATGGTTTATGTGAAAGAGTGGAGGGGTGTGTGTATGCTGGGTTTTAATTAGGAGAGGTTGAACTTGATGGACTTTGTCTTTTTTCAACCCAGTTTAACTATGTAACTATGTATTTCATTTTTCTCTTCAAAGCAATGACCTTTTAATTTTGCTTAACTTTTTTTTTTTTGCATTTTTCATTTGCCTCCTTTTTACCAAAGATTCAGACTGCCCAAATACCTCAATGCTAGACTTTTTATCAACAAACCTTTAATCCATAAATGTTTTGATTTGCTTTACTCAGTTCAATTGCCTCTTCTTTAAGAAAGACAGGGCAGTGTCACTGGCTGCATTTCTCTGCATTTCCTATTTCCACTCTTGTTTTTTTTTTACTGAGTTAGTCTTTAGCACTTCCTAAACATGCCAATCTGTCACTCTTGGTTGTACATATGACTTGTAATCATATTTATGTGTCTCAGATAAAAAAGAATCTGTTGCTGTCAAATTTCAATGTAATCAGGACACATACACAATTATATTCTCCAGTCCTCCTTTTGAATGATGGCAAAAGTATTTAGGATGAGGGCACGCAGAGCTTTGGCTCCTCAGGCTGAGAGCAGGGGAGCCAATGCTCCATGTGCCAGTATGTTTCTTTTTCTTTTATTTAGTTGTTGTCACCTTGAAAGAGATCCTCCTATCTATATAATATAAAATTGTATTTTTTCATTAAAAAAATTGAAAATATAAGTTCCCTTTGTACATTTATATTGTGATAATAGGTTGGTGATAGCATAATATTAGTATATCAATATGCAAATGTATAGCAATCATGGTTGTCACTTGACTGGTTATTCATCAACCTAACCAGTAAGATACCAGCAAATGCCAGGGCCAGTATTACAAATATGCCTGCAATGTACTTGCCTGTAAATTTGTCATTCCTGGATGTTCTGCCACCACCTACCTCCAAGCCTCTCTTTTCATGATCTCTGATGCTCTTCCTTGTCATGCAATGACATTGCCCCTAAACCCTCACTGCCCTCCCCTGAAACTTCATAACTCCACTAAACCCTTACCTACATACAAAGGCCCCCCTCAACTGCCTTCCTCACCTCTTCTTCACTGCATAGTATAATACACAGAAATTACTTTCTTTTTAAAAACCTGCGATAAAAATGTAGAGTAGCAGCATTCACATGCACCACAAGCCTCTACTAGCAGTTTGCCAACACAGAGAATGAACAGTTAAAGCTGATCTCTGACTGAAGATGCCACTTGTGATAGCACCCCTGCATTACTATTTCAGGTTTTTAGATTTCTGTGTAATAGACTGTACAATGAAAGAGAGGTGAGGAAGGGGCCTTTTCTACATAGGTGGGGGTTTAGCTCTCCTTAATTGTAAATAGAAGCACTTTTCTATGTAATAGACTGTGCAGTGAGGAAGAAGTGAGGGGGCCTATGGAGGGCAATTGGATTTTCTGTATGTAGGTGGTTTAGCTTTAACACTAAGCGCTCATGCATGTACAGTAAGCCTCTAGAGAGGGTTCTGAGTGGCATTATGAAGACTCTTATGTGCATAATGTAAGGCCCGAAGGCTCCGGAGTTAGTTGCGGACCAAGGAGGGCACACCAGTCCAATATAGTTCACGGTACAGGTAGGTATCAGGAGTAAATCGTAACCAGAGTCCAAGCAAGTAGTCAATCCAGGCAGCAAGGATTCAGCAATCCAAAGTTCAGGCAAGGTCATACACAAGAAACACAGAAGGAATCGTGGAACAGCACACCCAGGAACAAGGTAAACTTGACCTATAATCGGGCAAAGTCACAGAATCATAGGCTTCCTTATAAAGGCCAGAGTTTGACGCCAAACGAACGCAGGCGTGTTGATGTCACGGCGTAGGCGCGCGTGTGCTTTGACGAACACAATCGTTCCGATGCGCACGACCGAACGGACGCCGGCGTTCGTTCCGGCGCAGGCAGGATGACGTAGGCAAGGTCACATAGTCAGGGTGAATCCTTACACATGTTGATACATCATTCTACAGAATGTTAGCATACAGGTGGAAACGTGGAGTTCAATCTCCTCATAATCTACTGTTTCAAAGTATCAGTCTAGAAATCTACTTTTACCAAGATTTATCAAGGGTTGGATTTTGAGCTCATTTTTTTTTTTTTTAAATGGGAATAAACTCCCATGAGCTCGAAATACCACCAATTGAAATTTGTCATGAAATTAAATTTTTTTTTTTAAACATGGGTGAATAGGATCAACCCAAAAATGTAAATCGGATTCGAATTTAATTTCTCTGGAAAAACTCAAATGTCAGGAAGGCTGCTCCAAATTAAGACAGCTTAAGACAGTCCAGTGTATGATAAATTTTGAAAATGGAATTCGAATTTTCAAAAAACCATGAATCGAATTAGAATTTTCAAAAAAACTGGAATCGAGTTTTTAACAATTTGACAGTTTTGGCCATTAAAAAAAGATCGAAAATTTGACTCTTCATAAATCTGCCCATAAGATCTGCTCTGCGGTGCTGAGTGATGTCAGTGACAGTGACAGTACAACAGGCAACTACATCAGAACCCACATTTTATGTTTTTCAGGGGACCAAAAGATTTTGTGTAAAATCTGGGTAAATGTATAAGCAGTACTCAATGACAAGCACTAGAGTCAGTTTTTCTTGGAAGTACAATAGTTACTGTGTTAATGACAAGGGTTAAGCATTGCAGCATTCATGTCAAACTATGGGACAATATGTGTTATGGGGGCCATACATGGGCAGATGTTCGTTTAGACCAATTTGACAGCTGATCTGCTCGTGTATGGGGGCTTCTGACTGGTCTTCCCAATCGATATCTGGCCACGATATTGATTGTAAAGGTTTGATTTTCTTCCGACTGACTCGTTAAACTATGGGACAACATGTGTAATGGGGCCATACATGGGCACATATTGTTCGTTTAGACCAATTTGACAGTTTATCTGTTCGTGTATGGGGGCTTCCCAATCTATATCTAGCCACGATATCGATCGTGTAGGTATTTATTATTTTCTGACTTGTCGGAACCCCTTGGCATCATCATAAACCGATCAATCGACGATATGGCTGAACGTTCGGATTACCCCCGATTAGTGGCATATTGGGGAAAGATCCACTCATTTGTTGCCAATCTTTGCCATCTTTGGTCTATGGCCACTTTTAGACCTCACTGTCAGTCACAAGCACAGCCCAAAGCAATAAGTGATTTGGCTTGGCAGCTTGGCTGACCTGATAGGCAATCGAAGCCTGTCTTTCCTTGTGTGACTGCAGGGCTGTGATTGGCTGTCCCCCTCCTACTGTGCTTCTGGCAGGGACCATTACGGAAAGCCAAACCTAATTTGAAACAGACAGGAACCGTTACAGATCTATAAGAAGCTCCAATAAAGTGGGCATTTTTTAAGAGAATTAGGGATGGCGCGAACCGCCGAAAAAAAGTTCGCGAACATGTTCGCGAACTTC
>CM044437.1:75886969-75927987 GCA_024363595.1 Xenopus borealis
AACACCGGATGTTCGCGCGAACTAGTTCGCCGGCGAACAGTTCGCGCCATCCCTAAAGAGAATATACATTTTTAGCCCCAATTAAACAAAAAAAACTGTGTATTATTCATTATTGCCTATAAAATTGTTTGGTTTTTTTAGCATATCCTATATCCTTTAATAAAGACTCTGGGATTCTGCTCAGCTGAGCCCAAGATAAAAAATGTATCAACTAATGTATCAGTTTAGAACAGTTTATAGCATCATGGACCTCCCTCACATTGCTAAAAAAAAAAACTTCAATAGTAGAAAAACTGTCACAAATAG
This sequence comes from Xenopus borealis, assembly GCA_024363595.1. Lineage (NCBI taxonomy): Eukaryota > Metazoa > Chordata > Amphibia > Anura > Pipidae > Xenopus > Xenopus borealis. The sequence continues at coordinate 75,887,276 of CM044437.1, forward strand.
GAAATAGAAAGTAATTTATAAAGTCTTTATTTCTGGTGAGCAACTGAACAGAAAAAAAATGTTTAGAAGGTAAACAATCCTTTTAAAATCAAAGTATGTAGAATTGAGGTTTCAGTCAGTGTTCAATCATTGTTTATAATGATGAAAGTACAGTCCTCCTAGAGGCAGTACTTTGGAACTATTAACCCACAGGCCTAGCGGTCCTAGCGCTCGCACGTCCCCCTATATGAGGGGGTCTTTTAACTGTGATGTGGAGTTGGTGGGATCATGGGTGGGGCACCCAAAAATACGGCCCGTGATTTCTAATGTCGGTCCTGCTTGTGCTCCTCTAACCCCCTCCCTCAGCAATTTACTTTGGCTTTTGGCTAATGAGCATGTTCAGTTCACCCTCCAGTCTAACAGCCAATAAGAGATAGCATTGCTGGTTCACATAGAAACTCTAGCTGTCTGATCATATTTTTTTCTCCTAACCACCTCTCCTGGGCTCAGCTTAACCATTACAGTGCTCAACTCCAGCAGAACTCTTTATCAATGTATGTTGTGCTTGTGCTTCACAGCATACATGTCCTGTTTGCAGATGTCAATGTTACTGATGTAAATGGCCACAGGGTGAAAGCTTCTATTTGTTTTAGGAAATTGTGATGACACTGGCAAATGGAGGGGGTATATGCAGTACAAATGATGTGGCTTGTGTGGAGAAGATATGCCCAGCTTATATACATGGTAGGAAAATGTAGGCTTACATGTCATTTAACTGATTTTAAAAATATACAATAAAGATAAATCCAACAAATACTGAGAGATTTACCCAAACAACTGACTCTAGTTTAATACTATGCTGGTTATTTAGTCAGTAAATTCATTTAAAACCATTCTCATGCCATCTAGGGCCATTAAATATAATAGGAATAGGAAAAACTGTTAATGAAAACCGACTGGAGGACTACAAAATCATAAAAGTACATGTTCATTGTCTCTGTTAAGAATGGCTGTAATATGCATGTAGTATGTAAAACTGAATATAATTTGTGTTCTAGAATTGTACACTCAAGCAAAGAAGTTTTTGTAACTGTAATGACTGATTATTTATCTCTCTTGGGGCAATGTAATGTATATTAATATTGATCTTGCTTTTAATCAAAACAATGTAACCCGAGGCAGAACACATGAAGGTCTTACAGGTCAACATGTTTGTATTAATTTACAATGCATTCAATGTAAATATAATTTCTTATGCATAACGCATTTCTAGAAAATAGTTTTTTTCCTAACTAAAAACTTAAAGGAACAGTAACATCAAAAATTTTTATTAAAAAATTTGTTAGAACATAACAAAAAAAAAACACCAACACATAGTTTAAAATCAAAAAGTCTTTATTAAGAAATAACTTACATAAATTCTGCTTCCTGTCCTCTACTGCAACGGTGAAAAGGCGACCATCGATGGAGCAGCGTTCGATTTCTCCTCCCTGGCTCTCTGCTGCTTCCATGTGCAGGCGCTTCCAGGATGAACGATGCCGGCTGCTCTCTGCGCTGTGCTCTTCGGGGGTGCTTTGCTTTGTAGGGGTGACCGGCATTGTCTGTCTGCCTAAGCGCCAACTCCAGCCTTGGGGCATCAGGGAGCAAGGAAAGTTAATGGTGCTCTGGGAGGTTGCTGAGCTGACAGAGCTGCGGCTCCGCTAGAGACCTCCAGCACTTTCTGAAGCAAAGCGATCGATTTGAGGTTTCAGGTTGTTAACCCTGAACTTGATTTGAACTTTGACTTTTGAATAAACAACTTCCCAAAAGTCACATGACTGAGGGCACCTGGGAAACTGACAACATCTCTAGCCCCATGTGAGATTTCAAAATTAAATATAAAAAAAAAAACTTTTGAAATAGAGATTTCAGCACAGGATTCTGCTGGAAGAGAACTACTGTATTAACTAATGCATTTTGAAAAAAAACATATTTTCCAATGACAGAATTACTTTAAGTCCTACTCATATTTATCCTTTGTGCTATTGAGGCATAAAACAAGACTCACTTTAATCATTACCAGCTTGAGGGTTAAAGAGAAAGTAATTCTGTAATAATCAGACAAAAATATTTTTTTCCTAGCTTGTTTTATGTTGTTCTTAATTATATTAAACAATTATTTCAGAGTGTAAGAACGGTTCATTAGTCAAGGTGTGTAACCTAGATGTTGCTAATGGCATCTTGGGAAGACCCCAGCGTAGCCATTAATTACTATCTTGATAAGGTTTCTCAAATGCTGAACAACTAACAAACCAATTTGTAGTGTCTGGATATTTGAAGTACAAAGAAAACTGTGAGATGAAATGAAGAGATGATAACTCTTTGTCAGGTTTCTGAGTAAAATTGCTAATAAATTGTGAAACTTCGTCTTCGTTTGATAAGAAAATGGTCCAATGGTATATATATATACTGACTAACCAACTCTAATTCAATTGCATGCAAATTATACTTATCAAAAAAGATGCCCAATGAAACCTTTCACCTTCCTATGGTGAATATCACCTTCAAAATAAAGAACTAAAGGGTAAAATCCAGGAAATAATATACACATAATGAATTTCATTCACTAAAAATTGCATATATTATTATTATTATTATTAATATGTATTTATATAGCACGAGCATATTTTGTATACACAAAATACTTCTATTGAAGTCTATGGGAAAAAACTTGAATTGAATTTGGAAATGTTTTTTCTCCTCAAATTAAATCTTATTCATGAATCTCGTTTTCATGTGATAAACCATGAGATAAACTTTTCTCACTGAATTGACTCTGACTCAGAGAGTGATATTCTAAGACAATTTACAATGTTTTCCTTTTTGAAATGTGTTGTTTATAAAGTAATTTACAGTATATCGTAACTTGTCTTTTTGTCCAGCAGCTCTCCAGTTTCAGGAATCTGGTTGCGAGGGTACAAATTACCCAAGCAATCATTCAATGATTTGAATAAGAGGCTGGAATATGAATAGAAGACGGCATAAAAAGAAAGCTGAGTAATAAAAAGAATCAATAATAATATTTTTGTAGCCGTACAGAGAATTTGTTTTTACATGGGGTCAGTTAATCCCATTTGAAACCTGGAAAGAATCAGAAAACTATTAAAAGAAAAAAAAACATGTAAAAAAAGGCCAATTGAAAGGTTATTTAAAATATACTATTCTATAACATACTTAAAGTTAACTTAAAGGTGACCATCCCTGTAAAGGCAAACATCATATTGCTTGATATGTTTAAAACACCTATGCAAACAAAGTATTTTGTAGTGCATATGCATAAGTATAACTTCCCACTGAATAGCTTAGGGAACCAAACACTAAGGGGCAGAGATCGAATAGCAAATTAAAAAATTTTCTTTTTTTTTTGCTGTCAAAATTCACACATTCAAATTTTAATCCCCCCTATTCGAACGTAAATAAGAATATGAGATGTATCACATCTCACCATGGAAACAGTCCTAATTCGAATATTGTCCACCAAAAAAACTGTCAAGTCCATGTACAAGTCAATGGCTAAGTTCTGTTAAGCCATTTGGATATGTTAATAGCCTTCCTGACATCCAAGTTTTGAGAGAAAATCTGGATTCATACGATTAGAATATTTGAATTTTTGGGTTAGAACTAATCAATCAAATATTATACATTCACATGTTTTCTTAAATAAACCTCCCAGTTGAATTCTGCGTATTTTCAAATTTATTAGATAAAAAAATTCATATTAATTTGAAAGTCAACCTTTGACTTGGGTCACAAACAAATCATATATTAAAGGCTCCTTTAAATCTAAAAAAGTAATTTTGACTGATGCAAACATTGCATTATTTTTTCACTAGTCTTTATAATAGTAACATCATAGAATCAATATGATTAAACCTTGAGTCTTTATCTGTTATGGAATACAACCCAAGCCCTATACATACTGTACAGCTTGCTGCGGTCTGAGTATCATGGGAGCTGTTGTTGAACTTCTGCAACAGAATAGAAACAAAAAAGAAAAGGCAGAAAAAGGGACAGACATTTAAAAGGGATCCAAGAGAAAAGCAGGAGACCCTTTCCTTGTTTCTATGCAAAGCACAAGTAATGTAGGAGGGATGGTTGGAGCAATATTTTAAGTATTATGCAGTATGTGGACCAGTGCAGAAGAGCTCACAATTACTAAAAAAAAATGCAGAAGTCAATTCCCTCACCCATTCAAACACACATGCTTCTGTATTTTATGCAGCAACTCTTTATATTCCTGGTCAAGTCCCTGTTTAGGCATAAACGTCATAATATTTTTCACCTGATATCTGTATAGTTTGGGTAATGGAAATCCTTGATTTTACACTATACATTGCATATCCAATCCCATATATTTCTTTCTTAATAGTGTTGAGGGGTGTCGTGAAACCTGTGGTGACCCGCAGGTTAAGAGCCAGTTGGCCAGGTTCGGGTTGAAATTTGGCCAACCATAGCAGGTCAGACTGGGGAAATACACTCCTCTACTGCTCCAAAAAATTCCCTGTCTTAGAACCAGAGGTGCTTACAGAAATAGTGTACAGAGTGCAAGTTAGGGTCAGGTTGCGTTTTCATGAACGGAACATCAATAATTCCTAATATTTGACAATGGAGTAAAATTCCCTTTTACAATGCCCTTGCCCCCAGCCTTGTACAGGCCAGACTATAAACATTCTGTCAAAGAGTTGCTGTCTGAGTTGGTAAAATAATGTAAGCAATGCAAGCAAACAGATGTACTCATATGCAGTACATGAGAGCAAGGACAGTGACTAGAGCACAACTATAGACACATCAGTACTGCCCATTGTTTCATTATATCCGATTGTATGCTACACAACAATTTATATCTGTGTTAATGCAACATAGTACTTTACTCTTTATAAAAACTGACATAAAAGTAAAAGAGCATATCCCCTTAGACTATAAATTATCTCTCTCTCTCTCTCTCTCTCTCTGTAAGTAAACATTTTCACACAAACATGTTATTTTATTCTGAGGTAAAAGCTCTGACCAGTCACAGAGGGCACATGGCAATGGCTATTCCATACTTGATAGTTGACTTTTTGTAGGGGCGGGGGTTAAGCAGCTCTATCCTGCCCCCACGTAAAGGCAAATCAGTAGAGAGTGCCAGTAGCTTGTCCACTCACCCGTGCTGAGCAGAAACACCTGTGCTCCCTTCAGATCGATGCAGTGTCAGTGTGGATGGTGCGGTCCCCAGCAGCCGCTATCCTCTCATTGTCCTATCACAGAAGTGCACCTGAGGCAACAGCTCTTCCTCTCCAGTACTCCCAGGACACAGCATGGAAGGATGAGAAAATTACAGCTCAACAAGCACTGCACACACACAGAATGGCGAGCAATATAGAAGCCCCATTCATAACACACAGGAATCCTCCAGTCACACGCCTGCATATTACAATCCCACCCCAAACTGTCACTCCCTCCCCATCTGCCAGCAGGAGATGAGACTATCTCACACCCGTGCAGGCTTTCCTTTCAGCTGTGCAGTGCCTTCTGATTAACAAGCATATAACAAAGGAGCCTTTCCTTAACTTCCATAACGCATCTTACTCAATTGTTTCCTTTTATAGGAGCCATTATGCTCCAACTATGATTCATTAAAAGTCAGGTGAGTGTCACAGCAGTACTGTTATTCAATCCTGCTCCCCTCTTAATAAATAGGCTGTCATTCTACTGATCCTGGCTGCAGAATACAGTAAGTTTTAGTTATTATGAGTATTAGACCTATTTTATCTTTGAAAACATTAATATTTTTAAACAAAAACTAAACAGAAACAAAATGATTATAATGACAAGACAACTGAGACTATTATATGAAAATGATAAATACATGGAGATTAACACCCAGTATCTAATAGTGATCAGTCTAAAACAGCTTGATTTGGGCCAGGGTCGGACTGGGGGACGCCGGCCCACCGGGACTCCTGTCCAGGACCCCCTCCAAACCCCACATGTGTGAAAAGAGCCGTGCGTATGCAAATTATTTTTTTTGTGGGGTCAGGAGAGGTAGTCTGGCCCATGGGGGCCCATGAAGGCCGGGGTCCATCAGGTTTTTTCCCGGCATCTCACCAGGCTACTCTGACCCTGTTTAATGTCAGAATCCCATGCTGTTCTGCCCTACAATGCCTCTCTGTACAATGAAAAACATTAGACCAGGTTATATCCACTTATTAAGTGTGTATTGCCCAGCAGTTCCTTTCTTTCTTTCTTTTCAATTTCTTTTTATGGAATTTTATAATAATACATCAATAAACAATTCATTAAATAAATTGACATGACAATTTCAAAGCAAAGTAAATAACATCATTGATAGTCCAGCAGTTCCTATTATTTTCAACCTCTGCAAGTCATTGAGCTGCAAAATTATTGGCTCCTCTAGCTGTAGTCTGGTTCAACCAACCAAGTGATTATTTATTCCTTTTTGTTAGACACAAAGTTCAAAGAAGGTGTTTTTTGCCCACCATTCCCCAGAGTCTGAATACCATCTGCTGAATTAGTGGGGGATACACTTTATGATCTCCATTCTTTAAATATAGTGTGATTAACTATTTAGTTGCAATTACATTTTATGATGGGTCTGTACTAAAAAATGTTTTTAAAGGAGAACTAAAGCTTAACTAAAGAAGTAGGCGAGAAATGTTGTACATTATATTTTACACTTCTGTACCAGCTCAAAGCAATCACAACATTTAGTAGTAAAGATCTCTGTCTCCAAAGCTGCCCCGGTAGCTCCCCATCTTCTTTTCACTGATTCACTGCACATGCTCTGTGCTGCTGTCACTTACTGAGCTTAAGGACTCACTCAAAATATACAGTATACATAGAATATATAAATGTCACAATATAAGGCTGATTAGTAATTAATATAGGTAATTACTACATGGCAGCACAGAAACCAGTGCAACTAGCATCAGAATTTAATGATCAGCCTTGTAGCATCAGCTTATATTACAAGTCAACCTAATTTTCTGCTTGATAATTTGTGACAACCCCTAAGCTTAGCTTCTCAACAGCTGCTCAGAGTACACTGAGCATGTGTCACAGACACTTTCCAAGATGCTGATCGACTGTAATATGTTTGAAGTCCTGGATCATTGCTGCTATTGACAAGCTGAAACTTAAGTATTGCAATCAGGTCATTATATAAAATGTGCCATTTTAGCCATATTCATCTTTAGAGTTTAGTTCTTTAACCACCAAACTGTGTTTTATAATGAATTTTTGATTTTAGAGACTGAATTGTAAAATAATGATTTGCTTCTGTAAACTTGTGGATTTAAAATCTGGTGCAAACCCAAAAATACTATCCTATATAACAAAGAAAATAACATTCCCAGCAATTTTCCACTATAGAGTTATTACATATTTGCAAATATTTTAAAGATATTTGTAAATGTAATTGTTGTTAAAATCAGTATCTGACTTTCATTTTCTGTTCTTTGCGCTGCTGGCTCAGAATATTAAAACAATATGGCAGAAGCCTGATTTGAAGACACCTACAGGATACTGCAGGAAATTGAGTTATTACTAGAAGAGAGCTAATGCTACATTGTTTCATTGGTCAGCAACCACAGTGCAGTAAGGGACAAATACTACTCTCTACTGCATATATATTTACAAATCACTAGTATTGTTATGTACAGTGTTTACATACCCTTTGAGTGTGCTCAAATGATATCTCATCGACTAGATTTAAAGGTGTAACAGTTTAGGGGAATGGTGAAGGGAAATACTGAATGGAGTTACTGAAGAATAGCCATTATATGTTCTTAATATTTTCTTGACCTGTGAACCTAGCCCAGGTGCAACCAGGCAGTTAATTAAGTCTTGCCCTGGGAACCAACTTTCCAGGTAGCTGTTCCTTGTTGGGATAAAATGCAGTCATTTCTGTCATGAGCTATGCTGACAGATATGGTTAATCCGATAACACAGCCCACCAAGGGTAAATCAGTTACTGTCTCACTTATTAGAAAGTCCTGACACAAGTATTAGAATGAGATAAATAGACTTTAACTGAAAAAGTAACTTAGTAGATAGGCTAGGCAGTGGTTAATTTAGGAATTCTAAATATACCATTTGCATTTACATATTCATGTGTCAATTGCCAACTTCTGTATTATTAAAAATGTGAGAATTCTGGAATGTGTTGAAACGTAATGGATGTCAATAAGTTCATGGAAATATAGCAATCATTCAGCCTGAAGTCCCTGCCCTGTACAGTAGAACTTTGATGTCTGATCTATGGGGAGATAAATGGATTTGCAGAATGTTAATGAAAGTTAAAGGGAAACTGTCATGGGAAAGCATGTTTTTTTTAAAACACATCAGTTAAAAGTGCTGTTCCAGTAGACTTCTGCGCTGAAATCCATTTCTCAAAAGAGCAAACAGATTTTTTTATATTCAGTTTTGAAATTTGACATAGGGCTAGCCATTTTGTCAATTTCCCAGCTGCCCCAGTCATGTGACTTGTGCCAGCACTTTAGGAGGGAACTGCTTTCTGGCAGGCTGTTGTTTTTCCTTCTCAATGTAACTGAATAGTTCGCAGTGGGACATAGGTTTTACTATTGAGTGTTGTTCTTAGATCTACCAGGCAGCTGTTATCTTGTGTTAGGGAGCTGTTATCTGGTTACCTTCTCATTGTTCTTTTGTTAGGCTGCTGGGTGGGGGAAAGGGAGGGGTTGATATCACTCCAACTTGCAGTACAGCAGTAAAGAGTGATTAAAGTTTATAAGCACAAGTCACATGACTTGGGGCAGCTGGGAAATTGACAAAATATCTACCCCCATGTCAGATTTCAAAATGAAATATAAAAAAATCTGTTTGCTCTTTTGAGAAATGGATTTCAGTGCAGAATTCTGCTGGAACAGCACTATTAACTGATGCATTTCGGAAAAAATTTTTTTTTCCCATGACAGGATCCCTTTAACCACAGGATTAAGACAGGAGTCCTAATATGAAGCAAAAAGGCATTTTTGTCCAGTAGCATGAAACAGCTAATTCATAAAAAGAAGCAAGGGAATCAATATGATGAACTGTGTTGCAGCATGGTTACTTTCCAAATGAATAGGTAGCATTATTATACAAAATTATAAAACAAAATATTTGAAACTAGTGATGGGCGAATTTATTCGCCAGGGGCGAATTCGCGGCTAATTCCCGCGATTCGGCGCTGGCGAATAAATTCGCGGAACGGCAGGAAAAATTTGCGGGCAAAAATTCGCCGCCAAAAACGAGTCGCGCATCGTTTTTGACGTGACGCGGCAAAAACGACGAGACGCGCGCCGAAAACGACGCGACGCGCATCAAAAACGACGCGCAACTCGTTTCGCGAATTTTTCGCCAATTCGCGAATTTCTCTGGAAATTCGCTAATTTTTCGCCGAGACGCGGCCGTTTCGCCCATCACTATTTGAAACTAATAAACGTGATCCAGGCCAGTTTTTAAAGCCTCTAGAGATAGAAAGCTGCAAAATTGACCAAATTCGCAATTTGATAAGTATTCGAGCATCAAATGCTTATAAAATTGTTTTAGGCTATCATTTTGCTCGATATCAGATTTCTCGATGAATTCGTCCAAACGGATACCCATCCCATCGTATGATCGCAATTCGATCGAATTCGATCGAACTTCGATCATTTCACATGAATTTCGTAAATTTGCCCCTCAAAGTTTAATGTTCCTGCCTCTGGCACAGTCTGGCAACTCAGTGATGCAGAAGCATTCTGAACCAGGAGTGTCCAACCTATTGGCTTCCCTGGGCCACATTGGAAAAAGAAAAATTGTCTGGGGCCATACATGAGATACACAAACACTTTTGATTTTAAAAAGAAAAGAAAATACACAGACAAGAACTATTATACCAGTATAGGCAATCTGGATATGAAATAGACATTATTTTATTATTACTAAATGGGCAATGGGCAGCATCCCCCTCCTCCTATATCCTTTGGACATGACATTTCTTCGGGAACTGAGCTTTTCAAGCTGGGCCGCATTTATATCCATCCTGGGCAGCATGTGGCCCTTGGGCCGCAGGTTGGACACCCCTGCTAAACTGTTACAATTTGCTACATTTAGTTGATACAATTAGTTAAACTTTCTTAGCAGTATATGAGGAATATTAGCAACTATTGTATCACTTCAGTTCACCCTCCTCTGGATCAGCTAACAGATCAGTTAAGGTGGCCATAGACGCATGATAATATCATACAAAACAAATTTCTGTATGATATTCGGTGCATGTATGGTGGTAAATGAGCCAACCGATAGCGGCAGAAGCCTTTGATATCGGCCAGCTTGTCAATCGGGCTGAAAAGAAAATTTTGATCGGGTGCCCTTCAAGGCACCTGAACATTGGCCACTGTTTAGCACTGAATCTCTATGTGTGTTTATTGTAACAAACAATATTTCTTTCCAAGAAAGATCGTAATTGTTACGTCTAAGGCCCGCTTTAGGCTACTTTCAATTGATGGTTGAATGCAAGTTTTTTTTCAACCTGTTCTGCTATTATATTGTATTACTTTGAAGCTGCAGTAAAAAAAAGCAGCTACGGTTTTTTGCAAGGGAACCAAAATATATCTGCATTACCATGTAAAAGATCTCCCATAAATGACACAGTTAATATATCCCTTGTGTTTTATGTGAGACTAGATCAATAAGCAACCCAATCATTAGCCCTTATTTCCATTAATATGCTAATATTTTCAAAATAGTCTTGGCTTTGTCCATGTCAAGTGGAAAATGACAACCATCAAGCGTGTGGGCCCATCAGTTAGTAGGCATTTTTAGACAAATATAATTTATGTACTCAGACAGGTAAATGGCAATTTTTGAAAAATGAATGAAGTCTGATTGAAAAATTGCTTAGAATTCACCATTGTATAACATTCTAAAAGTTAACCTGAAGCTGAACCACCCCTTTAACACAAATCACCAGGCAAGTACCAGAGAGCTATTGCCAAATGGAATATAGCAGTCTATACAAAATGTCTGTATGTGCCAATCACCACCACTGTATTTGGATCTATGTACTTTGAGAAAAATGGGTGTATTTCCCACTAAAGATGACAGCACTATCGGCTAAATGAAAAGCAAGCTTTTGGGACAATAGCTTCCAATCATATGGCAAGGAAAGAAACAAGGATATATTTATGCATTTTTAGTTCCTGCTTCTCATTCCAGGAATGTGGGACTGAAAAATCTTGTGGGAGCTGATTCATGTGCATTAATTATAATACTGCTGAAATTAGACGTGTCACCTGTACACCAGCTGCAACCCAAATCTCTCTGCTACTCTATGAAACAGACTTGTCTACAAACAATTTATTCAGAAATGATTAGAAACAGTGATTGCCAACATTTATATTGTTCTGTGGCTAAACGGGTGTCAAGAATAAACACATACACACACGTAAATAAAGATATATGTACCTGAACTGTCCCCTGTATTGCTTTATCCTTGGCATACTTACAAAACTCCTTTAAAAAAATTAATCCACCAGTGGAACATTAAAGCATAACTTACTTTATTATTGAATTAACATAGGGCCAGCTTATATTTCAGCCCCATCTAGGACCAGTCCCTTGGTGTAATAAGGAACACTCAGAAATTGGACACCTGGGTGCTAGTGAAGGATAATGACAGAATCACCCTGTGTTATTGCCCTTAAGGTGCAAAAACATTATTCATGTTTACTTTTTTTATAAGGAAACAATTAACTTAGTCATTAAAATTATAGCCAGTACAGATTTTGTAATACAGGCTGTATTAAATGAGCTTATGCATCTGTGCATGGTTCTCTTTAACCCTCCAAGCCCTAATTTGGATAGGAAGGGTTAAAGAGAACCACACATAGTGCACTAATGCAAATAGTGGATTTAGTCAGTTACACCAGTTCCAAATTCTGCTTTTCTGATAGTGCTGAATATTTAGTTTATGATAATATATTATCCTTTCTGCCAAAGCTGTATAGGTTGAAAAGTAAAAAATAGGTAGTGACAACTAAAGATATGGGATGCATTATCCGGACCGTTATCCAGAAAGTTTGGTGAAACCAAATTGGCTCCCTACCGGATTCTTGCTATGATGCATTTGTTGATTCTAAAAACAGGCAAGCCATCTGACCAAAGCTAGTCTGATCGTCCAATTTCCTTACTAAATTTGGATGTAAAAATAAAAAATAAAAATTCTTGCAAATAGACTTAAATAGGTGATATCGGAGCTGATTAACCTGGACCAGACAGGCTTTATGCCCTCTAAGGCCACAGACATAAATATAAGGCGCTTATATACTAATATATCCACTCAGCATTATAATCCGGGATCTAGAATTGTGGTGTCACTAGATACGGCAAAAGCTTTTGACACAGTTCAATGGCATTTCCTTTGGTAAGTTTTAGGCAGGGACAAACTTGGCCCTAGATTTAGAAACAGCTGTTTTATGCTCTTATGCTCGTCTACGTGCAAAGATTATAGTGAATGGGAGGTTAACTGAAAGTGTATCCCTAGAGAGAGAGGCACGCGCCAAGGATGTCCACTTTCCCCAATGCTCTTCGCTCTGGCTATTGAACCTCTAGCCATACATATACGGGCGAATGAGGGGATACAGGGGCTGAGAATGGGGAATGTTACTGAAAAAATATCACTATATGCGGATGATATGCTGTTGTACTTGGCAAATCCACACCATGCCCTGGAAAGTCTTCTTATATCACTGTCCGAATTTGGTCGATATTCTGGTCTTAAAATCAACCATTCTAAATCAGTCATTTTCCCGATAGACCCTCTCCCCCAGGACAACCCTGACCATATATCACGTCTCCAGGTGGTGACCTCATTTAAATACTTAGGGGTAACAATCCATTAAAGGAATTGTTCAGTATAAAAGTAAAAACTGGGTAAATAGATAGGCTGTGCAAAATAAAAAATGTTTTCAATATAGTTAGTTAGGCAAAAATGTAATGTATAACGGCTGGAGTGACTGCAAGTCTAATCTAACTGAACAGAACACTATTTCTTGCTTTTCAGCTCTCTTTTGTTTACACTGACTGGTTACCCTGGTTACCAGGCAGTAACCAATCAATGACTTGAGGGAGGGCCACATGGGTCATAACTGTTGCTTTTGAATCTGAGCTGAATGCTGAGGATCAATTGCAAACTCACTGAACAGTTATGTCCCATGTGGCCCCCCCTCAAGTCGCTGACTAACTCAGATTTAGAGAGCTGAAAAGCAGGATGTTGTGTTGTATTCTATTATGTGAGACATCCACTCACTCCAGCTTTTATACATTACATTTTTGGCTAACTAACTATATTAGAAACATTTTTTATTTTGCACAGCCTATCTATTTACCCAGTTTTTATTTTTACCCTGAACTGTTCCTTTAAGAGCTAGATAGATATAAACAACTAAACTTATACCCGAGTCATCCACGCTTAAACATGAAAATATTACGCGCTTCTTTGGCTAACGGGGGACTAGCCTTACCTGACCTCAGAGCTTACTTTCTTGCAGCCCAACTATTCTATGCCCATTGGTGGGTGGTCCCTGATATGAATAATCCAGCTGTTATACTAGAAGCTGCCATAGTTAGCTCACTTGAAGCCCTATCTAGACTTCCATTCCATGGTGCCTCTTCGTACTATACCACCACACCTTCTATGGTCACGTTAGCAAATGCTTTTCAGAAAGCCCTGAAGATAGTACAGGGCCCATCTGAAGTTTGGTCTCCTAGAACCCCATTATGGGACAATAACCATCTCCCTCACTTTTATGAGCTACAAGACATAGCTAGATGGGCTCAGCTGGGAGTTAAAACATTAAGAGACATTGTCGATGGTGGTGAATGTAAAACTTATGACTTACTGAGGCAAGAGAAACACCCTCCCCCTAATATGTTTTTCAGGTACCTGCAGTTGCGCCATGCTTTTAATGTGCAATTTCCTGCTAGACCCATAAGAGTAGCCAAAACCACTCTGGAGATCTACCTCCATAGACAAGACTTATCCAAACCATTGTCATGGTTCTATACTATTTTGCTGACTGCAGGCCCCTCACCCCTGGAAAAATCTAAGGCCAAATGGCAGAGAGATGTTCCTGAGTTGGACGATGAGAAGTGATCTGATGCTCTCAAAATGGTGCCAAATATCTCCATCTCAATGAGAGATAGATACATCCAGGTAAAAATTTTAAATAGAGTGTACCTAACTCCATACCGATTAGCAAAAATATATGATAATGTATCGGATGAGTGCCCTAAGTGCAGAGATGAAGTAGGTACTCTGTCCCAGGTATTTTGGATATGCCGGGAGATACAGAGATTCTGGGGTAAAGTGCTTCAGTTCTTGGATAAAAAGCTAGCACTCCCAAATATTCGTTCCCCAGAACTCTGCTTACTAGGACTGGCTGGTGATGTTTCACTTTGCTCTAATGCTGGCCATAGACGCAAAGATCCGATCGTAAGATGATTCCACGATCGGATCTTTGCATCTCCCGACCTGCTCCCGACCTGTCACTAACCTTCAGATCAACTAAAGTAGTAAAAAGCACAGATAGCTGACGTTCTGCCCCTGACAAGGATCCTACGAAAGTTGTACGATTAAAAACCTAGTGACGGTCTCCCACTGAAAATCGTACGATCTGCAATAGACGCAAAGATATTATCGCCAGCCGACAAAAATTTTCTAACCTGGCCGATCGACCAAACGACCGATCGGCATGGCACGACAAATGTCGGAACACTCCACACACGATCCGAAAGTCGTACGATAGTCGTACGAATCCTCGATTCGTACGACCAAGTCGTTGCGTCTATGGCCAGCTTTACTCTAGACTCTGTTATCTTCAACTTCTCTATTACGCTAAGAAAGCCATTCTTATGCACTGGAAGTCATTGGACCCCCCCTCGTTGCAATATTGGCAAAAGTTGGTAAATGACACTCTTCCAAGTCAGAAATTGACATACTTAACTAGAGGAATTCGATGCCATATGGGGTACTTGGTTGAAAATACAGTCTGTAAAAATGATTGAAACCCTGTATAGCCATAATGACTGCCCTTGCCTCACGTCTTTTTCCTTCTTTCATTTCTATTTCCTTTTTGTTTGTTGTTGTTAAAATAGCAAAATAAAAGCTTAAAAAAAAATTGTGGCGAAACCATCGTTAGCACATTTTCGCCGCTTAGTGAATTTGCCCCATAGACTCCATTTAAATTGATTTCCTTTTACTTTCTAGGTGTCTCTTATAATAAAATAGTATGTTGTACTTGATCCCAGCTAGAATATAATGAAGCCTTATTGGAGGCAGAACAATATGTTATGGAGATCCAAATTATGGAAAGGCCCCTCATCCAGAAAACCCCAGGTCCCGAGCATTCTGGAATAAAGGTCACATTTCTTTAGTAACTGGCTGTTAAACTATATGAAGGAGCCATTTTTTAAGAAAAATAAACTGAGATAAAAATATTTATATATCCTTTCACACATTAGAAATAAAAAATGTCGGTTTCTCTAGTTTTCCTGCAGTTGACATACCAGAACTAACTACAGATTGGGTTTTATATGTCCGCACTCCAGATTTAATGTTTTCCTGCTTTGTCAGTTTCATACACCTGCTTGTTATTACTTAAGACTAATTATCCTATAATATAATTACAGTATATATTAATGTAAAGTGCTTCTTAATTTGCTGGAGCTATATAAGAACATTACGATGTGATGTAAGGTCACTGAAATGAAATGTGGACTGTTCAATAATTAACTGGGTTTACTTTAATGTTTACGGATGTCACATATGCAATAAATATGAAATGTTCTTGCTGAGTTGTCCATGTGGGTTGATTTATGATGGAGGAATCAATCAGTGAGTCAACAATCTGACCTCAAATCATAGCTCATCAACAGGTAATAAAAAATTAGGTGCCAGTTCCTCGAAGACAATACGTGACAACAACAATTTCACAGCATACACTAAATTTTTAACCTTTATCTCCAGCATCATTTTTTTACATGATAAAAATGTACTCCAGTACCATCCAGTATTTTACCATTATATTATCTGTAAAGGCAGTCCTATATTTTAAGTGCCATGTCTTCCTGTGTTATACATACAGCCTTTCATGATTTTCTATAGTTGGATACTAACTGGTTCTTTTTAAGCTCCTACCTTGTCTAACTGTAGCAGAACAGTATATGCATTTATTCACTAAATACTTTTTCCATGAAATGATGGTGTTGCATGGTTTTTTAACTACTGTACTGATATAAGCTTTAAAGCCCTTGGACACAGGGATTCGTAAAGCAGATAATTCAATGTTAGATAAGTTCTTAGTCTCTGTTCTTCAGTCATCTTGTTGAGTTTTGAGTTTTTTCATATCTTGTGGAATGTTATAATAAAAGTTTTGCAAGAAAGGTTTCTATGCATTACATTCATCGCTACACTGCAGTTACCGCAAGGGTTTTTTTGGCCTTCAATTAATGGCTTGTATGCTCACTGGGAATAATTATTGCTATAATAATGCATTGAATTATTGTTAATCATTTTAAAGCAAAAGTAATTTTACAATTTTGCCATATTTCAAGTTATGCATAGCCAAAGTTTTATGCTCTTATTGTCAGTAAAAGGAATCAGAGCTGCCTACTTCATGTAAACGAAGCTCATTTCTAAAGTCTAAAGGTAGCAAACCCATTCTATCCCTGTGCAGAACAGGCATTATCATTAGGGCTGAGAGTGCTCTTTACAGTAAAGTGACTTAATTATTGTTAAAAAAATATAAAATTCTGCCCGAGACATTGTTCTCATGTTACCTTATAACAGAAGCAGCTCTGCCTTAAAATAAGGATAAAGGATTTCTAGCAGAGGCAGATTCTCTATGTGCCCCAAGTCCCTCTATCCCAGCAGCACTTATCACAGCAGACACTGCATCACTGCTTTAGAGACATTGCTTTAGGGTTTTCCATGTGGAGAGCTGGTTGTGTCAGTCATACTGGGGCAGGCCAACACTGGCAATCTGGGAACTCTGGCAAATGCCAGAGGGGTTATTGTAAGATGCCATACAATAGTGCTTTCAGTTAGTCCTGTGCAGGGCTGTTTGAGACTTTTTGTACTTGATATGTATTACCTATTTTGCATCCAGACATGTGCTGGCATGGAAATGGTATGATGTTTCAACAGGCTGCAGTACTATAGAAGGATCACAGTGGGGAAAATGAAGCATTGTCCTCTCTTGCAGTTCTATCTACAAGTATAGCTTGGGGAAAGAACACTATGATTCTACTTTTCCTGTAATATTGATACAGGTATTAGATTCGTTATCCGGAAACCTGTTACCCAGAATGTTCCAGATTACGGAATGGCCCTCTCCCATAGACTCCATTATAATGAAATAATCCAAATTTTTAAAAATGATTTCCTTTTTCTCTGTAATAATAAAACAGTAGCTTGTACTTGATCCAAACTAACATATAAATAATTCTTATTGGAGGCAAAGCCACCCTATTGGTTTATTTAATGTTTAAATGATTTTCTAGTAGACTTAAGGTATGAATATCCAAATAACAGAAAGATCCATTATCCTTAGTTCCCAAGCATTCTGGATAATAGGTCCCATACCTCTACTATTACATTCAATTGTAGCTAATAAAAAAATACAAAAGGCTTATTTGTTAATTTTCTTACAGGGACCTGCTTCACTTTTGTTAGCAAAGAATGTGCTTAGAATTAATTATGCAGTTAATTATTCTCATACTGGTCCTCTTCAGACCACCCCATTCAAAAACAACATGTAATTACATTACTGGTATGATTCATTTATGATTCAACTACATAACAAATTGAATCATCTGCAGTTCTTTTAAGTTCATTGTTACATACATGACAGAAATGTCAATGCTCTCATGTATTTTAGGTTTATGAGCAACATACTTAACTAATAAAGCTAAATAGTAGTATATCTATAGAAAGAATATGTGTATATTTTTAAATATATAAACAAAGGCAAGAGGTCCTCTGCATTCACTCATTAACAATATAAATATGGGACAATAAGACATTTTTGTGCATTTGTACATTATGCTACTAAAAATGCCCACTCCATTAAACAAAACAGGAATTGTTTGTCCATATATTGTAATATATGCAAGCTGGCCTACTTGGATATATTGCAATATATGGACAACAATCCCTGTTTTTTTTTTTGTTTTTTTTTTAAGGGGAGGGCATTTTTAATGCACACAATGTCTTAAAGGGCACCTATGGGGCGAAAAAAATTCCCCAAACTGAAGGTGCGGGCTGATAGAGCCTGCATTCCGGTTCGGGGTTCTAGTAGTTTTAAAAAAAAAACACAATTCCCCCTGCAGGAGCTGGCTTACTTGCACCGGGAGGGAGCTCCCGGTGCGAACCGCCATGACAGTCCATGCGCATGTGCGGTATGAAAAGCTGCCTGAAATTGCGGAAGCTTTTCATTCGGCTAATGCGCATTATGTCACATGCGCATACTGCACCTGCAGGGGGAAATTTTTTTCTTTTAAACTACTAGAACCCCAAACCGGAATGCGGGCTCTATCAGCCCGCACCTTCAGTTTGGGGAATTTTTTTCACCCCATAGGTGTCCTTTAATGTACTATATGTATAAATTGATAATAGTGCAAAGTATCCGCAGTGGAGCAAAGTGTAGCTATTCCTTTAATGTCCCACTGGTGCTCTGTACTTACACCAAAGTAGACCAATATGCAACTTCAAAATGCAGGACAAAACTGTAGTTTAACTGCTAAGGTGCATATTTATTACAGTCCACACAACACGTTTCTGGCACCATTTGCCCTGAAAATACAGAAGTATATGTAGCCACACAAGGTTGCCACACCCCCATCCACATGATAAGTGTTCATTAAAAAGATCCTTTAGTCCATTTTATATACAATGTTGCCAATGTCCTTTTGTTACCATCAAAATGAGCAGGCAAATAAGTGAGGGTCCAATGTGCTCCTGAAAATTATTTAAAAATATTATATATAAAATATATATATATATACAAAACAATATGTGTGCAAATACATATTGGTAAAAGCACTGAAAAAACTAGTGCAAGTGCTGCTCACATTAATCTTACTTGCACAAGGCACATAATACTCAACATGATATTAAAGTACAAGCTTTCCCTGCTTCCTTTAATAATATACAAAAAATGTTCAAATCTTACCCTTGGTGGAGAATTGTGGTGAATACGGATTTCAAACTCTGGAAATAAGAAATATATGAAAATAATTTACAGAAAAGGTGCTAAACTCCAATTACCATGAAGACCCATGGGATTCATTGTGTTCAATTTTTTAATCCATATTGCTTCCCGTTGCAGAAGCAATTTCTGGATTTTACTTCCTCTCTTAGGTAGTTTTACATTTTCTAGTACCAACCATTTCAATTGCATCTGATTATGACCCTGGGAAGCAAAGTGTCTTGATACAGGAATGTCAGTCTGGGTGCCTGTTTTAAAATTTCTGATATTGTATCTGTGTTCTTTTATACGTTCTTTTACTGATCTACTAGTCTGGCCTATATAGGCTAGTCTAGATTATTAGAGTTTATCACCTTTTCTGTAAAGTATCTTCAGATATTTCTTTCTTATTTCCAGAGTTTGAAATCCACCTTCACCACTATTCTCTACCAAGAGTAAGATGTGAACATTTTTTGTATATTATTAAAGGAAGCAGGGACAGCTTGTACTTTAATATCATGTTGAGCATTATGCGCCTTGTGCAAGTAGGCTTATTGTGAGCAGTACTTGCACTAGTTTTTTCAGTGCTTTTACTAATATGTATTTGTACACATATTGTTTTTTATATATAATATTGTTTGTATATAACATTTTTTAATAATTTTCAGGAGCACATTGGCCCTCACTTATTTGCCTGCTCATTTTGATGGTGACAAAAGGACATTGGCAATGCTGTATATAACATGGACTAAATGGGGGTGTGGCAATAGACCCTTGTGTGGCTACATATACTTCTGTATTTTCACTTGAATTTCACACTTGAAAAAGGGGAAATGGTGCCCGAAACATGTTGTGTGGACAGTAAGAAATATGCACCTTGGCAGTTAAACTGAAGTATTGTCCTTTTGTCCTGCATTTTTAAGTTGTATATTGATAATAGTTCAGAGGAACCCCTTGTCTTTGTCTGTATGAATTTTGTCACTGCCTCATTGGCCCCCGTCTAATAATTTGGTTTGAGCTTAAATACAAACAGGTCATACAGGCACCTTTACTGAACGACTCAGGGGTGATTTTTAGAATTTATCAGTCAGTGAAGGGTTAGAGATCACTGTTTGATAAATATATGTCTACACATACCAAAAGATTTAATTAAAAAGCAGTGAGTTTTTGGGGATACATTGAATCCTGAATTCAGTTTGTTATTCGGCCAGATTCAGGATTCAGATTCAGATGAATCCACATGCCCTTAAAATCACATTTCGTCACATAAAAAAGGAAGTAAAACATTTTCTTAACCACACACTACCTTTGGTTTTGGTTCAGTATTCAGCCAAATCTTTCACAAAATATTCTGTATTTGGCTAAACCACAAAATAGTGGATACAGAGCTGTTTTTTTTTGTGTTGAGCTCTAATCTCATATTTTGATAAATCTGTCCCTACATTTTTTTTAATATCTGTGCAACCTTAATTATTTGATATCACACAAAGACACATTTTCTATATGTACTTGATCACTGTTTATTTGCTTGCTGCCCCTGCTGTTATTCCCTTGATCCTGTATGTTATGTGCAGAACCCTTGTAGCAAACATACTGACACAACCCTGCATGAACACACAAATATACATACCCATATATAGATATATAACACCAAATGAAACTATAAAAGCAACGAATACAGTAATACAACATCACCCACTCATAGTGAACTAATTTGTATATTTCTACAAGGCTAAGACATTTGGATTCAAATTGTTGTATTTTATTATATAAGGTTTCCTTTTCAGTGACCGTCTTGGATCAGTTTAAAAGCTTTTCTGCCTCTGTAAAATAATGCTGTAATAATAAAGCATCAACAGAAAATGTAGGTTATTTAAGTTTTATAGATACTGTTTTTATGTTGGTTCTATTGCAGGTAAAAGAAAGTGTTAATATTAGTAACATTTTCAGTTGTCAGGTTTGTAGGCGTAAAATCAAAATGATCAGAATGACTAATTCTTCATCTGTTAGACAGTAAATTAGCACATACCTGTAATGATTACAATGACAAATAAAGCCTCTTGTTTCAAAGCAGGAGGCAAAAAAATGAAAGGTTTGACATATTGTAAATGATAGCAGAAATATACCATTTTATCTGCAGAACAAAGACAATAAGGGGCAGATTTACTAAGGGATGAATTTCGAATAGAAAAATTTTGATAGTCGAAGTAGCCAAAAATTATCAGAATTCCAAATTTTTAAATTTTCACTTTGACCCTTATTAAATGTGCCCGTACCCGAGTTGGTAGCAAAAATTTTAATTGATGGGCACTGAGCGTGCCAACAGTTAATCTGTTTGACAAATGAACTGGTATCTTGTCGCTAAAGTAATACACCTAGCATCCAGAAGCTATTTTGTATAATTAACTGGAAAATTAACAGAGGAGTATTATCATAGAAACATAAACAAAACTCTAGCCTTACTGTCAAAAAACCCTTGGTGACCCTTCAAACCAGTGTAAATTGCAGGCTGAAGTTTAATTTAAATTGAACAATTTAACTGTATTGTTGCTTGCTTCAGTCTTCACAATATTAATTAAAATTAAATTATTCTATGCACTCAGAGTTCAGTAACACTTAAGTTTGTTTTAATTTGGTAACAAAATGCATTTAATTTTTAACTTTAAACTATCCAAACCATCCCCCCTCCCTAACAAGCACTTGTCTCACCAATTAGCTATGGGTCTGCATTTTTACTTTATAACTGTGTGGTCAAAGTTCTTTTTTGGCACACAGACATTTTTGTAGATGGCTTCCCCAAACAGGTATCTTTATATAGCTTAACCAATTATTTGTATGCAATTAATATTATGCTTGCATGCTGACTAGATGAGTTAGGGAGTGTGGCCCATGGTGGCATAAAGGATACATTTGACTCTAAATAATGCAATACTAATGCATATACATATATACAGGTATGGAGCCTGAACGCTCCTGGGGTTTTCTGGACAATGGATCTTTCTGTAATTTGGATCTTCCACTAGTACACTAGAGAATCATGTAAACATTAAATAACCCAAAATAGGCTAGTTTTGCTTCCAGTAAGGATTAATTATACCTTAGTTTTGTTAACTGGTTCTGGATAACAGATCCCATACCTATACAACAAACTATGGCCTCATATATGCCTTCAGTTTAAAAAAAGCCCCTCACCATTCATGTATGTGGACTCCTTGCTATTCACGGTTTGGAGGTCGTAATCTCTGAAAGATATCCATAAATAGCTGTGTTATATTTACAGCTTGCAATAAAACAAACTGCAAGGTCTCAGTGTCCATTTGATAGTTTGTCTTTTTGTCAACACACTGCTGCAGTAAATTATGATGAAATGCCCAGTAT
The DNA here is from genome assembly GCA_024363595.1 of Xenopus borealis. NCBI lineage: Eukaryota > Metazoa > Chordata > Amphibia > Anura > Pipidae > Xenopus > Xenopus borealis. The sequence goes on from CM044437.1 coordinate 75,909,901, forward strand.
TGACATTAGTAAGCTAGCAGTTCTCATCTGCTATAATTGTCCCACTTTTGCTAAGCTTTGTTGCAACAGTAAACAACATCAACCAAGGCAAACTGCATGCAATAGGATTGTTTGAAATTTTTAAAGAGAAAGATAGTTTAGGCTGTACAGCAAAATTTAATTAATTCTCGTGTAAATGCAACAACGTTGAAGTTGATGCAATTTCTTATTTTATTGCTTGTATTGGAACAGTGTTACATCACATGGAAGGTCTGTATTATTTGTTGGTTTTTTTGTAATCTGCATTATCAATTCAAAATATGTTTTCACTTTATAAATACATATTAGGAATAATAATGAAACTTCTTCAGGGGTGTAACTATATACAGAGCAGAGGCAATGGGGTCTCTCTAGACCTGATCTATGCTATTTTTGTATTTTCTGATGCAAAATTGAAAGAGGGAGAACACATTTTCCATAAAATACTTGTTTATTTGTCTCATTCTGAATATAGTTGTATTGTCTTTGTAGCATGTAGCATGTATATCAAAAGTAAATATAAGAAGTAGCACTTGCCCTTGCTTCCTCACTCAGGTCAGCTTAAAATCATCAAAAGAGCTCAATAATAAAAGTATGATATACTCTATGCATTGTGAATACATTATAAGACCTTGACATTTTCAGTTAATTTTCTTTTCACTGGATAAAATTAAATCTTGGGTGGCCATTGTGTGTCTACAACTCATCTCCTATTAAACTTGTGAGGACACCTGCAACAGAATTAATATAGCTCCCATGTTTTCTGAAGTTTGAGGAGTCTTGCGATAACTGGTATTATTCACACAAGTGCAATAGTTCATTTCAGTGTTATTTCTTGCAAATTGCAAGTTTTTGGTGCTCATTGAGACTAACTGAATAATCTGATGAGACTTGTTGGGTTATTTGGAGCCACAGCAAATGACTACACCAATGAATAGATGATACAAAATACCATTTATTTGCAATTTCTGAATGTATTATTAAATGTAATTATGGCCAGTGAAGTAATATCAATAATCAATTATTTTCATATTATAAACTTTTTATAAATGTATTTATTATTATTAATAAAAATAATAATACTAATAATAATATCATTGTTCCCTCATTTTTGCTGCTTATTTTAAAAAAAACTGACATTATACCTCTCGCACTACACACCACTCGCCGGTCGGTAATAGAAATTGTCAACAATTTAGTCTGTATTTGGTGAATATTCTGGAGCTAGTTTTCAGAAAATATTATGAAACAGCTTACAGAGCGTGACTGCGATAATAAACAATACATATGTGTGCCAAAATATTCACCTGGTCGTACTGCTTTGGCATTTTTTCAAACGCAAGTTATTGCAAGTTATAGTGCTATGGCACATTAAATGGACATCTATGACTTGTCTCAATATATGGTTAGGGCTGACTTTTAAAGTGTTTATATTCCATGTTTGATCACTCAGAACACACTGGAAAAATTAAACAAAAGCCAGTTATGCAATAAGCCCCATTGGTATTTCACACCTATAGGGCATGTTTATCAAAGAATGAAATTAGAGCTTGCCACAATCTGCCAGATTGAAATGCCACAATTTTTGAATAATTTCTATGGGATTTGGAGCACTATGACAAGCTCTGTTTTTGTTAAATTACAATAAGGCTGGTCCATAAAGAGAACTCTGCTATTGTACTTCAGACATCATACTGAGTATATTCACAGAGCACTATGCCAGCCTATACGACTCCCAAGATTTCCAAATGTCACTGTACATATTTGCCAAAATGATCAGTACTCTATCTCATAATAAACACAAAATGAATTCAACACCTGCAGGTATTTCTACACAGAACACAGTGCTGGAGTACCAGGCTGAGAATATATGTCAAGATGAATCTCTGTAAGGCAAGTTGTGAAACTCTACATAAATTATATCTAAAAATAACCATTCTGCTTGTGACCACAGCATGCAAACAGACACAGAAATAAAAACTATTCTGAGGTGTTGTTTCTCAGTAAGAAATATCCCCTTCTAAGGGCTTTAATGACCAACATTTTTTACTGGTGGCTTTCCAGTCATGTGCTGTACAGTTTTAGATTTAGAAAGATTTACAACAGCAGTTCATTTGCATGCAGTATGTATTTCCGAACACTTAGATGATAACAATTTTTCATGTGCATGAATTAAGGGGTTCTGCTTCCATTTCCTCAGGTAATGGAATGGAATGTTTCTGAAACTGTGGCATGTAACACAAGAATGCCTTCTTAAATGAATTCTTGATATCATAGTTATCTATAAATTCTGGTGATTTGTCTCTTCTAAAATTAATCTCCTTATAAGAGATATTTTCTTGAAAGGGAAATGTCCCCAAGGGTTTTTCTGAATAGTACTCTTGCTGTCTACATTGTTGGACTGAACCAAATTCCAGGTAGTACAGTTTTTTTTCCAGGCCATCAGCATCCAAAAACCTTTCTTCATGATTCAATGGCTCACAGAATCCTTCGGAAGACACAGTAGAATTACAACACATTTTGTCTGGCTGCTTTGTGTGTAGCCCAGCTAGAAAGACCAATGTCTGCTCATCAACATCATGGTTCCCAATCACCATAGAACTATTTCCTAGAAGGCAACCATCAAAAGAGCTGAGGCTGGTTTTCCGTTCACTGCTAAATTTCCTGCACTGCTGGGCATTATCCATTATTGTTGCATATTTAATACTGGATTGGCAAATGCTGCTGTATACCATTTCCTGATGGTCATTTTCAAATGCACAATCACTGTTAGAATGACTTGACTCACAAGCAGAGTCATGGTCAGGTTCTTCAGATACGGTAAATAAATGGATAGCTGTCGGAATATTATCAATAATTTCATTTGGTATTTGCTTGTCAATCCTCAAGCCTTCAAAAATGGTTTCAGGCTCAAAAAGGAATCGAGAACCATTTGCTAGGTGTTTGTGATGCTTCGTGAAAAGATTTTCTAGTGTATCTGGCTGGACAAAAAGTAATTATTTATTCTTAATAAACTTGTTAGTACATTCAAATTCTTTAATATGACAAGAGAGGAAAGAAGAAGAGAGCAGAATCAAAAATGCACATATAGTCTAAATCTAAATATTTTGCTAAGGAATTTTTAATACAAGTTCCAGGAATGTATTTTAATGTTATAAAAAATGTATATAATGGAAGGCATATAACATGTGATTCTGCAATTCTATAAAGATGTATATTTGAGATATAAGATATTCATTTTAAAACAATGTATATTTCCATAATAAGCATGAAAAATATATTGCCATGTAAAAGTTTTATAGTCTCTAATCTTAGATGGCATAAACAGCTGTAATTTACACAATGAAATACACCGCAATGTAAATCTGACATACGCTCTTCTAGAAGGATGCCTGGAATCAATTTATACTTTATTGGGCAGACTGGTCTGATAAATGTATGTCTGACAGCAGTTGAGGTGGGAGAGCACAAGTGCAAAAAAGGGACATAAATGTGTTGGTTGCTTTAGGACGGGCAAACAGACTATATCAAAAGGTCAAACTAACCTTTTCAAAATTGAGACCCTGAGCCCAAGAGCAATGCTTTGGATTTGGTACATCTTTCCAAAATATTTGTTTCATCCTGTAAAATGCAGAAACATAGTTCATTGATTATGGTAAATGGAACCACACTACACCAGTAAATTGAGTTGTAATAAAACCATGCATTTTTATTTAATATCTGTCAAAAAAGCAAGCCTCATGTGGTATGTTTAGTTTATAAAGTAGACAGATAGATAGTTCTAAAGCTCGCAATATATTGTCATATTTGAGCTGCCGACTCACACCCCCCCCCCAGACTCCTATCTTCCTATGTGTCTGCCAAGTAATATACATTAGTTACAAAACTGTAAGAATTCTGTCAATTGTGGAAAACGTTTCTAATATTTTATCATGTATTTATGGTTAATGAAATACTGGTGATCCTGCCAAAAGGCTGCAGACATTCTACATAACAACAAACATGAATACTAATCTATATGTTATACATCTTCAGTGTTTATAATTTACATATTTGCCATTTGTGTTTATGAACATGAGTACATGCACATCATTTACAAACAAACATTGCTACCTTTAGAGCTAATTTAGCATGCCTAATTAGGCTTTGAATAGTAGGTATGGTAACCTTAATTAACTAACCTCTGATCCACAGCTGCTCCCTTTCTCATCATTATCAGAAATATTTAATCATGCTGGTATTTAGTTGCCTGAAACCTAAGGTAACCTGCTGGAGCTGCATCTGAACAGTCAGAACTAATAAGATAGAGCCAAATGACTGTGTGAATGATGAAAGGGCTTGTAACTGTCAGTCCCGAGTTGCACCATGGGTGTGCTGAGGTTATGTGACAATGTGCTAGAGAAAATATCCCCCCCCCCCCTGTACCAACATCACTTTGACAAAAAGTTCAGCCTAGAACAAACTATACCAGTTCCCACATACTTCATTCTAGAGTTGTTTTTGTAATGATCAACAGGCAGTAAGGCAACAATGTTCTGAATGTAACTTACATGTGGTGGCTATACTTACTCTAAACATATTATGGTGACAATTAATTCAAACTGATGGCTTGATCTCAAGTTATTGAGAGAGAAGCTACTGTATGTCACAGTTAGCACTTTTTACCTTGGGAGCAACATATTGTACCACATGTAATGCTAGCTGCAGGTACATGATGTTTGTAATTGCTTGTTTTGTAATTAAAATGTACATTTTTTAGGATAATTTTAAATAAAGTGGAATTAATTACAGCAGAGAAAGATACAATATGGTGCCTGTCTCCCTTGTCATTGCCAAGGTTGACTGTTTGAAACACAGAGCCCAGAATACCACACAATGCTATAGCATTCTTTTAACTGAACTTTCTACTGTATTCAAGTCTGTGCTCTGCTACCAGAATTAATAAGTTGCATACAAAACTGTATCATATGGATGCATTCCTTTTGTCACGTGACACGTGACATAAAGAATAAATGGCATTGTCAGGTAATAAGAAAAAAATCAGATAACATGTTTTATATAGAAGAGGATGGACTTTTCCTCTCAAAGTTATGTGTTGGAATCAGTAAGGAGAAAGGAAATAGGGCAAGATAACTATAGTATAAAACATATTAGGGGTAATTTATGACTTCCGGCCTCTGTGCTCCAAAATGGAGATCAGAGGCCTGTGGATATTTATGCACGCCCAGATGCAGTTAGCAAAACAATTACAAATTGCAGCTTTTTTTACACATTGCATGCTTCTCCTGGGATTGAAAGAAAAGAGCCCAATAGTATATCATATATAACCAATAAAATATTTTTCATACAGGCTGATATCCTGCTTTCTACAATGCAGTATATTTTGCCAGAGTATGATACGTACTAGTCCTGTACTTATCTTACGTGACTGGAGAATGGAGCTGAATGGGGGTATTTCTCATTCATGTTTACAAATGTCAGTTAATCAGGGTAGAAGATGTTAAACACAGAATTCTTCAGAGGCAAGCATGCTTATTTTGTGTGGCTAAGTGTGGCCACTGTAATTGTGATATTGCATTACTGTTAAGGAAGGATGCTTTGGCCCTGCTATTTGGAGGGTAATGAAACCAAAGGAGAGTTGATAAGTGAAGAAAAGCCAACAGTTGCTGCCTACCCAAGGTTAAACTACATACGTATGCACGTTTGAGGAAGTCAAAAAAATGTAAATGTAAAATCACTCAGATCACTCTTCTAAGCATTTCTGAAATTTATATAATTTATTTTTTATCAGTCTTAGTTTTAAAAAATGTTTTTACACCATGCTACTTGCTGGTTGTTCTGCCGACCAGCTTCTCAGTTGGCAGAAAATCTGAGAAGAAGAAAGCCATCTTATGTTGCTTTGCTCAGAAAAGAGCAATGAGAGAGTCATCTGATGTATAAATAGCTTAGAGAGGGATGCTAAGCAATTTTACATGGATTTTTTTGCATATTTACATTTCCTATAATAGAGACATATAATGGGGAAAATGGAGCTAAATGGTGGTCATTTATAACACTAGGGGGTGCAAGTGCAAGAGTATTAAGAGATGCAAATAGCGCCCCTTAGTTCTTATTTGAGAAACGTTCTGAACTGAGTTCCAGATGAAAAATCCCTGTCAAAAGATAGAGATCTGATCTGGGCTGCACCTTCTGAGACTCCATATGGGTGGAAGGAGGGTCACCCATGTGCTGATTGTGGATTTATTTGCAGTTTGCACACTGTGTGGGGCTGTTCCTTGGAATGTATAGTGGCAAAGAATACATTGTTTGAAACAAGTTTTAGCTTTTCAAAATGTCGTTAGCATTGTGTGCCTAACCTGAAATGAAAGCTACAGTCATGTGAAAAAGTTTGGGAAGCCCTCTTAGTTCTTTGGAGTTGTGTTTATCACAGGTTCATAAATTTGGGCACCCCAACAGAGATATTACATCAATATTAAGTTGAGCCTCATTTTGCAAACCTAACAGCCTCTTGATGCCTCCTATAGCCTTTGATGAGTGTCTGGTTTCTGGATGGCAGAATCTTTCACCATTCGTCCATACAAAATCTCTCCAGTTCAGTTAAATTTGATGGCTGCCAAGCATGGACAGTCTGCTTCAAATCATCCCATAGATTTTCGATGGTATTCAAGTCGGTGGACTGTGACAGCCATTCCTGAATATTGTACTTCTCCCTCTGCATAAATACCTTTGTAGAAGTGTGTTTAGGGTCAGTCTTGTAGGAATATCCAACCCCTGTGTAACTTCAACTTTGTGACTAATGTTTGAACATTATCCTGAAGAATTTGTTGATATTGGGTTGAATTCATCCAACTCTCGACTTTAACAAGGGTCCCAGTCCCCGAACTAGACACACAGCACCACAGCACTGTTACTGTGTGTAGTAGAAGATGTGCAAATAAAAGTGCTGGGAATGAAAGCTAACAGCTGTAAATGGGGACACAATAGAACTTTACTTTTAGAGAAAACCTGCAGTGTGACTTTGGCACAAGAGCAGAAACACAGAGAGAGAGCAGAGAGACACGAGGTATGGATGAGGGCTCTAACTCTTACATTACCAGGTTATGCTAATGAGAAGGGTTGGTGCTTTAGTGCTGAACTCCACAAGATGATCCAATGCAATACGTTGTCTGATGACGATATGGATGAGACAAGTTGGAGGCAATGGAAGTGATACAAACATTGCAGGTACAAACTACACACAACACGACTGTCGGATGAAGACTCAGTGTGCGATGTTCACATCTGGCAGTCATTTTGTGTAGGATACATGTAGTTTGTACCTGCAATGTTTCTATCACTCCCATTATATTCGGCGCCTCTGACTTGTCGCATCCGTTTCGTCACTGCACAACGCATCACACATCGTCCTATGAAGTTCAGCCCTGATGATTTTTAAGGGTTTGGAGAAACAGGATCTGAAAGATATACTAAGAACTATGCTACTTTTAATTATTTAGCATGTATGACAGAAGTGATAAATTAAGGCATATGTACCCTTGAGAGAATAGACTGGTGGTGCTTTTGTGAAGCTAATGTAATACTAAATTTTTCCACTAATCATAAAATCTAACTGGACCTTTGTGAGTGTGCATGAAGTATGCATGCCTCTGGCATGAAATACTCATCCCAACAGTATAACAACCAACACTATAGAATAATACAATAATATATATATATATATATTTTATTTAAATACCTTTGATGAGATATTAGTATTGTTCCCATGAGCAAAAAGGCAAAAAAACTAATTACTGGTAGTATAACATACAAGCCAGGATCCTTTGGTGCTTCGGTTAATTCCACTGTAGAGGAGAAAGAGAATTGAATCAGGATTTGCTGAACTAAGATATCAGAACCCCCTGACAGGCAAAGGAAACACTAAGGGCAGGACTACATGGACAGGAACAAGGTAAGGTAATAGGAAGTCGGATGGTATCGCAGGGTTGATGCGACGCGACACAACTGCAAGCTGCATCTTCATCAGTATATTTTTCTTTCTGTCTTCTGTTCCCATTTAGAAATGTTTTCTTGCCCTATTATTAAAGGGCAAGGAAAGGCAAAGAAATAAAATCTAATTTCTACTTTCTTTAATGAAAAAGAAATCTATCTCCAATATACTTATTTAAAAAATGTGTACCGTTTTTTATAAGAAACCTGATGGTATGCAGTGAAATTCTCCCTTCATTTAGTGCTGTGGATAGGAATTGTCAGACGGTCCCTAACTTCTGGCAGGGAAATAATCATACTTATGAACAGCAGGGGGAGCCCCTTCCTTACTTACCAGCCATGCATAACTCAATCAGCTTTGTTTTTTGATCATTTATGACGATCCCTAAGAAGCCCAGGTCACACTGAGCATGTGTATGTAGTCTACTCTTGCAAAGATGTATAACAAAGTTACAAGATGACAGCCCCCTGTGGCCAACTTTGAAAGCATAAATCATTTGTTTGATTAGGCTTGTTATGCAGTAAGTTCATGTTTATGTTTAGTATACAAAATACTGCATTTCTAGCCTTATTCTATTTTAGACTCTCCTTGTCCTTTAAGTATTTTGTCAGTAGGCAGTGAAATCATCATTTTGTTTCAGAAAAAAACAGCAAGAAGACTAAGGCAGTCAATTGAGCACCCAAGTCAATTAGATGATTGAAGTTAAATAGAAATGATGTAAGGTATCAGCAAGTAATACAATTGCAAATTTATTAGTATACTGCACCCATGGATTCCATATTTTCTGCTTTCTTTTGTTTTCTTACATATATGCAAAATATTGCATCTGTGGAACCGTTTCCTGTACTTTGCCAGAGCATTACACACTTACAGGTAGTTCACCTGTATGTTAACTATTACTAATTACTTTGCAGTTAGCCTTCCTTTTATTTTTGTCATAGGTTTATTTGTCACACCACTTTCATGTAGGGGTCAATTACCCTGGCAGCCAAAAAATTATGACTTCATGTGGCTAAAATAATATTAATTATTATTATTATTTTTCCCTTCAGGCTCTCTTCTATTCATTTTCCAGTCTCTCATTCTCTACTATCTGTTTGCTAGGGGAAGTTGGACTGTAGCACATAAGTTGGCGCTATAGAAATACATGTTAATGATAAAATAATAATAGCAAATAAATATCTGGTAGAATTCCATACTGGAAAGTTGCTGAACTACAAGCTAAATCATTTTAAAAACAGAAATTATAGACCAGCTCAAACTGTCTCAGAATGTCTACATCATACTTTTTATATCATACAGGGTGGATTATGGTGTGAAAATGCATATTTTCTCATTTTCGCTCCAACACCTGCCTCATCTGAGCACTAACAGGTTGATGCAATGCCTGTCAAGGCACAGTGCTTTCATGGTAGAAGGAAGCAGATCTGTACTTTCTCCCTTGATGTAAATACAGCAGAGAAAACAACTTGTCTACTAAATTACAGCCATTTCCATTGAATAGTGGAACACACATTAGACATATATCAGATGCCATCTTAGATCTGAATGCTTGTTTACGAGGAGCCACATGGGTGTTTCACCTTTCAGTTAACTTTTAGTATGTTATAGAATTGGCAGTTCTAAGCAAATTTTCAATTGGTCTTCAATATTTATTTTTTATAATTTTTTAATTATTTGCCGTTTTTTTTTTTTTACAATTTCCAGCTTTCAGACAGGTTTCACTAGCCCCATCTAAAAAAACAATGGCTACAAACGTAACGCTATTGCTTCTTTTTAATACTTTTTATTACTATTCATATCCCAGTCTCTTATTCTTATCAATGCTTGATTGCTAGGTTAATTTGAACTCTAGCAACCCGGCTGCAGAAATAGCAATTTGGAGAACTGTTGAATAAAAAGCTAAATAACTAAATAATAATCAATTAAAGCCAATTACAAATTGTCTCAGAATATCACTCCACTGCATCATACTAAAAGTTAATTTAAAGGTGAACAACCTTTTAAGTTTAAAATAATCAGAAAGGCAATTACAAGAACATTGGCTTAATGGGTAAGAACTGATCATTAAGGGGAATATCGATTAATATTAAGTTTGTGAAATTGGCAGGGGGGGTGCCCCATTATAAATTGCCACTGGTCTTTATGCTGCAGTCCTACACATGCACAAAACAAAGCACCCACCATAGTTCCCAAAAACACAACAGTGTGAAATTCATGCATTTACCTGTAGAGAACCCTTTAATAACTTTGGAACCTCCTACTCCTTCTGCAAATACTGGATACAGGCTAAACTGGTATTTTTCAATGGCAAAAAAATTGTCTGCAAAATAGAGGCACATGGATAATAATGATAATAAACAATCCACACATTTACGGTTAGATGCATTAGAGCCACATGGAGCTCCTACGTATGTCTACATACACTTCTTTAGAGTATAAATTATATATAAAATCCAAGAAAAGGACGGCACTCTGATCTGGAACAAATTTAATCGGGATACAATGCCCTACGCGTTTCGGGAAACAATCCCTTAATCATAGGCCTATGATTAAGGGATTGTTTCCCGAAACGCGTAGGGCATTGTATCCCGATTAAATTTGTTCCAGATCAGAGTGCCGTCCTTTTCTTGGATTTTGTGGAGCACTTTAGCAGGGGGACGCTGCTGACTGAGCACCTGATCCGGACTATATTGAGCAGTATAATCAAGTGAGTTCTGAGCGGTTATTTGTGCTTGCTTTATAAATTATATATAGCTATACATAATAGTGGTAGAAAGTGTATCTAGCTGTGAGCTATTTGCCAGAGAATTATGTTAATATTATACATTACATGGTCATTTCAGTTATGCTAAGCAAACATCAAGGAGCAAGTGGGCCATTGCCTGTGAGTAGCAAATCTCATGCAGTGTTGGCATAGACTCAAAACTAAGGCAATATGGATTTCAACAGGACCATATCTAAACACGATAGTCTCAAACCTTATATGATATTGCTAATATTGAAGCCTTAGCCCTGATGAATCTGCTCTCAGGACACTGAACTGAATTAGTTTTACTAAAACTGCAGTACACTCTTTTGATGACAGAAAGTCTGAATGATTGGCAGTAGCCATTATTTCCACCAAAGATGCACACAAATTCCCATTGGAGTGTATGATGGTCTTTTATAATCAATCAAGCTGATCATCATCTAATACTATTGCACCAAAGCCAATTGGCTAAAATGGATCACCTGCCAGCCAGTTTAACCAATGTATGGCAAGTGTTGGGTCATAAACATCTAAGGCCTTAGAGCTTCTGATGAAGTGGCGAGACGCCATGAAACGTGTAAAGCAGGCAGGTTGAGCCTGTGATTCATTGCTGCCCATGAACTTTTAATCCTAATAATAAATTTTGAATTTTTTAATGATTGTCTTCTCCGGTGCTCCGTGCTTCTTTATCTACTCTTACATCTAAGGCCTTAGCCTCAGCCAAAACCTGGAGCAAATTGGTTGTGTTAGTTAAATGTGTTCTTCAACCTTTATGAACAAATTGCTCATACTGTATGTCCTTCTGAACATTTGTAAAGTAATAGTGTAGGTTACATAAATATCAGAAATCAACTTCACAACTTTATTATTTGATATAACCAATGCAGGTGCTGGTAGTTAATGTGAACAAGTATACCACTTACCTTCAATATAACACCTGCTCATGTTTCCAGGGATATTCATCCACAGCACCTTTCCTTCATTCCCAAGGTTCTTCCATTCAACAATAAATTCCAATGGCTGGTCACTTTTGGGCAACATAGTCCACACTGCCACTGCACAAGTGTTGTTCATAAGGTATACTCTCAGTGACTCTATGGATGTAACTTAAGAGAAAAAGTTTAAGTTTAAATAATTATATTTACTATTGTATAGCAGGGACCACATGTCTAAGGCAGGCAGTACTGCCTCTAGAAGGGATAGAACATGATTGGAATCCTTCTGTAAGGGCCGTAACAAATGCTTCAAGAAGAGATTATAAAAAGTATTAGGATTTACTGTGAAGTTCCAATACCTTTATGTGGCTACAGGGACTTCAACATAATAAATTAGGGAGGAGGAATATGGGAAAGTTTGGTATGTCCATCCATGTAGACAGTAATTTTATTTATTTGTGTTGTGCTGCAACTACATTTGTTTCTTTACTTTGGAGCATTCTACTTTAATTCTCTGAATTACAAGTTGATCTAGCCCCCACCTACTTAGGGGCACACACAGGTTAAAAACAAAATCAAGGTGTTGAAAGGTGAGATTGCCTTAGTGATGAGTAAGTAAATATTAAAGAATACAGGTATGGGATCCATTATTAAGAAACTTGTTATTCAGAAAGCTCCCATAGACACCATTTTATCCAAATTATCCACATTTTTAAAAATGTTTTTTGTAATAATAAAACAGTACCTTGTACTTGATCCAAACTAAGATATAATTAATCTAGTGGATTTATCACATGAAATCTCGATTGAAGTCTATGGGACAACCTGTTCTGGATAACAGGTCCCATACCTGTAGTAGATACAAATAGATAGTAAGTAGCCCATTCTTATTACCTGCACTTATTTCACAGGAAAATGTTAATTTGCTGTTTGTCAGAGAGTATCCAAGGGAGTTGACAGCTAGAAGCGTGACTGTCACAGCACTATCCGATAAAGTGAAAGTATGCTTTGTTGCGTTTCCTACATACTTCGACCAGGTAACATTTTTAGAATTCTGAAGAACAACCTCATATCCTTGGATGGAACATAACGCATGTTCTGTCGGTAGTGGCTGAAATAAATACATAACATACGCTCAGCTAGTTTGTAAACCTGTGTTAGAGGTCTGTGTCATAAAATAACTACAATAGATCTGTCTGTGTATCTTAACATTGTATCATAAACATACCTCATTCTAGTTAAATACATATTTAAGATATTGATACATCGCTTTCATAAATATAAAGTACCTGTCCTGTGAACAGTTATTTATTGAACACATGGGGAAGATTTACTAAGGGTCGAATCTGAAGTGAAAAAACATCGAAATTTGGCCATCAAATTTTTTTAAATGGCTTTTTTGAGCGAAAATTTACCTATTTTGATCGACTAGGTCCGTTTTCGATTGAATAAATATTGTTAGAATTGTTCATTTTCAGGACAGGTTCTAAGAGGTCCCCCATAGGCTAAAATGGCAACTCGGCAGCTTTAAGGTGGCGAATTCGAAGGATTTTAAAGGGCCAGTACTGCGAAAATTTGAATCTAATTTTGGTCTATTCGATAGTCGAAGTTGCCCAAAATTACCTTGAAATTTAATTTTTTTAAATTGAATTTTATTTGAATATTCACTTTGACTCTTAGTAAATGTGCCCCATAATGTGCATTTTATGACATTTTTTACATAATTGAAAAACATTTCTCCTGAAATCTATTTTTTTTTATTTCAGAAGCAGCATTCCCAGTTTGAATTTCACCTGTTATTTAGTTGATAGGGTTCCAGTTAAACTAGCAACAAGGCAGTGCTTTGAGAACAGACAAATTCCAATTTTTTTGCAATTTTCCGTTTTTATATTTTATAGAAGTTAAATGAATTTTTTCTCTACTGCTTCATTAATCCCAGCAGCCAAAAAAAACTACTGCTGTATGAAGCAACCATTTTATAGTTATTATTAACTTTTACTTACTGTAGTTATCTTTTTATTCCAGCCCTGTACGATTTATCTTTCAGTCTCTTATTCAAACCACTGCCTAGTTGCTAGGGTGCCTTGATCAGTAGTAATGCTCAAAAACATTATGAAAGTTTGAATATTGATAAATGAACCTTCCCATGTGATTTTGGGAGTTGGATACTCACACTGATGTAAAATAAGTTGAATAAGACATAATATGTTGGTCAGAGAATCCATTTATTAAAGAATAAAACCATGAAAAGTTGCCAGAAAAGCAACAGAAAACCTCAGCAAGTAAAATCTTGCAAAGTTGTATAAAAGTTAATGGGAATGTTCTCTGACAAGTTTATTTATTTATTTTCCAAGTTTATTAAAACATTCAAGATTTTCAGGCTCATTGAAAGTGAAATGGACAATGAGGACAAATGGGACAATGAGACTCCCATTGGCATGCAACTTTTTTTCCATGAAAAATTCCACGAACTGGAATATTTTGTGACTTTTTTTCTTAAAGGAGAAGGAAAGGAAAATTTTGATTACTACCTCATCGTGTTCCCCACCAGTACCCCTCCTGAAACGCTGTACTATAAGCTGCCATATAACTGCTATAGCTGTGCAGTTAAATCCCGAAGTTACAGCACTTGTAAGGCTTTGGCGCCGCCATTTTCAAATCCGCAGGTCACTTCCCCTCATACCTCATTACCAAAGAGCATGCGCCTCCTTCCTGACCCCATTACGTATCAATGCACGCATTCTATGGAAAACATTTTTTAATAAAGCATGTATTTTACTTTAAGAATGATTTACAGACCTCAGAAAGACAGGCAAACCCGCTCGTTGTAATCCCTTATCAGCTCCTGCGCTCGCTTGCTGAGAAACTGTGAATGAAATGCCGAGCGAGCGCAGGAGCTTCAAAGCTTCACTCCCGATTGGTACATGAATTAATGGGGCTGGAGCACGGAGGTCAACGATGACGTCACCATAAGTCACATGACCAGAAACAGAAATCTGCACGGCACTGTAAGAGATTATACAGAGCATGCGCAGGGCACTGCTGTAAGCTACTGCGCATGCCTATGCCCTAGTTACAGCTTTTTCTTCACAGTAGACAGGGTAGGTGTTTCAATACAAGTTCTGACTATTTTTAAAATCGAATTCAACTTACATAGAAATGAAATAAGTAACTATTGAATGGTTAATGTCAAAGATAAGATAATTTGCTTGGCAATAGTTATAACTTTATTTTATTTTTGACTTTCCTTCTCCTTTAAATAGGCTAGCATTCGAGAAAAGAGTTGCATACATTTTGTTGGTGTTTTTTTTTCTTGTCCTTGTTTTTTATTTTCTCAAACAAATTTTTCTAATTCCAGCCACTCAAAGATCTTGAATGAGAGTCAAATTAAAATTAAACCCCAAAAACCTGAGTTGCAAAATAGCTTGAAATTTGAAAATACAACTCCCATAGGCTTCTACATGAATTTACCAGCTTTTAGATGCCCGGTTTTTATTTTCTAGTATTCTGTTTTTTTAGCACTCAATATATCTCCAATATTCAAGTTTAATAAATAGTTTTGCTATGAAAATCTTGAGTTGTGAGAAAAGTTTAAATTGAACTCAGCAAACAGGTAGGAAAAAAATGCAGTTATGCAATAAATCCTGTATTCATTGTGTATTGTCCATTTCTTTGACAAATAAATACAACTGACAAAACTATTAAAATATATATATCAGGGCATAACATCAAGGCCACTGCTAAACGTTTCCCACATCCTTTATAGCCAAATTCTGTCCCTCAATATACATAGGACTGTATAGCAATAAAATAGCAAAAAAGCTAAGTAATTTACCTGCCAAACTAGGGAAATATTCTCCCCTTTCTTCATGGGATTATTCTGAGTAGTTCTCCAGAAAGCTGGTCCCTGCAAAGGAACTGGAAAAACATTGATTTACAATGTATGCAATTTGATATAAAATGAGTGTGTCACATATAGTACTGATACAAATTGATTCAAACCTCTAATGTCTCTTACAACAGTGTGCACAGGCTGGCTCCAATCACTCCAGTATCCAGCCCCATCTATTCTTTTTGAACGTACTTGGACAGTGTATGAAGCACAGACATCTGGAACCTGCATACTGACAAATTCTTCTTCAAAAATATCCAGCACCTGGAAAAAAGGTTGAGGTGAAAATAAAACTACAGTGCAAACACACAATGGCAACAATTAATACAACTCTTCCTGAGAAGAGAGATATAATGCAGACAGGGCAAGTAAAAGAGCTTTAAAGGAAAACTAAAACTAAACAATGTAATTGCAGAAAACAACTCATATGTAAAACCCAGCAAAACATAATAATATACTTTTTAGTAGTACAGCCATTGGGTAATCATAAATAGAAAATTGCTGTTTTAAAAAATAAGGGCAGCCTCTTGGTATCGTATTATTCACGATGCACACAAACAAACCATGTTAGGTCACATGAGCCAATTAACAGACAGTGTTCTGACTTTTGCTTCCACACTTCTTCCTGTTACAGTTAGAGTTGAAATATTTCTGGTCAGGTGATCTCTGAGGCAGCACACAGACCATCACAAAATGGTGGTTCAAGGCAAGATATGCATATAAATATACAAGTTTGGTAAGATTATTTAATATGATCCTGAATTTGAATCTGTTGCTTAAAGGAAAACTATACCCCCCCCCCCAAATGAATACTTGAGCAACAGATAGTTTATATAACATTAAGTGACATATTAAATAATCTTACCAAACTGGAATATATATTTAAGTAAATATTGCCCTTTTACATCTCTTGCCTTGAACCACCATTTCACAACTCTGTCTGTTAATTGGCTCATGTGACCTAACTTTATAGTTTGTTTGGTATGTTTGTGTGCACCGTTGGATCCTAGGATCCCAGGAGGCTGTCCTTATTTTTTAAAATGGCAATTTTCTATTTAGGATGACCCAATGGCACATGCTACTAAAAAAGTATATTATTATGAAAATGGTTTATTGACATGAAGCAGGATTTTACATATGAGTTGTTTTATGCAATATCTTTTTATAGAGTCCTACATTGTCCGGGGGGTATAGTTTTCCTTTAAATATTCATTATGGGGGTATAGTTTTCCTTTAAGCGCTCCTCTGCCCATCTGGCTGTATATATTCTCTGGACTGCTGGTTCTGACTCCTGAAACAGCATAGCAAATGGAAACAGACCTGCAGAATTACTGATGTAGCTTTCAGTTGCAATTAGATTTTACTTTAAAACCATTACAAGTTTTAATTAATGTAAAATGAAAAGTTTCTTAGATTTACATTTGATGTACAGTTTTTAGGTAGAGGTCCCCTAAAGAAATCCCAGTCAGCAAAACATATCACTTGCATGATGTCTGTCTTACAAAATATTTAGAGTATGGAAAAATAAGTATTACAAATATACACACACGAGAAAAGAACAAAATATCATACAAAAGAAACATCCAATCCAACTAAAGTGATAAATGTAGATCATCCTTTGAATGGGACTGAGTTATTAATAATAAGTTAGTGTATAACTATTTCATTGGGGGAAAAAAATCCACATTTGTGCTCAGCGCTCACTGGGGCAAATTCACTAAAGCGCGAAAATGCGCTAGCGTTGCCTTCGCCGACGTTCGCCGCACTTCGCCAGGCGAATTTTCGCCAGCGCTACGCAAATTCACTTAGATGCGAATTTGCGTCAGGTCTGACCTGGCGAAGTAACGTCTAGCGTAAGAGGTAACCTTCATCAATGTGCAACGTCTGCGCAACGCCTGGCTTAAGGGTGCGAAGTTGGCAAGTCGATGTCCTTCGCTAGTGAATTTTCGCCAGGGACGATGTTAGTGAATCTGCAAAGTTACGAATTGACATCACGCTGGCGAATTAACCCTAGCGTTACACGCTTCACGCTTTAGTGACTTTGCACCATTGTGAGCTGTAATCTGCTGACACCCAATTAAACAAAACAGTATTTGGCAGCTAAAAGCAATTTTTTCAATTTGTTAAAAACTTTCCTAAATTTCAGTGAAATTTTCCTGACACTCAGTAACGTTTTGAAAACTCTTGAAAGATACATAATGTGCTAGGAATGCTTTTTGATTCATAAGATCAAACTTTGATAAATCTGCCCCTAAACCCAACAAAAAGTCATACAAGCAAACCCTCCTGTTCTAATGAAATCTATCGAATCAATACATTGGCTGCAAAAATAAATTCCCTTAATCACCTTTCTTCTTTATTTTTGATGCAAATGCATGCCAATTTTCAATTAGGAGCCTCCTCCAAAAACTGCTACATGCTTACCTAGTTCACTGTATGACTTATTGACTTTTACTTAGACCTATTCATTTGGAAAGCATTAACTCCACCCTGACTATTACAT
>CM044437.1:75933805-75962208 GCA_024363595.1 Xenopus borealis
GCAAACAGTTTTGGGAAGGCTTAGCCTCCCCAAGCCTTAATGAAAATCCGCCTATGGCAACAAGGTTACCTGAGAATGTGAATGTCAGGAAAATAAATAAAGCATTTACTGGGCTGCACTTTTCATACTAATTTTAGTGGGAAATATTTCATGAAAAATACTTGTAAACAAATGAAATTGCCTTCAGTACAAATAAAAATATATTTACAAATTGATTTAATAAAACAAAAAAACCTTCCAATAGCCCAAAATTATCTTAAACTAAACTGAATTTTACTGAGGAGAACCCCATAGAAATCAGAATTGTTATTTCATTCAAAACCACCATGGGAGCTCCCCCTACATAGTAACAACAATGTCCACAAGCATCTAAAATTGGTTCAAATTTTTATATACCTCTCTTACATATTTCTGACTCACCTATAATATTTGAACCGTAGAACACTTCCTTCAGGTAGTGTAATATTCTCGGAGCGCCATCTGCACGTCATCCTTTTTTGATTCCCATCAGTTTCACATGAAATACTGATGTTTACATCTTAAACACACAAATATTCACAAACATTATTCATTCATTATTCACAACATTATTCATTCATTAAAGAGAAAAAGGAAAGGTTCTGTTTGTCATTTAGGGCCCTTACACACAAACGTTTTTACCTGCGCTCCCCTGCGTTCCGTTTTGCTGCGTTCAGCCACAGAGGAGAGCAGGTATAGACGCACTCAATTATTTTCAATGGGGCTGTACTCACAGGATCACATGTAGGCGCCAAACGCAGGTGCAGACGCAACATGCTGCATTTTTCCTGCGTTCGGCGCCTACATGCGTTCCTGTGAGTACAGCTCCATTGAAAATAATTGAGTGTGTCTATACCTGCGCTCGTGTGTAGGGGCCCTTAGAATTTGAGCATTTGGCTAATGTGGCTTTAAAATTAGCTTACGCAGTTAAGTGGTGAGTTATAGGGGTTAATTGTAGAAACAGTTGCTAAATTGTACAAGTGAAAGTGACATTAACAACCAATCATTTTATTTTTCAACCTATAGTAGGTAGTGATGGGCGAATTTATTCGCCAGGGGCGAATTTGCGGCGAATTCCCGCAATTCGACGCTGGTGAATAAATTCGCGAATCACCAGAGAAATTTTGCTTTGAAAAATTCGCTGGAAAAACGAGTTGCGTGTCTTTTTTGACGCGACGCACCGAAAACGACGCGACGCGCGTCGAAAACGACGCGACGCGCCAAAGTTGACGCGACGAGCGTCAAAAGCGTCCCGCGACTCGTTTCGCGAATTTTTCGCTGAAGTGAATCTCGGGAGATTCGCCCATCACTAATAGTAGGTCGTTTAGACCCTGTAAAGGGGGCCCAGACCACTGGGTGGGTGCTATATGAATCTGATATGATGATCTCCAGCCCCTTCCACTCCACTAACCTTCACCATTTTTGGCAGGCAGCCTAATGAGGTTGTTTAAAACTAATTTATTTCTCACTGTCATAATATAGGGTCCAAGCCCACCTGTAAAAAAAATCCTGAGCCTTCACCTTCCCTTGGTGAAATCTCAGGTCAACAGCAAGACAAAAGAAAAAATAATAAGTTACATGCAAAGCATAGGCATAGTTATTCCAGTGTGTTTACTGGTTGTTATTGGTAACTGCACTTGTTCAGTTTAGTGCCTATGTACACAAATCAGTGCAGCAGTGTTGGAAGGCAAAGGGCATTCTCATTATGAAAACTTAAACAGGGATTAAAATGTTCATGCATTTGCACAGAAGTGTAATTAGAATAAATCAATAATGTGGTACCTAAAACATAAATTTCTGCATACCGATGATGGCATTCATTATGGTTAATACAGCAGTGTAAGGCATCATATCGGAACTTTCCCTTTGGTTTGGTTGTATTGAGGTGAGTCAGAGACACTCTGCTGAGATAATCACTGGTTGATCTGTACTGATGCTTTGGTATCTTCTCCCCAAAATTCAGCCACCATGTGATATTACTGGATGGAACTTTCTTGCCATTGTCACAAAACAAGCAGGAGACAGAAGTGTTGGAGCCACTACTAACCAAAGCTTTTTGGGGGAAGTAGAACACATCTGTATGAAAATAAACAGGTGCCATTTGATATTACTGACTATTAGAAACTAAGGTTGAGTTGAAAACAGGTAAAGCGGGTGTTGATTGCCCAACACATTGCTCTTTTGCAGAAAATGTATATATAAATAAACCATGCATGCAAACCCAAAGGATAATGTCACCACATTTTATTAGATTTAATGGATTTCCAGTATATCCGATGAAAAGGTTCCCATTTTCAATTAAAACGTTATCTGCTGGGATTGTAAAATCATATCCCAGTGTTGGAACCATGTTTGGAAACAAAAAAATCTAATTGCAAAATTAGCTACTTGTACAAACCTTGCGAGTTCAGAACCCAGGTTTTACTCCAGTTACTCCAGAGTCCTGTTTTGTGTGAGTTTATGCTTCGTACTTCTATTAACATTTCTGTACAGGGCTGGATATCACTGATGATCACTGATGTTTCATTGACCAGCAGATACACCTAAATACACAGATAAAATCCCAAGTGTAACTATATAAAATTAAGAAAAAAAATCTTCCAGTATAGGAGAACACATAATCTCTCTGTACCACTCCACCCAGCTGCACTCACTGTACAGCAACAAGTTAAAGGGTTTGTTCACATTTTGATTAACTTTTAGTATGATATAGAGATTGATATTCTGAGACAATTTGCTATTGGTTTCAATTTTTT
This sequence comes from Xenopus borealis, assembly GCA_024363595.1. Taxonomy (NCBI): domain Eukaryota; kingdom Metazoa; phylum Chordata; class Amphibia; order Anura; family Pipidae; genus Xenopus; species Xenopus borealis. Next base: position 75,936,580 of record CM044437.1, read on the forward strand.
TATTATTTGTGGTTTTTAAGTTATCTAGCTTTTTATTCATCAGCTCTCCAGTTTGCAATTTCAGATGGTCTCTTATTCAAATCAGTGCATGGTTGCTAGGGTAATTTAGCCCCTAGCAACCATGCACCGATTTGAATAGAAGAGGGACTCAGAAAGATGAGTAATAAAAAGTAGCAATAACAATAAGTTTGTAGCCTTACAGAGCATTTGTTTCTAGATGGGGCCAGTGACCCCCATTTGAAAGCTGGAAAGAGTCAGAAGAAAGGCAAATAATTAAGAAACTATAGAAAATAAATCACGAATTTCAATTGGAAAGTTACTTAGAATTGGCTATTCTATTGCATACTAAAAGTTAACTAAAAGGTGAACCACCTCTTTAACAGATTCCATGTTTCCCAATAGCTACAGGAAAGATCAAACACTAAACTTTGTCTTGCATTTATTATTGATTATAAGCACCACACCACACAGCTAATACAGAATTACTGTCTTTTACTGCCATAAGTACAATATGAAGCCTTAATGCAGTAAAGAAATGAAATAATTTCTTAATGAAATATATTGTAATTTCAAGCAACTTTGTAATTTACATATACATTTCCAATTTTTCTAAAACTAGTTTTGAAAACATTTGCCATATAAAGCAGCATCTGTTTGCCCCTTGTTTTTCTCTGCACTGCTAGATGTGACTATTAAAACAATGTCTCAGTAGCCTTTAAAAATACATTTTAAAAGTCAGATGGCAGCTGAGTGTGCCAGGGCACATGATGTGAATTGACCCTCAGTTTAAACATGATGTGCAATGCCCCATATAGTAACATACTAAAAAATTAATGTGGTTACAAGAAACTGTGTGTACATGTATACTGATACATTGTGCATATATATATAGCCCTTCATTCAAATATATTTCATCAGCAGATGTGCAGCTGTTAAGGAACAGCAATTCCCTGTGTTGCAAAAGCTGGACTAATTTCAGTTTTTAAGCCAAGCAAGGAATGTGTGAGAATCCTATGTGCACATTCATTACTGTCCATGATCATCACTTAATTGCAACTCCATGTAAAATATGCAAGAGGAGGTTTTATCACACATTGCAAAGCTGCCTGCAAATGAGTCTGCTGATTAGCAAGCCAGCGCAAGTTCTTTTAATTACATATTTCATTACAAAAGGAAATATTCATCCAACCATAACATATTACCTGTGAGCTTGCCTCTGCTCCTTTCACAAAATATCTTACTTGATACTGGAGCTCATAAGAAGCAGAGATGGGTTTCAACCAAAACACCTTTAATGTGCCTTGTTCCATTATTTCCGCTTGCAAGTCATCAGGAGGATCAGGCTTGACTGCGGATAAATTAAATTCTGTTTAGCTCCATTACAGTCAAATTGTATGAGATTAAGATTCAAAGCACTCATAGTGTCACCTTGCATGCGTGATTATAATGAAATGCTCATCGACCTCTCCCAGAACAGTGCCCTTAAAAATAGAAATATTCCCCTCACGTAGCACAAAGTATTAACTCGCTAAATGGAAATCAAATTAAGATACTGGTTAACATCTGACCAGGCGGCAATGGCAATTAATACCAGTGGGGATATCCATCACTGTCTCTTTGCCGGATACATGAAACCTGAGATGGGAAGCTCTTGCGTCAAAAGAAGAATTGAGGTTAAACTAGATGGAATAGAATTTGTAGCAAAGGTTAAAGGGATAATGACTACATATAACATTAGTGTGAAATCATAAGGGACACACACAGGGCAGAATTTACTCAACAGGTGTCAGTCAGATTGGCTAACATACTATGTAAACCTACAACACTGATGCTAGGGATATCATTCAAAGAAAACTATACCATAGATCATGCGCTAGTAATCTAGCTTTTCTGAATATTTCGATCAGAGTTTATATTCTTTTAAGAGATATTAAAGAGTAACTATCATGAAAGCAAACATTTAATAGCAACTACATGCAAATAGGACATTTTCTACATATAGTCAGTTAAACATTCTGTAGCATTTCTGAAATAATAATAGTTCCTCTTTACTATCCCCCATCTCAGCATCTGTCTTTCTCTTATATATCATAAAGACAAAGGCAGACACTGGACAGTGTCCTACTTTGTCTTTATGATATATAAGAGAAAGACAGACCAAAACTGTCAATCAAAACTGTCAATCAAAATCTGACTCCAACTTCTGCAAGTAGAGAGAGAGAGAGAGAGATTAGTTTGATTATATCAGAAATATTAAAGATTTTTTATGGGGTTGTTCTCCTTTATATTAACTTTTAGTATAACTGAGAGAGTGATATTCTAAGACAATCTGCAACTGGTTTTCATTTTTTACTATTTGTGGTTTGTGAGTTATTTAGATTTTTATTCAGCAGCTATCCAGTTTGCAATTTCAGCCATCTGGTTGTTAAGGTCCAAGTTATCTTAGCAACCATGCATTGATCTGAATAAGAGAGGAGACTGTCTGAATAGAAAGCTGAGTTATAAAATGTAGCAGTAACAAAAAAACAGGTAGTTTTACAGAGCATTTGTTTTTTTAGATGGGGTCAGTGACCACCATTTGAAAACTGGGAAGAGTATATACACAAATTAAAAAATGAAGACCAGTTGAAAAGTTGCTCAGAATTGGCCATTTTGTAACATAATAAAGGTTAGCTTGAAGATGAACCATTGCTTTAATGCCTGTATCCAGAAATGTTGTAGTTATAGTCATTTTGGTGGAATATATACACACCTCCACCGTCTGCAGTACATATTATGTATATAGTAGAAAGATCCTTTACTTATATGTGAAGGTGTGACAGTAGGTTCCATTACTTATACAGGAAGGTGAGGCAGTGAGATAACCTACTTATTGTATATGGGAAGGTTTGACTAGAAGATCACTTACCTATACGGTAAGGTACAACAGATATAGGTGGAGACTGAAGATGTGCTGTGACATTCAGGATTTCAATCCACAGGATGCAGGAATCATTGAGTTTTACAGACGGTACAGCACACTCACATTTCTCATATCCAAAGCATCTGCATCCAGCTGTGCCTCTCAGCTCACTCTTTGCAACCCTAGATAAAGCAATCTAATAAGTAATGTCACGGTGCTGAATATACAGGAAATGATTATCTAAAATGACCTGCTAATGTTCCCATATTAGAGAAAATGTCCAAACTAGCAGAAGTAGAAGAAGTATGGCCATTTTAACACCGTAATGTGTGATGGTTCACCTCTTGCAGCGCACTATTTTTACAGCTCACTACCAATAATCAGAGCCACAATTTTAAAGTTCTAAATAGAAAGGATATAATTTGCTAAAAACCTTCCAGAGCTAGTTTTCAGTGCAAAATAACTTGATGCACCAGAGTCATTTAATTTACAATGCACTGTAATGAAATAAATGTTCAGAGACTCTTTAATCCTCTCATCTTGTATATTTATCATACAGTTCCAAGAAAAGAACTCAGTACATAAGGTACTGACTAATGCTATTTAGAAACTGTTTGTTGTCTTAGAAAACTTTTGGTATGATGTTGCATGTTTGCTATGCTCATTTATCTGCAGGGTACATGGAATTTACAAAGTCAGTGCTCTGTTTTGAATTTTCCTTACTCTATGGAAACACAATGTTCCATTTGGCTCAACTCTCCTGTGTGGGATTTATGAGTCTGACATATTGAAACAATTCTGCTTATGGCTCAGAGTACAAATGTCAAACAGACTGGGAATATTATCGGCTTGCTTTGTGTTAAACCAGGATTTGAGATGAAGTCTCCCAAAATGATATCACTAAAATGATGAAGGTTTGCCAAAACAGCAGCAAGAAACTGCAGGGCCTATGTTTGTTAATGGGCATTTTGCACCCATCACAGGAACCCCTACATGGCTCATTTATTGCAGAGACATATGCACCTTGCATTGGTTGGATTAAAACTTCAGCATGAGGTCTCGAGTGTAGCACAAGATAGCTCTATACTTAATGCCCACCTTAGGCAGCCCATAGAGTGTTCTCATACAACGCCTGGTGCTGCCTAGCTACCACTCTATGAGCACAAAGAGCTACACCTTAGGGCACAATCCTCAGGGCAATATGTGATGGATGTTGTGCTCCCATTTTTATAATGTACTATTTTGGCCAATACAAATATGGGATCCATTATCTGGAAACCGGTTATCCACAAAACTTAGGGGAAGGTAATTTCCAATAGACTCCATGTTATCCAAATAATCCAATTTTATTAAAACTATTTCCTTTTTCTCTGTAATAGCAAGGGTAAGTACCAGATCCAAACTAACATATACAATAATTAATCCTTATTGGAGGAAATAACTGTCTATTGGGTTTCTCTAATGTTTAAATAGTAGACTTAAGGTATGAAGATCCATTACAGAAAGATCTGTTATCTGGAAAACCCCAGGTCCCAAGCTTTCTGGATAACAGGTCCCATACCTGTATTAAACTATAAGCTAGATATCCCAGTCCACATTTGTAGGTGTGGATAACATTGTAAATGGCAACAAATGGCAAATTGACAACAGCAAGAAGACAAACCACACTGGAAGGGGAGGTATGTGTGATGAAGATCCTTCTAACATAATTAATGAGAAATCAAATTCATCAACTGCTATAAAATCTTTGGCACCCACAGAAAGTTCCAAATTTGGACGACCACAATAAATAACGTTTACATTGTTTTCTATAAAACATGAGTCTTGGCTGTTGTTTAAAGGAGAACTAAACCCTAAAAATTAATTTGGCTAAAAACAGCATGTTTTATATAGTGAACTTATTGCACCAGCCTAAAGTTTCAGCTTGTCAATAGCAGCAATGATCCAGGACTTCATACTTGTCACAGGGGGTCACCATCTTGGAAAGTGTCTGTGGCACTCACATGCTCAGTGGACTCTGAGCAGCTGTTGAAAAGCGAAGCTTAGGGGTTGTCACTAATTATACACCAGAAAATGAGGTTTATCTGTAATATAAGCTGATGCTACAGGGCTGATTATTAAAATCTGATGCTAGTTGCACTGGTTTCTGTGCTGCCATGTAGCAATTATCTGTATTAATTACTAATCAGCCTAATACTGTGACATTTATATTCTTCGGGGCACATTTATTAAAGGTCAAAAGGTAAAAATTTTAATAAAATTCGAATTTTTAAAATTCGAATTTCAAAGTAATTTTGGGCTACTTCGATAATCGAATCGAATTCGAATGGAAAATATTCAAAAATAAAAATTTTCGAATTTCAAAGTACGTGCCCTATAAAAATCATTTGACTTTGAATATATTCGCCACCTTAAAGTGGCCGAATTGCCATTTTAGCTTAAGGGGGACCTCATAGAACCTGTCCTAAGTTCCAAGAATTCGAAGGATTTCGTGGAGAATAGACTTATTCAATCAAAATAGGTAAATTTTTTGATTGAAAAAGCCCTTTAAAAAAACTTCGAGGGTCGAATTTCAAAGTTTTTTTTTACTTCTAAAATTCGGCCCTTACTAAATCTTCCCCTTTGTGTACTGTATTTTGTGAGTCTGTAAGCTCAGTAAGTGACAGCAGCACAGAGCATGTGAATCAGCAGAAAAGAAGATGGGGAGCTACTGGGGCATCTTTGGAGACACAGATCTTTACTGCTAAAGGGCTTTGGTTCCCTTCTGCTGGTACAGAAGCACAAAACATAATGTACAACATTTCTAACTACTTCTTTAGTTTAACTTTACTTGTCCTTTAAGGCTGAGGGCACACAAGGTACCGAATCGTTATTAAGGGAAGATCAAGAGGATCCACTACTGGGCTGTATTTTTTTTTAAAGATTTTATTTATCCAGCTTGATACATCCATAGTAAATAACAGTTCAAGTACGTAACTGTCTGTCAAATCCAACTGGGTTGTATTTTACACTTTGGAGGTAAAGAGGCAATTGGCCAAGATTGTCATAATTTCTCAGGTCTTCTTAAATGTGCTTTCACCATATAATTTAATACTATATGCCCATGGGATATAGCAATATTTTATCTATATTGAGTATTATGTATATTGAGCACCACTGTTGAAAAAAATAATTTTCAAAGTATTTACGATTTGTTTTGCTATTCATATTCAAACAATTCTGGCACACTTGTACATACAGCTGTAGCCTTGAATTAAATTCTCTACCTAATGCATACTATAAATAATGACAAAATCATACATATACTGTAGGCCTTTCTTTGAAAGATTTAATTGAATCAGCACACTTACAAAGCACAATGAAGGCTGACTTGATAATCATTTACGATGTGCTTTGTTTCAGGTAATAATTGCAAGTCACAAATGAGCTTATTTGTTTTTTCCTCAAATGAGCACTGTACTTTCCAGGTAAAATCTGCAAAGAAATAAGAGATTTGTCATCCAAACCATAACATTACAGCTACAGTACATTATGTACATTATAAGTAATGTATGAGTAATGTATGTATAAGTATTGTAGATGAATTTGCAAGTTAGCTATAAGGTTTAGTGTTTTGCTCTACAATCCACAAACCAATGTATGTATAACAGGATGGGACAACAGAAGAGAATTGGCATCAGTCTAGGACAGAGCTTTCAGAAAGGAATGTGTTTATGACAAGGCTGTGAAATAGTCACATTGTATAATAAGATAAGCATGTAATACATTACATATGTTGCAATATCCACAATTTCAAAATGGATTAAGTTGGTGCAACCCTGTTAGTTGATGGGATCTATTAACTGAAAACCCATTATCGAAAAAGCTTTAAAATATAAATATGTCATATTTCAGTGAACAATTCTTATGTTTTGACTGATTTCCATTTTTCTCTTTCATAAACAATACTTTGTTTTAATGGTTCAATGGTTTGAGTAGCCTCATGTAAACACCCCTTTATCCATAATAACAAGCATTTCAGATACAGGTATGAGATCTATGTGGAAAAACAGTATTCATATATCATCATAGACTCAATTTTAAGCAAATAATTTGTTTAGTTTTTTTTATATTTCCATTTGGTCCTGTAATAACAAAACAGTGCCTTGTACATGAAGGTAACTAAGCTACATGGATCCATATAGGTGGCAAATCAATCCTTCTGGGATTTTTTAAAACTTGTTATGTTTAGGTGTTATGACTCAAACAGTGAAAGTGCCCCTTATCCAGAAAACCCCAACTCCCAAGCATTCTACATAATATATCCCATGCCTGTTTCATTTATTTTAAAGACTAAGGGGCCGATGTACTAAATTCACATGAATAGATCGAATTCAATTGAATTTTGAACGTAGGATTTATTTGCTTGGTCGAATATGCAAATTTCATCGAATATCGAATGGTCGAACGATCAAATACATTCAAATAAATTCGAATGAACGAATATTCATTCGATCAGCAAAGGATTAAATTTTTTAAGTTTCTTCGATTGCCTACTTTGGCAGATTGGACCTACCAAATTGTAATAGAAGCCTATGGGAGCACTCCCATAGGCTTCTGAGGCTAAGTCCTGATCGCATAGGATTCCTACGATCAAAGTCTTCGATCGTACGAATCGTACGAATCAATTGAATGATCGAATGATTTATTCGACTGATCGAATAAATTATTCGACTGATCAAATAAATTTGTATTCGATCGTCGAATGATCGAATATCAAATAAAAGGTAGCATAAAACTATTCGTTTAGCATTCGACGATCGAATGTTAATCGAATATCGAATTTGGTCGAACTAATTTTGGGGAATAATAGTAAATTTGCCCCTTAGTGCAAACAGGAAGCCCTATTTATGTAAGAAGTAAATCGGCATTTATAATACTTACCTTTTATGAAAATCTCCTCTGGCACTACTTGGACCAGAATAATGGTTTATTAATCTGCTTTGACTCCTTCATACGGTTAAAGCCAAGCTCATAGTTCTTACACACGTGTTTTTGGGTTTTTTTGCATCGTTCTAAGCACGTCAAAATGCATATATTGTGTTTCTATGAGTTTTATTTAAAGCAACTGTGTCTCTGTGATTTCCAGATGCAACCCTCTATTGAATTGTCTTATGACTGTGTGTCAAGTGCAAAAAATGCAGCATGTTCTAAAATATTTAATGAAACTTCACTGTGATAATTTAAAATTCTAAATGCACATGAGTACAAACAGACAGAACATAATGGAATAAATTAGCTGGTGCATTAAAGGAACAGTAACACTAAAAAATGAAAGTTTAAAGTAAAGAAAAAATCATGTACTGTTGCGCTGTGCTGTTAAAACTGATCTGTTTGCTATACACTACTATAGTTCATATATACAAGCTGCTAAGTAGCAATGGCGGAAATTGAAAAACGGCTAAATGGCACAGGATAAGTAATGGATAACAGATAGCATTATGTTCTACAGGGCTTATCTGCTATCTGCTGTGTAACTTGAGCCTTTTCTCCTTTGACTAGCTGCCCCCATGGCTACACAACAGCTTATTTATATAAACAATAGTAGTGTGTCTGAAGCAAACATTGCCGTTTTACCAGTGCAGGGCAACACTGCTTTGTATTTTTATTACTTTAAAACAATTTCATTTTTTTATGTTACTGGTCATTTAAAGTGTGCTCAAACCTGCATCTCAAGCACACACACAAAAAAGAGGGTATAAGAGCCCTAAAAGTGTGATGCAACTACAAAACCAAGTACTAATTTAAAAGTAATACACTTAATTAACAGAGACTGCATTTGGAGGGATGGTTTTATGCAGTTTTCTGTTGGCAGGAAGGTCTGCAGGCATATGCTCAATAATCTCTGTTTTCTTTTAAGTGGAGCTGTTAAAGAATGAGTGACTACAGATGTTTCTTGATTCACCTTTTCCAGTTTTCTTACATAAGAGAATGCTATTCTGTCTCCCTCTGTTTTGTTACTCAGCACAATGACAAGATATATCACTATGATTTATCTCTGTTGTCCATGCACTTAGGAAGGACACACATTAGCATAAAGTCTACTTACCTTCTAGATGGATATTTGATGCAAAACTTGCCAAAAACAATTTCTTTAACTCAGCAACTGCATTTTGGCTTGAGAAGTTTGTATTTGAATTATCCCAGAGGCAACATGAAACATATTCTTGTGTTTTTAAATCAGGCAAACGGGTACATCTAAAATTCGACCTGCCCTCTGAAGTATGATACTCCCCTGGGATTTCTGTCTTATTCTGTAATATTTCAGTCAACAGTGGATCACTGACTGAATTGTTGGCCAATATGCAGGTCAAAAAGAAATCAGAAGGCTGAGTCAGGTACCTCTCAGAATAAGCTGCTGTTATTTGGATGTATCCTAAAATAAAATAACAGAATATGTATGTAATTAAAAATATGTATCAGGATTTTCAAATCACCAAAAATTAAATGTTGGGGGTTATTTATTATAGTCTGAATGCCAAAAACGATAAAATCCAAATTTTTTGTGGAAAAAAACTCAATTTTTTCTATTACACCCCAAGGCTTCTAAAAGCTGAATCCGAAAATACTCAATTTCCAAGCTGTCAGGGTCCTGTAGAAGTCAATGGCAAAGAAAGGTCCCATTTCAAATTTGCAGATACTGTGACTTGGTCTGCACTGAGTTTCACCCAAAAAATAAAAAAAATCTGGGGTTTTGAGCGATTTCATAAAGAAATTATACCATTTTGGGCATAAAACAAAAAAAAAAGTTTTTTTTCCCGAACCAATTTTATCAAGTTTTTTCAGTGATGAATAAGGTCAAATCGTGGATTCTAGTTTGGTCTGAAAATCAGAAAGAATTTATTTTGATAAAGCAGCCCATTTGTGTTATTCATAACCTGCACAAAAGCTGCCTGATGGCTGTGACTATTGAGCTGAAATCATTTATTGATCACAACAATAACTGTTTTGTAGTAATTATGTTCAGCTAGATTAAAATTATAGAACATTAGGTATACATTACATCACGAAACACATTTGCAGGGTTACATGCATCTAAATGAGATTATGGTAAGGCTGTTCAGATGTTAGTCTGTGGGCTGGATCAGGTTCTCCATGGGTTATTTGTGCCCCTCCCCAGTCTGCTCAAGGGCTTCTCATGCAGTAAAATATGCATGGAAAAAGATAAAAAGCATGGGTCAATAGAAAACTCTTGTTTGCACAGGAAATCTTACAGTTTCACTAAGGGGCCTAATTACTAACATTTGGATTTCTTTTTTTCATGAATCATATGTCTTCTCTAAAATTTGTGGCTTTTTTTAAAGAAAACAAACCTTAAAGTTAAAAAACCCCTACCCCCCTACCTTACATAGACCCCCCTACCTTACATAGACCCCCCTACCCTACATAGAGCCCCCTACCCTACATAGACCTCCCTCCCACTCCCCAGCCTAAGTGTTACCCTGGGCAAATGCCCCTAAGACTTTACTTACCCCTCCGTGCAGATTCTGTCCAGTGGAGTTCATGGGCTCCATCTTCAGACGATTTGGTAATCTTCAGAAAGAGACTGGCGATTCGGCAATTTTTGTGAGTTTTGGAACATGTGAACTGCGCTTTCACCACTATGCTGCTCTCATTCCGAAGATTACTGAAGTGACTGAAGATGGCTGCCGTGAACTCCGCTGGACAGAATCTGCAACAAGGGGAAAGTAAAGATTATGGGGCAGTTGCCCAGGGTAACACTTAGGCTGGAGGAGGGGTTTGTGTTGGGTAGGGGGGTAGGGTTTTTTTTAACTTTACAGTTTGTTTCTCTTTTGAGTGTTAAAACCACAAAAAACTTTAAAGAAATTACATCTCCAAGTAAAAGCAATCAAGGTCCCGAAGAAGTCAATGTGTGTGGTGCAGATCCTACTGGACCTTTTTTTTTACCATTCAGGCTATTTTTTCACTTGTAATTGTCAAAAAATTCACCGTTTTAGTGGTTTTGGAGATAGTGTTATATTTTTAGATCGTTCAGCCATTTTTTCCGTTTGTACTTTTTATGTTCTGACCTTTTAATAACTGTCATGGCAATTATGGTTTTAGAGAGATAGATTTTAAAAGGCAGATTTATCAAGGGTCGAATTTAGAAGTGAAAAAACTTTGAAATTCAACCATCAAATGTTTTTAAAAGAGGTTTTTCAATCGAAAATGGATCAAAAAGATCAGTTTTTCGAAATAAAACGTTCGAATCTTTTGATTGAATCATTTGATTCAAACAATATCCACCAAAAAATTTTGATTTTCAGAAACACTCTTTAGTCCCCCACAGGCTAAAACAGCAATTTGGCAGGTTTAACATGGTGAAGGGTCGAATTAGATTTTTTTTTTAAATAGACAGTACTTTGATTTTCGAATGGTAGAATTTTAAAATTTGAATAAAATTTTGGCCTATTCAATAGCCAAGTACCCAAAAATTACTTCGAAATTCGAATTCTTTTATAAACCTGCCCCTAAGTGTGGTTTCAGAAAGCTTCTAAGCCTTTAAGGGTATTGCTTCCAATAATAGTGCAATAAAGTAAATATCTGATAATATGAACCTTCAGTGTTTGTCTTAATGGCTTTAGGCAGATATACATCCATATCTACATTTTCAACAGGGGTACAGGTATTTCTACGGTTTCTCGGTTTTTAGATATCCAAAATAAGTAATATTTCAGAATATTTTCTTTTCAGTTGTCATCTTCTGCAGGATTATCTCTATATACATAAAATATACATACAGTACATATTTATACATAAAAACACTGGCATAAGTTTAAGAAGCTATGAAAAACAAAACTGCGATACCCACTTTCCCTGAGTTTCAAACATTGCTAATCAACAAGGTATCATACACCTCTATTAAAATTGTATTTAAAGACAACAAAATGCGAGGATTTTTTACTACTTCTGTAGAAATCTTTCGGAGAGGTCTAAAGGGCCCTTTTATGGAACAGCTGCAATGTTCTTGCTTCGGATGCAAGAGGAATGAGAAAGTGGAGAAAGAAATAATCATGTTTTACCTAATAATGGAAAAAGCACAGCATGCTAGAAAGAGCATGTGCTGTTGTCACAGAAACTCAATAATAATACTTTGGGGAAATTAGTGGACAAAACACAGCTAGGATTGTGCTGTACTGCTGCTATCAATCTAGCATGCAAGTTGTACAGGCTTTTTTTAATAAATAATTTAAGGGTGAATTGGGTTTAATGGCAAAATGGTTGCAGCAGAACCCCTTGCCAATTAGAAAACAAGCAAACAATGTTTGTAAAGTCTAACATCTTGACATAGATACGTTAAGCTGGGTGTCAGGATTTCTGTCACTTTGACTGAGTTGAGCAGCTTAATGACCCATGTATGTGTAGCACAGTGAATTTAGGCATATGAATTTTCACCAGATATTTCTGGTTTGCTAAAGCCTTTGGACTGTACCAACATGCTTACCAGGATTTGCAATGAGAACGTTTATTAGGACCAAAACAGGTTATAAGTGATTAAGTTATACCTTATTGTTTGATATAATCGATTAAATCAGTGGAGAACATATACCAGACTATGGGGGAAATTTACTGAAGGGCGAATTTTCACCTTTAAAGATTTGGCCGCACTTCGTGCAATTTCGTCAGATGTTTTTTCGCAGCGTAATGCAAAGTTACATCTCAGGAGATGACCACTGGCAAACTGTCGCCAGCAGAAATTCGTCAGCACATGCATTTCATGGTGAACTCGGTGCAGACCAAATTATCTGCCTTGTGAAACTTCATCAACACTTATACTTATGTCAATATAAATATGGCAGGTATATTCAGATCACATATCATATCTTTATTAGTGATGTTGGTGAAATAGCTGGAAGTGGCCACTTATTAAAAAATGTCCTAGACATGAGCCCACCCTAAAACAAATGTGGCAATGTAGCATGACCATCAAATGGTTATAAACTATTTTTTTTTTCAAAATTAACATTTACAACTTGTAAATGTAATTTATCACTTTTAGGTACAAAGGATATGATGTCATTGACATAAGATTGAGGAGGATGTAGCTTCATCTTATCAGTTCACCAGGAATAATGCTGGTGAAAAGGGTAACGTAGTGGCAAATTCACGTTTTGATGAATTTGCAGATTAACAATAATTCACCTGAGCTAAAATTAGCCCCGCGAAAGGGTGTGAAACTTCATAAGTGCTGAGCTCTTTCACTAGCCTGCTATAAATTGTCATGTAACTGCCCTTTAGTAAATTTGCCCCTATACCTATCTAATAAGTAAAGTAATGTAACCCCTTTTTGGCTGTATTAGACCAAAACCAACTAGCAATGATAGAGCATGGGCTACATGCGACCCTCTTTCATCAGGTAGGGCTTTCGCTAAGGGGAAAAGCCCTACCTGATGAAAGAGGTAGTTGAACTATAACTCAATACTGCCAGATGTGTGAAATAACAGTTGTTGGACACCAGGGGTTCTTTGCAAACAGGTAGAACAGGCTTTATTTAAAATACAAAGTGCCACAGGGTTGGTAATACTCACAACTGAGGTAGATACACACATGCCAGGTACAGTCAAGGATTAGTAGACACAGCATGAATCAACACCATAGGAGCAATAGCACTCTCCAGGATATCAATGCCTCCTGTGAACTGGACCCCACACATCAAACGTCGATCAGGGTTTAGCACCTTGCCTAAATTCCCTATCCGTACTGTGGATCCCTGCACTCCAGACAAAGTAGAGCCTGGGGAGAACTACTCCCTCTATCCTCCTCGATGGAGCTTGAGCTGCTCGTGCTAGCTAAATCTCTCTGACTCACTTTCACTAGAAAGTGCTATAACAAGCACTATCCTATCCACTGGCTTCACCTCTTTCACGGGGTCCCTGTACCCCGACTTCTCTAAAGGGGTTGTCCCTTTAGGGCCTAACACTTCTGGAGCCGTGTTGACTCCAGGCTCAATGGATCCACTGCCCAGCTCGACTGCTGCAGGCCAAAGAGGATGTGCCCCTCCCTGCAAGCACTTTTGTTACAGCACTGCAGGAGGCAGCCACACCCTATAACCAATAGGAATGTTACCAATATGTTACATGGGATCTAACCCAGCAACAGGGAAAAGGAAGGCACTAGGCAGGGAATGAAGCCATAAGGGCCGTTACACTTATGGGTCCTTGCAATTAAAACTCTGTTCTAGAAGTTAATATCTCCTCTGTATTATGGTGTATGTGTTCTGCTGTAGTTACTGTACTAGTGATGGGCGAATTTGTCCTGTTTCGCTCCACCAAAAAACAATTGGTGAAAAATTTATGAAAAGCATTGAAGTCAATGGGCATCAAAATTATTTTGACACGCATCAATTTTGACGCCTGAGACAATTTTTATACATGCGCCTACTTTGTCCAAAATAATTTTGACATGCAACTATTTTTATGTACACGACTGCTCCCAATTTTTTTTTGATGCAGCGGATTTTTTGCGGGTGAACTTTCACTGCAGTTTCGTGAATTTATTCATCAGCGGCAAACACGGAAATTCACTGTGAATTCTAACCTGCCAATTTTATTCTCGCATCACTAGTAGTTACTGTGTAAGGATGGACAAATTTGGCATGTTTCGCTTCGTGGAAAAATCGCTGCCGGCAAAAATTCAACAAAATGCAATAAAGTCTATGGACGAGAATTTTTGACCGAGATGACAGAGCTCACACAAGGGGATTATCAGACAACAAACCAACCAACATAAGAGTGCATGGTTTTGAGATGTTCTTAATCAATGTTATACTCATGGTTCCAACCACCTAAGCAATTAAGTAATTTTTATATTGTGGTTCAAATTTACTTGAAACATACCTAAAACAAACAATTAATCAAGTCAACTGAATCGTGTATTGTTTTAAAAATGTGTTCAAATGTTTTTTGTTTTTATTTCAGTCTACTCCTGAGCGTGGGGGTGTCTGGGTTGTGTTCTGCAGAACAGAATTCAATACCTTTATATTGTGATACTGTGATGTTTTTGCGGATATGGAATTAAACCTCGTCCTGTACTGTTCAAAAATCATACACACTCCCAGTGTCCCACACTCCTATAAGCGTCATTTCCACACCGAAATTCGTGAAAATATTTGCTCTTCCTTATTACTGTGTGTTGTGCAGCAACTTTACTGAGTTTGCACTGCAGATTAACTGAAGTTAATAGTGAAGCCCTGCAGAGCACATGATACATCCCAAAATGTCTGCTGTTGGAGGAATCTGCCCAGTTTGAGCAGCACCCTGTTACCTGATTATGAGTTTCTCGTCACACTGCAAGGAGATTATGTATCAACTAATGTATATTTTTTTTTGTTATACTGTATTCTATAAAAATCCTGAAATATGTTCCCTGGGGTATATAGTAGTAATAACTGCTTGTTGTAATGTAGGTGGGTTGGTGGCCTTGCTGTGTATATGCAAGACGACAATTCCTGTTTCCCCAGCCTCTCCAAAAAAGTGCGGCCCGGTGTACGGGAGGGAGGTCAGCAACACTCCCAACACTGTAAGGTATAAGAATTAACCCAACCCTCGAGTGTTGGGTTAATTCTTATACCTTGCTGTGTATATGACAGTGACTGTGTATTTCGTGCTGATTTACAGGTGTGCTATAACCTTGTTTTAAACGTGTATAAAAATGTTGAAAACAGGCCTTTCCAGATGGATATCTGTTTGTTTCTAATATATCTTGCAGGCCAAATATCATAATGGCCAATGAATGCAAGCCATGGATGATAGGCCTGCACAGGACCATCATTAAACTGAGAGCTGAACAATCCAATCACCGTAATTTGGCGCACATCTTGGGGTATGTCTGATTTAGGACATTTTATCATACTGTTAAATATTTGCAGTCATAGAAAAAGAGCTAATAAAGTGTGTATGATTTTTGAAAAACAGTACAGGATGAGGTTTAATTCCATATCTGCAAAAACGTCCGAGTATCACAATATGAGGGTATTGAATTCTGTTCTGCAGAACACAACCCAGACACCCCCACACTCAGCAGTAGACTTAGAAAAAAAAAACATTTTATAGTTTTTAATGGTTTAAATGCTTTTAACACATTTGTTAAATAATACATGATTCAGCTGACTTGAATAATTGTTTGTTTTTAGGTATGTTTCAAGTAAAGGAAATATAAACCACAATATAAAAATTACGTAATTGCTTAGGTGGCTGGAACCACGAGTGTAACATAGATCTCAAAACCATGCATCTACCTTATTGGTGATTTTCATTAGCTTCTTAATTATGTTGAGTGGGTTATCTGATAATCTCCTTGCATGACCTTTCTCATCTTATCTTATTTTATTTCCCTTGTTGAGACAGAGGTCACTCAAGAAAAGGCAATAGGTCTCCTTGACCAACAACAGGGAGACCTACAGAGTGCAAATAATGGGTGCTCAATTGCAGTGCTGCATATGTCTATGCATGTGTTATTAAAGGGCACAACTTGTCATCCTTTTCCAATCTGGCACTTGCACTATGTAAATGAGCCTGCATTACTTTTTACTTGTAATGGGGGGGGGGGCAGGATTGTTGCCAGTTTGTCCTTCCTTAAAAGTGCTGCCAACTTTGACTTGCTATCAGCCTCACACAATGTCATGTACTTACAGTTGTCTCCCTATGTCTTACACAATACATTAGTATACATTGACCCCATGTATTCATCTTCCTTTACCTGTTGCCCAGAATGTTTGGTATGCCAGCCATGCCCAGCATAAGGTCTGATTTTAAGAAATTTGCTTTTGTTTTATATTTTGGGTAGATTATTTTAACTGTAACACAGCTGCTTCTGAAGAACAGTTGGTTTTGATTTGTTACAAAACTGATTTTCTTTCCTTGCATGAAATATGAAACATTTGCCTCTAGCACCACTATTCAAGGCATTTATTTTCTTAATATTTGCTTGTTTTTCTTTTCTGTGTTTCAAACCAATCCATCATTTTACATCTTTTTCCATGCTTGTTTCAGCTTTCATGACTAAAGTCTCCTGTAAACTTATATGGATTGCATTAAGGTTTGTGAACCCTGGGAAATGGCATGCCTGACGTTTTTACTCCTTTTACCAGTCCCTACTAGACTGTATCTATATAAATATATATATAAATTATAGCTGGATTTATAGTAATATCAAGGCACCAAGCTTTTTGCACTTTGCACCTTGCCCCAATGTAATTTCTACATGGATGAAGTAAATTATTTACATCATTGGTCATCAAGGGCCATCTGCATTAATTATTACATAGAACCCTTTCAAAGGAATGTGCAGCAAATAGTTAAATAAATGGATTCAACAACCAATTTAAATATATATCCATTCTAACAAATCATACTGTATAGAATCAATTTTCTTTTGACATTTTAAAGGAGACTACAACTTTGAAGGTCATACAGTTGGGGATGGCAAAGACCAGATGGACGATGCAGCTGGCTGAATAGTAATTAATAGTCAAGTAGCAAAGGACTCTAATCAACTACATTTCATAGACACAGCAACTTGATGATTTGTCTAAATAATGCACTAATAGTACTGATGAAGTAGACTCTCCAAGAATGAAATACCTGGAGGCTGAGTGAATAATGGAAGCACTTAGCTTTGCCTTGCAGCAAATCATATAAAAATGTACTCATTGTATTATATAGAGCCATCTTCACAATAGCATGATGATGTATCTTTTATAAGAAATATTGTATATTTTATCTTTTATAATGAAAAAAAACTCACTACAAGTATTTCATTTTCTGCTTAAACTAGTGCACTGTGTTTCTGTGATTGCCATTGTTCAAATAACTATTTTCTCATCCATATTTAAAAGTAATAATGTGTTTGCAGGTCACCAGCTGGGGTTGGAGCTATCGAGGGTGTCCAATTATTTTAATGGCCCCCAGCCTGCATAAGAACAGACCTATGTATTTTTTGTTTTTTGTTTTTTGGGATGGACAGTCTATTAAACAATTACGTAAAATACATTTTATTAATTTTATTGCACACAGTGACAAAGCAATATGGCAAACTTACCTATGTGTAGAAAGAAGGTCAATAGCCCATGCCAAAATATATCTTGTTTCGGACAGTTTACCTGGAAAGAAAACAAAACCTGAACAACAGTTCTTTTAAAACACAACTGGCAAACGTTTGTGTTCCTCTTTATTCATGGATAAGATTATCATTCCTCTCAGGGTAAGTTCTTATTGATTTAAAGCTTTATGCTTTAAACTACAAATAAACTATAAGAGGAACAAACAAAAAACCTTGCACTGGCTTTTAATGAGCTGCTGGTTCATTTGCCAAGTTCCCGACACAAATATTATTTGAATTGTCTAAATGTGCCCTAAATATATTTTTATAAGTGAAGGATAAAATGATACTAATTAATTCTGCTTGAGTCATTCAGAAAACAGCAATGGGTCATTTTAAGGTGAAACCAGAAAATCACTAATGTTAAACTGACCTACAATTTCCTTTCTCAATGCTGCCATTGTGCTGGTTTGGACGCACTATAAATTGGCAGCATGAAAAACATACAACATGCACTATACATTCCAAATCTTCAGTGGAAAAAAAACAAACAAATTTTTCGGTATTTATTATACCCCGAGCGTGGAAAAAGTTGAATCTGAAAATCTGGCATCTCAGAACTGCCAAGGTTGCATATACGTAATTCAATGGGAGAAGTCCCAAAGATATCTTGATTTTCGTGCAATAATCTGAGAATTTTGTGGTTTGTGGGCAAAAATCTGAAAAATTCATACATTCTTTTTTTCACAATTTTTTCAGGTTTTTTTCCAGCACAGTAAATGTTCGGGAAAATGTATTGATAAAAAATGGGAAATAATTAGATAAATTCAGACTTTGATAAATGGGCCTCTCTAGTCAGAAAACCAGTAGCACAAATAAGCTTTTTCCAGTTAACTAGGAATCCAGGTTTAAACCTTAATGGCTAAGTTAAACCATGTTGAGAACACAGCAAAGATGCCTTTGGTAATGCCCAATTGTTAAAGTTTAAAATAAATACTAATAATTTCCTCCCTGTGTACATAAGGTCACTGAACTGTAGCAGCACCCAAACTATTGTACTATACACCAGCCCAAACCATTCAAAGCAATCAAACATTGCCCTACAGAATTCATTTTGTAGTAGACTGATCAAAGCTCATTGCTAACTGATTGCTGCATGAGCAAATCTGTATCATTGCAGATAATAAACCTACTGTACTGCCACCAATTTATTTCACTGGTCTAGTGCAGTTACAGTGCTGCAAGAAATTGGGGTCATTTACCATGACCCAGAATGCAATTACTAGCAAAATGGCGCCTCTAAGTTGCATCCAGGGTGTTGTTGAGCACTGCAGAGCCCAGATGAACACTGACTGATAAGCAGTTCCCTTGTACTTTACCCCAGCTCAGCTTTAATTAATTCTGATTGGAAGCAAAGCCAGCCTAGTGGGTGTATTTAAAGTTTACATGATTTTCTAGTAGACTAAGGATATGAGAAAGATCCATTGATCCAGAAAACCCCAAGCCACAAGGATTCTGGATAACAGGTCCTATACCTTGTTTATATATGTATATTAACTGTATATTAACTGTATATACAGTAATATATATATATATATATATATATATATATATATATATCTCAAGCAAACAAAGCATGGCAGTCACAGGACTTTGGAATATGGTGAAAAGAAATAAAGATTATTTATTCCAATGTTTTGGTCTTCCTTGAGACCTATGTCAAGGTGTATATATATATATATATATATATATATATATATATATATATATATATACATAAATGCTTCATTGCAAATAATTACTTCACTTTTCCATGCACATTTACATTTAAAGGCTGATTTAGTAACGGTCGAATCGAAGATTCTAAATTTGGATTTTCAAGTTTTTTTTTATGGTAAAAACTGTCAACTTCAACTAGGGAGTTATTCAAATTTGATTTGAGTTTTTAAAAAAATTTTAATTAAATTTTCGAGATTTATCTTACTCTGGTCCAATTTGCTGGAATTGCTGTTTAAAGCTGGCCATAGATGTAACGATTACAATCTTTCTTGGAAAAATATTTTTCCAAGAAAGATAGTTTGTTACAATACACACGTGTAGAGCTGAATTGTCAGATATACAGGTAGAAACACTTGAATTCTACCTGTATCTGACGATTCAGCTCTAAACAGTGGGTGATGTTTGGGTGCCTTCAAAGGCACCTGATCAAATTTTCTGTCCAGCACAATCGAAGAGCCAACCGATATCCAAGTCTTCTGTCGATATCGGTCGGCTCATTTCCTACTATACACGCACCAAATATCGTATGAAAATTTGTTTCGTACAATATTATTGGTGCATCTATGGCCACCTTAATTCAATAGGAGACATCCAGGGATCAATATGCAGCCTTCCTGACATTAGAGTATCAAATTAGATTTGAATTCTTGGGTCCATCTTATTCACTTGAGTTTAAAAATTTCGATTTTTATAATGAATTTCCATTGGTTGAATTTCGAATTCATGATGTGCCTCTTTGTGTAAGTACCAGCTATGCTACAATACCACCACAAAATATCAGTCCTCACTATTATTTTTTGTTTGGCATATTAAAAAATGTTAATTTTCATAAAGAGAATGGCACAAAATTGCATTTAAAATGAGAAATGGGCAGTGACTGTACCAACATATAGTTAAGAGAAGCATATTCATCAGATATAAATGTGTGCTCCCATGCCATTGCATCAGATATCAGATCAGGAAGGCTGCAATGATGTAATACTTTCTGAATCATTCTCTGAGAATAACAATATTGGTAATGCATTGTATGTTGTAAGCATAGATATGGAATGAAGCTACATTCCTAAATAAAACCGATGATCCAGAAATGTGCCCCATGTCTTTTCCTTTGATTTCATTAGTTTTTTTTGTAGATCTGATTGTTCATCTTTAGAGAGGTGTATTAGACTGTTGTTTGAGAAGTAAATGGTCACTGTCATCCTTTATGGTAAATTAGCTATTCTGCTTCAAGCCAACGCAGTCAAACATTGACATAATATTAAACTATAGGCCTTCCCACTATGCATAACCCAAACAGATACTTGTGACACAATAAGCACCCCTACAATACAGTCAAGAGAACTAAAATTGGCCTGAATGTACAGCTTCCCCAGATCAGAGCCCAATAAGTGGATGCCATTGCCTGCAATCTTACATGGAATGTGGGGTTTCCAGACTGGAAAGATCTGCTTCTTCTGTATCAGGGGTATCCAACATTTTGGCTTCCCTGGGCCACATTGGAAAAAGAAATATTGTCTGGGGCAACACATGAAATACACAACACTTTTTTTTTTTAGAGTAAAGAAAATACACAGAAAAGAACTACAATACCAGTTGGATAACCAGGTGGAGCTGGAATATGGGACACCTGTGTACCAAATAGTCTTATTATTATATTAGTATTACTAACTTCTGCCTACTTCTATATCCTTTGAAAACATGACATGAGTGTTTCAAGCTGGGCCACATTCATATCCATCCCAGGCCACAGGTTGGACACCCCTATATGCTTCTATCTCTCTCTCGCTGCCAGTAAATGTAAGGAACACATTTTGACACACCTTCCCTACATGGTCACATTAGCCATGTTTTCTTCCTGCCTCCTCCCCATAGTAAGTGATAGAGATGGTACAGCTGAACTGGCCATTCTTATTTCTGGTGCATTCAAGTTATTACTTTGTTCAAAAAGACATAGGAGTCAAATGACCAAGAGGGTTTAATACATTTGCAAATTTCCAATGGTTCACTTGGAATGAAGCCAATTAGCAGAACTTGCTGCAAAAGTGTTTATTTCCAGGACATGTAATGGGCTTTCAGTCCGAAACATGTAGTGGAAATAAACACTTTTGCAGCAAGTTCTACTAATTGGCTTCATTCCTAGTGAACCATTGGAAATTTGCAATTATATTTCACCTGTGGTGGGGGCGTGCACTAGGAATTAAAGAGCCTCGAATGTGCTGCACTTGGTCATCTGTACAGGTTTAATAGATTTGCCTTGCCATATATTTTCCTTCCTTCCCATGTCCCTCATATTTTACACATAACCTCTTTAGTACTACACACTACCCTATCCCTTTCTTGATTCAGTTTACAACGCTGCACCTGTCAACCATTTTTTTTATACTAATTGTATAAACATACAACTTTCACTGTAGAATACAATGTTTTCATACAGCTCAGTTGTGCATTTCTGCTGGTCCCCACAACATGTGCTTTAGACAGCAAGGGGCAAATTCACTAAGATCCGAAAAGTCGCTAGCGTTCGCTGCACTTCGCCAGACAAATTTTTGCCAGGGCTACGCAAATTCACTAAAGTATGAAGTACGCTCAGGTCGGCGAATGGTAGCGTCGTTTCGCTAGGCAGAGCGCAGTTACACTAGCGAAGCCTACAGTGGGAACTTTAACGTATAAAAGAAATATACTGTATGTTACAGCCACTACATTCCACTACACAAGCCCACGAAACCTTTAATAAATAAAATAATGTTTTCCTATAGCCCTACATGTGCCCCCTATATAGTTATGTTGCCATATGTTAGGAAATGTAGGGGGGGAAGGAGGCTAACCCCCCAAAAAAAATCTTTTTCAGACTATCACCCTCAAATGGTAAAACACACCGGCGGTTTTTTGGGACTTTTTTGTTCAACCTCCTATCTATTGTATTGAACAGTCACCTGAACCACTGGGGACTGGCAGTTTCCATAGTCTATGGATCAGTTTTAGACGAAGGCACAGTTCTTGTATATGCAATATACAGGGATGATGCTGGTAATGGTGAATAATTAAGCAACAGAGATGCAAAACCTTATCTGTATTTGAGACTAACTGAAGTATACTAATAAAACAATGGGTTAGCCTACAAAAATAAATGATTACTCATCCCTTTACATTGGAACAAAAGTCAATGAGCAAAGATTAGACAAAAAGGTCCTAACAAATTATCCTCATATTACTTAAAAGTTAGACGTGAGGCTTATTTATTAAGCTCACCTTCAGTTGTTATTGTGCCAAATTTGCCACAGTCATTGCACAAATTGGAACCATTCATTAATGGCACTGGCATCTAGTCGCTCCATGTTTTTTTTACTCAAAGAAGCTTTATTCAAACAAGCACATAGGTTAACAGAGAAAGTAGACCACCTGGTCTCCGATGCAATTGTTATACAGAGAAGGGCATACATTCTAATACATTGTAAGTTATATGTTAATTTAGTGCCATATTATATGGTACTTATTATATTAGCCTACCACATCCTAAGCATTGGGATCATTTCCCTCCCTTCCCAGGTCGTTCCAGTGCCGCCAAGTCACTATATACTTTAAAAGTTGACCTCTTTTGTCCAGAATGGTTCTTTCCAGTTTGGCTAGATCATTCATTGCTTTTGTCCATTCCGAGTGTGTCGGGGGTAGGGGGTCTTTCCAGTGCAATGTGACAAGCCTCCTGGCCTGAAATAAGGCTTTTGTAACGAAGTGCAAAGTGTTAGTGTCCAGAGATACTCCAAGGTCAATAGAAAGTAAACAGTTCCGTGCATCTCCCTTTCCCCAGTCAGGTATTTTAGCGGACAACCATGAGGTTATACCAACCCAATACGGTTGAACAATGGGGCAATCCCACAGTGTATGCAGTAACGTAGCCACATTTATTTTACACCTGATGCAGTTGGGGGTTGGGGAAAGTTTCATGACATACAGTCGGTGTACAGTATAGTAAGCTCTATGAATAAGGTACAATTGCAGCAGCGAGTGCTTATATGAGTGAGCCACTATTTTGGGAGTGCACAGTACCCATTCCCATTGGTCATCATGAATAGTGCCCAGGTCAGCTTCCCAAGCATCCCTTGCTTTGAGGTCTGTGTTTATATATGCTGGCTTACTTAGCTGCTTGTATAGTATGGAAATTTTCCTTTTGTGGTTAGTTTCCAGGAGAGCATCTACTATTGGGGAGTCCGCGATCACTATCCCTTTGTCATGGGAGAGTTTAGTTAGTGTTACATTCACCCTGTGGTGAGTTAACCATTGGGTGCTAGGGAGATCCCTTTCCTCCATTAGACGAGGCAATGAAATAACTTGGTCGTCAACCCATATGTCACTTAGGGTGTGTATGTTTAGGTCTAACCAAATTCTGGGGGGGTTCACCCTGGCTAGTGCTGGGAATTCTGCGTTGTGCCATATGGGGGTTTGTGGAAGATAGGCCACATGATTCACCATCTTATGTGCCAGTGTCAGCACTTCGCCCTGTAGTTCCAGTAGTGGTGAGCGGGTCGCTTGTGGCTTCTTAATCAGTACCATGGGCCAAACTGCAGCTGGGTAAGACCCAACTGTGGACCACAGGTGGTGAAGTGGGGGGGATAGGTCCTGATGCATCATTGGTAGAATATGTGTAAGTTGGGAGGCTATATAATAGATATGCAGATCTGGGAGAGCCAAGCCCCCACAGTCTCTGGGACGCATTAGGGTAGTCAGGCGCAACCTAGGCCTTGAGGTGCCCCAGATAAATTTACCGCAGAGGCTGTGCACTACCTTAAACATTTTTTTGGGTATAAGGATCGGTGCGTGCCATAATATATACAGCCATTTTGGTAAGATAAACATTTTAATAAGTTGGACCCTTCCCGCAGGACCTATTGGGAGGGATTCCCAATGTCTGAGTTTAGTTCGAGTCCAGTGAACCAATGGGTCCATATTGAGCTCTATGAATCTCATCAGGGGTAGTGCTACCTGGATGCCCAGATATGTTATTGAGTTTGCAATTTCCAAAGGGCAGTCAAGAAGGTGTTCACCCTCTTTTTGCCTATCAACTAGGAGCAGTACTGACTTGGCAGTATTAGTCTTAAGGCCTGACAGAGCTCCAAATTTTTCGGTCTCTTCGATTAGGTGTTGCAGTGACTGTCCCCTGTCCCCCAGATACACCACCGTGTCATCAGCGTAGAGTTGGATTTTTTCCATATGTGAGCCTTGCTCAAATCCCTTGATGTGGGGATGAGTCCGAATTGTCTGGGCAAATGGTTCTATCGCCAAGGCAAATAAAAGGGGGGAGAGGGGACAGCCCTGACGCGTCCCTCTGCCAAGCGCAAAGCTTGGTGTACTCAATGAGTTGAGTCGCAGGGAGGCAGTGGGGCGTTCATAGAGGAGCTTTGTCATTTTAATGAAATTAGGTCCAAAGCCAAATGATGTCATAACCTGCCACAAGTAAGGCCATTCTACAGTATCGAATGCCTTAGCTATGTCTAAGGCAGCTATTGCTCTTGTACCCACATTGTCATGTGATAGTGAGAGGTTGAGATACAACCGTCTAGTGTGTAAACTAGTGGTTTTGCCGGGGATGAACCCTATTTGGTCGGGATGAATAATATGAGTTATGACTTTCCCCAGCCTTTTAGCCAGTATTTTGGCGTATATCTTCACGTCCGCAGTTAATAGTGATATTGGGCGAAAGGATTCGCAAAGTTGCGGATCCCTTCCTGGTTTGGGAAGTAACACTATTGCTGCGTCGTATAAGGATTGCGGGAGTTGCCCTATGACTAAGGCTTCATTGAACATTTTCAATAGTAGAGGGGCTAAGGTCTTGGCATGCCTTTTGTAAAATTCAATGGGGAGCCCATCAGATCCTG
>CM044437.1:75969625-75988879 GCA_024363595.1 Xenopus borealis
GTGTGGTCTTTTAACTGTGATGTGGAGTGGGCGGGATCAGGGGTGGGGCTTTGGTGCCAGGGTGGGCGGGGCCAAACAATTTGTTGTATGGGCCCCCGGGATGTCTAATGGCAACCCTGCAGCCAAATGGCAAACACATGCTTATCAGATAGGTGTAAAAATGCCACACAACATAGGACAGTGGATTTTTATGTAGTTAGATAAAAAAAACGCCATTAACATTCCAAACGTGTTCAATACAAATGCAATGGTAGCTAACGCACATTGCTAAAATTCAATTCGAAATTCGATTTCAAGATGGCACCAGTGGTGCTATATTACTAATGGTGTCCTTTGTCATTATGTTTAATACAAGCTGATTTCAGCCAGGCGCTAACTTTCACATATATATGCCAAGTGTGGAATTAGCCTAAAGTGACCTGGACTTAGTATACTGCAAAATATAGCCTCCTCTTTTGGGTAAATAAGATCCAAGATAAAAAAGGCACAACTTATGTATTAGAGTAAAATGATTTTCTTGGCTGTATGAGTTCTGTCTCTTCTATTCAGTGGATATAACACAGCAGACACCCAGTCTTGTGTCTATGATATAACAATAGATTTACATAACATTTTTTTAAACAAAACTTCCAAAAGTCCTACCAACCATCCTTATATTACATCTATCCACTGCTGCATGTTATTTGTTATCACACAATATTTTAAAGGGATACTGTCGCATGAAAACATTTTCTTAAAAAAACATCAGTTAATAGTGCTGCTCCAGCAGAATTTTGCAATGAAATCTGTTTTGTTAAAGCGCAGATTTTTTATATTTAGTTTTTAAATTTGGCATGGAGTTAGATAAGATGTCCATTTCCAAGGTGCCCCCAACAAAGTGATTTGTGCTCTGATAAACTTCAGTGACTCTTTTCTGCTACACTGCAACTTGGAGTGATATCACACACCCCAGTGGCCTATCAACAGCCTATCATCAGAACAATGGGCAGCTAACCTGATGGGGGCTATCTGACACCACTACTGAAGGAATTGTTTGCATTGCTTAAATTTCTCCCTAGCCCCACCTAGCGGTAGTCATGAGAATAACACCAAGCAGCAAAATCCCCTGCTTTTTCCTGCTTGGGTGCTATTCTCATGCCAACAACTAGGTGGGGCTAGGCAGCACGACATATGTAGTATAAAAGTACAAGGAGAAGGGGAGAAACAGTTCCATCTTGAAGTGCTGGCTCCTTCTCAAAGCTGAGAATCAGGCACAAAGCATTGAAATAGCTGTCTCCACACCAATATTAAAGCTAAAAAATTAATTTGTTGATTCAAAAATCACATGTTAAATGGGAGTGAATTATTTGTAATGTAGACAGTGTCATTGAAATAATGAGTAAATAAATGAAATAAAATGTAAACCATAAACATTATGACATTACCCCTTTAAATTAGAAAGGTATGTTATTAGGTAAACCTAAATGGACATTTTAGGAGCAATCTCTGTACTTTAATCTCAGAAATCCTTCTGAAACTACAGATTCTCTCCTGTCTTAATAGCTTGCCCTATAGTACTTATGAAAAGCTATAGAGCATTGTGTTGTTATAAATGTTTGCCTTCTCTGTAATGGCAAATCTATGGAACCTGCAAAATGTATACTTTGACATAGATAAAGAGACAATAAGTAATAAATCATTATCAGAGAACAATTGAGATAAAATCGATCCATGTTGATCAGCAGGATTCTTGATCTTTATATGAACAAACAGGTTATTACTAAAAGATATACTTGAAATGAGAGTGTGCCACTAGAAATAATTACTTACATTACATAAATACCCCCACACAACAATACAGAAAATCTGCAGACAGAATGGTGATGTTTCTAACAACACTGATCCCAGCTAATATGTGAAGTTGTCCACTATCAAACTGCAAAGCAATGGAGCTCCTCAAAACATACACGCTTGCCCCAATGCAACTTCACTTCAACTTAACTTTAGGCTTCAAAATACAGAAGGTGATTCCAAAACCATTAATAGGATCACCGCAGATTATAGACTCAGTATCCGGCACAGTAATGGTCACAGAGGAACACTTACATTATACCTACTTTACTAGAACTAACATCACTCTCCCTGTATCTTGCAATATACCCACAGTAAAACACATTCAGCTGTAGCTGTAAATCACAGGGGTATAACAAAAGAGATAACATGCATTTTACCATCTTGTGGACTTCTCAGCAATAGCCCGAGAGTGTGAGAAGTTGCTGCCTTCTGTCAGTGTGAGCTGCTGCAGATGTGACTGTTGTGTGAGAGTGTGAGCGTGTCACACCCCCATGTATATCCACTGCTGCTTCCACACACAGGGGAGGGCACACAAGCTGACTTAATGGCTGCAGTGGTGAATCATAATGTGATGTTCATCCAGGGGTAAACTAAGTAGGCAGAGCTGACAACAAGAGGGCATGAGAAGACTCAGTAAATACATCAATATTCATGGCAGATTCAAAGAACACAATTACTAGAATAAAAATATTCACTGTAATGTAACAATTACCTGATACATCAATATGAAAACATGTGGATATATCCGCATACATAATCCGACAACCTTTCTTTTTTCCTTAATGCCTTATAAGTTGTCTTTCAGCTTTTCTGGTCTTCTTTATTGATGGATTTGCTTTAATTATGTTTATTTATATGTAATGGGGATTTTTATACCTAATAAACTTTTTGGTATATTGCATGTAGTGATGATTTCAGGTCTTGCTTTACTGCACAGAAATGTCTCATATAGGTAAAAGAAAATTGCAGGTAAAGGATTACTTGTCAGAAATGCTTATGACCTGGGGTTTTCTGGATAATGGATCTTTCACTAATTTGAATCACCATACCTTAAAGTGATGGTTAACTTTTATATTATATATATATATATATATATATAATTTTTTTTTTTTTTTTTAAATAGTTTTTATTTTGTTTTCAGGAAAAAAAGAAGAGCATACAGAAAGGAAATATAACCAAAAACATCATGGCAGTAAAGATTGTGACATTTTGCAGTAGTAAGGAATAATATGTTACATTGTGTTGTACAATAATAAACATATGTTATTTTACATTTCTGTCATCTTGTCCTTATTTGTGCATTGGCTACCTGCTAACCCAGCTGGGCTTAATTTGCCATTAGAGAAAAGAGAAATAATGTCACCATTATAAATGAACAAAGTTGAATTTGTATCCGTTAGGGTTCTGTCTGTGTATTATATTGCTAAGGGTCAAGGCTAATTCCAAAGCTCGCCCAAAGTTAAGGGCAGTAATGTGCATACAATGGGAGCTAGTGTCACCGTTCTATACCTCTATATTGGCTCCAAAGGTCCCAAGTCATGTGGAATTTATCCTTTTCCCCACTGGCTGTATAAGTGAGTTTCTCCATGACCATATAATTATTTAACTTGATATAGATCTAAGTGAGGGGTTTTCCATGCATTGACAATGGTTTGTTTAGCTGCTGAGAATATGTAGCTGATCAGCCTTCTACTGTATTTATTACTACCTGCTACTCTCCCGTGAAGGAGTGTTGTAGCTGGAGACTTACTTAAATTTAACCCTGTGACACTGGCAATCATTGTGAAGATTCTGGTCCAGAATTTTACAGCCTTAGGGCAGGACCACCAGACATGTAGGAAAGACCCCGTTTGACCACAATCTCGGAAACAAGATGAGGCTGTGGGGTACCACCTTGAATTTTTTTCTGGGACTAGGTACTATCTCGTTATGACTTTATAGGAAGTTTCCTGTATTAATATGCTTTGAGAACACTTTTTCATATCCTGAAACCTTTCAAGCCAATCGTCTTCTTCTAGGGTGATGTGTAACTCCTGCTCCCATTGTCTTATATAGCACAGATCCTTCAGTGGCCGTTGGTGCACCAACATATCATAAATTCTGGAAATTGCACCTTTAAAGGGAAGAGTGTGGAGACATATCCTTTCAAATATAGTGGGGGGGGAGGTACATTTTGGGGATCTTTCCCAATAATGGACATAGATGGTTAACTTTTACGTTAACTTGTAGTATGTTATAGAATGGATAATTTTAAGAAGGTTTTCATTTGATCTTCCTTATTTATGTTTTTATTATTTGCCTTCTTTTTCTGATTACAGCCATAGCTTTCATATGGGGGTCATCGAAACCATCTATTAACAAATGTAAGGCTATAAATGTATTCTGTAAGGCAACAAATGTATTGTTATTGCTACTTTTTATAACTTATCTTTCTGTTCACTCCCTCTTATTTTAATCAATCCATGGTTTCTAGGGTCCGAATTTGGACCCTAGCAGCCAGACATTTCTGTTTGAATAAAAAAATGTATATTCTGCTGAATAAAAATCAAAATAATAAAAAAAATGAAATCCGCAAGTTGTCTCAGAATATCCCTCTCTACATCATACTCAAAGTTAACTCAAAAGTGAACAACCCATTTACAGCACTCCATCAAGAGGTGAGGGTAGGGCATTCCCCAATTGCACACAGAAAATGGTTAATGGTCCTCTACATTTTCAGCATACAAATACAAAATTAATTAATATACTTAAGAGCAGAGCAAGCAGAGTCAGCAGCTGGTAAAAAGAGGCATTATGTATTTTATATGGAGGTACAGGCAAATACTTTGGGGGGGGGATTTAAACCATTTTTCCCTACTTAATACTAAAACTCTCTGAACCATCAAATGGGAACATAATTCAAATTCCAGGTTTTGTGTTCAGTTTTGTGTTTACACGTGTTTGTGACTACATGTCCTCTGCATGTCCCCTGTTGAATTCGCTTCTCTGAAAATCTGTTAGCATCATATTGTCCATTGCATTAGGTAGTATTTTACTGATGTCAATGAAATTCTCAAAAATGAATTTACTGATTCTTTTAACACGCAGGACCAGTATATTACTCCTACAAGCTAATCAATGTTGAAATGTGTGCAGTAAATCAATGGTAATGCAAATACATGCTAAAGCACAAATGTAAGAATATTGCTTTGAAAATGTATTACTTGAACATTTTTTGTTCAGCAGGGAGTGCACCCGGAAAGGTGATACAAACACTAGGCAACAATCAGTTTTAAAGTTTCTACATCCTAGTGGGGCTTAATTATAAACACTGGGCAAATCTGCACTTGGGCAGTAACCCATAGCAGCCAATAAGTCTTTATTCTCAGCCTGGTGCAATGAAAACAAGCATCTAATTGGTTGTCATTGGTTACTGTTCAGGATCAAATTTGCTCAGTGTTTATATATGACTTCTGCGACCTGGGTATTGGTGATGTGTGGGCCAGTCCAAGGCCCGCGGGTCAGGCGGGTTTGGGCCGACCCCTGCACAAAATCTTCAGGTTGCGACCTAGCACTTCTGGCTTCTGCTCGCCAGAATTAATAGACTTCCTCCTGTCCTGCCCCTTTTGTGTGGGTCTATAAATAGAAGGCAGGATGCGGATCAGGAGAGGGTGGGTTAGAGTTGGGTGCAGGTCTGCACATCACTACTGGGTACATCCTGGCAAGCCAAGTTAGTTAAAGATCAACTGTTGTACCAATTAGGTAGCTGACCAGCAGAACTAGTGATTATTTGGTCTTCCTTTGTGAATGATTGAGGACAGGTGAATTTAATGCCAATTATTTGCTTGTAGATCAAGCAGCACCTATTTTCTATTTTGCATTGTGCGGCCAAGGGCAGTACATAGCGTTGGCACTGCCATTAGAGGTAAATGCTTAGAAAAACAACAGTTTTTTAATGCATTTAACCTTTTCATTAGCATACCAAAGCACCATTGTTTTCAATGGTGAACTCTTTAATTGGATGGGATGCTGTGACACAATATTCTGTGCTAAGTGGGATAAATGGGATAGATGAGTTAAGTTGTTCTGTGTCAAATGCACAATCCAAAGTGGCTTCATCTGTATATTTTTAATGAAATTATTGCTAATTGTAACTGCTATTGAAAAATGTACCTATGATGTACTACTGCTCCTGACTACATTTACCATTAAAACAATATAGCAGTAGTCAGCTCTCCTCCTCCAAGACAACTTTCCATAATACCTTGCACACCTCTGTTATTTTCTTTCTTTACAGTTCTGTTAAACACAAAATATTTAAGAAATTGTACCTTGGCTGGAAGGTAGGTTATTACTACATTATGCCATTCCCTTGGTGTTGTTTTTAAAGAAATTGTATTGCATTAATTGTTTTTCAATTGTTTTTGTTGTTCTATGTTATACACACTTCATATAATGAGTATGCAATGAGAGACATTTTACAAAATCTTGACTGATTCAGCTCTTTCTACTCCAGTCCTACCTAAAAGCTGCTAATCATATCAATAAATCAGCTTTGTTTACACGGGATCGCGGGGGCATGTTCACAATTGTCCATTGTGGATAACAAAGGTATTATTTGCATGTAAGCTTAAGAGGACATACCACACTATAAGTCATTTGCTTTACTTTTAGTTTTGCATGTTAATTGCTTTCTGGTTTACAAAGGACATGAACCAAGCAACCAAGAACAGATCTAAAACGCAAACTGAAAGCATAGGACATTAAAATAATAATAATAGAAATATAGCTCACAATCACACTGTGATTTCCATGTTGGAGGGAATTTCATGCAGGCGAGTGAAGCCAATAACCACACATTCAATAATGGTCAAGAGCCTAAATTTATTCAATGAAAAATACTATTTGAAGTACTTGTTGGATAGATATTCTCTAGATGTTGAAACTGTTGGAGGCATTTAGCTATTAGGGAGTCCCACAGATGTTCAGCTAGGTTGAGGTCTGTGCTGTCCAATGGTGATTATACCCCTCCAGATGACGCTTGACATTGCACCTAGTTTTACTGTAATCAGTCATAAAACCTCACTGTTCCAACAAATATTGTGCTGACATTTTTCCCAGAGACAGTTTAGAACTCAGTGAAAAGCAGTGAGTGTTGCAAATTCAAAAGAATAAGCTGATTTAAAGGACCGGGTAAAAATGGGTGTGGGTAATAAAGACTTTTTTAAAACAAAGCAGACAGTGATGTACATTATTTGGGCCAGAGAGAGAGAGAGACAGCAAAGTTGTCAGATAATAGCATTCAGGTAAAGGTGGTGGGCTAGAGTATTTCTAATTTATTGTTTTTTATGAGAAAGGTTCAAATTCCCAAACATGGTTGTACCCATTGTGGCTCCCATCATTTCCGGCTACAGTCAGGTAATCCCAGTAGTAGCCAATAAAAGGGCAACTATGTTCCTACCTTGCACATTCTGCCTGTTTTCCAGTGCCTATATCTTCCTCAGTTCTTCCTTTGCAATTGAGAGGCTAGCAGACCTGACATTAACCTCAAATAATTGTTCTGCAAGCTAGGCCTCCCTTTAAGGGGTCAGCCATACATCTCAGAACAGTTGAGAGCAAGCAATAAAAAAAGTAAATAAAAAAGTAACACTGAGGTACACTGCTGGAAAGTAAGGAAGCCAACAACTACATACAGGTTGTTATGTTTGGTAGCCGATGAGAGTATAACAGTGCTTTATTAGCTGGTTCATGCAGCCATTACATAACAGCAGTAAGTCTTACTTTCACTTTCAAGTTGTACAGAAAGTCCTATGTATGCACAGTGCCACCTGCAGGCCATTTGTATAAACACCACACAGGTATGGGCAGTGGGCACTTAGCATCTCCTCTTATTTGCTTTCTGTAGTCAATGGTACACTAATGGGGTTCAAACAGATGCAGAGTTTGCAATCGATCTTGTAATCCATAGTAATAAACCAGAAATTACAATTTATTGGTCTTCTCTTTGAAAACATATATGTGGTTGATGTTAATGATGAGCAAATTTTTTTCACCAACCATGGATTCGCAACGAAATTCTGCATTTTTCCATCTCTGAATTTTTTTGGCAAAAACATCCATGGCCTTTAATGCATTTAGCCCAAAGGTCACCATTAGAAAAATGCCCATTGACTTTAATGTATTTGGACTTAAAAAGTCGCAGAGACAAAAAAAAATGGCACAAGAAAATGCATTTGGAGTGAGAAAAATTGTTGCATGTACAAAAAAATGTTGCTGCCCTTTGACTTCAATGTGTTTTGCTAATTTTATTTTGGCTCATCACTAGTTGTTGTGTGTTACTTGGATTACGATTTGCACCTTTTTGAATAAGGGTATATTTCTTAGGCCTGAGCTGAAAAAAGAAACCCAAAACATTGTATATATCACTTATCATTCCAGGCATTCCAGGTAAAAATTAGTCCGAAACAGTAGACTGTCTGAAAAAAAAAATAATTTAACCAAAATTAACCTTAACTTTATTATTTACATACTTGAATAGCAGCTAACAAAAAGGCCATTCAGTACATTCTTATATTGCATGAATTTATCTTCTGTGAGGGGGTGGGCTGTTGGCTGTCTAGCTTTGCATTGCAGTGAGTCACCCTGGTCACTAAAGAATGACTCACAATCTGTAGATGGCGAGTCAGACTGAGGATGTCTTTCAAGCTCTTGAGTCATTCTCCTTCATGTATTGTATACCAAATAGATGAACAGCTTGGCAGTAAATGAAGAACACATATATTCAGGGTTTTATTGAATTGTTGTATCATTTTACATATTCATTGAATGCTATTCATTTAGACTATGCCTATTGTGTTAAGTTTCAAAATTCAAGTAAAATGGGTCTCAGAGAATTGACAGAACTTCAGAGAACAAGATCTTGATCACTAGAATGTACAGTTCCACCTATTCATTTTCTCAATAAATCCCCCACACACATTATCAAACATAATAAAGAATACTGGCATACTTACACATTGTTGGTTCACTTTAAAGGCTCAATGATCAAGTGTGTTCTTTACTTTTTCCATTGATTAACAATGAAAAATATAAAACATATTTAAAGAGTTAACTAGAAACACATACGTTTAGGTTTAACAGGATATGCTGACAATTTTTGAGAGCCAAAAATGTTTCATAAGTATATTTATCTGCATTGCTTTTATGTGAACCTGTTTAATGTCTCAATGGCTTCTCTAGACAGCTGTCAGCAGGGAGTTAGCATAATATTATTTATCACAGATAGACTGAAACAAGAGAAGGATAATTTTATTTTATTAACCAAAAGATGTGCATGGAAATGAGGCAATTTGATAGAGTGATTTAATTCAGGGGAATGATGGCATGAATATTTTATCAGTTCAACAGGTCTCTCTGGAGAAATGGTTTGTGTAATTGTTTATAAAGAAAGAAGGGATAAACTATATATTACTTGTGTTGTAGCCATTAGATGTTGTCAAGTGTACACACTAGTAGTTAAAATAATTTAGAATAAACGGGTTCTGGTGCAGCTGTCACAGATAATGTTATGATCAAATGTAATAGAAGATGCAGAGAACAGAGTCAAAAAAACAATACACAGCACCAGTTACTGAAAGGTGTTGTTTTAAACATTGCATTAATTAACATGCTAGGACAAACATCATTGTCTGCAAAGACCTTTAACTGCTGGGATTTGTGTAATTTGATGTTTACCTGCAACCTGCATGCTGGGTGAAAGGTGCAAGCCATCCACAGAGAAGCTCCATAAACAAAGCTTCTGTCAGGGGTGAGGATGTGTGGGAGAAGAGAAATGTATTAGATCTGTATAGAAACATTAATCCAACAGACAATAACGATGCAGCAGCTTTACACAGTAAATACATTCTGCTATCCTTTAGAGTTGAGCTCTGCAGTAGTCCATGGACAGGTCAAACAGAAATATAATCGTGTAAAACCAACTGTCACTGATACATTAAAGAAGATCTTCACAATGATTTAGTAGAAAGTTTGAGATGGTTCAGTTAGTAACAATAACCAATAAGAACTTTGATTTTAGCATTTTAATGGTGCATGTTACTTCATATCTGTGCAGCTTTGCCATTTAACTAGTGCAAGTAATTTAACCCCTCTGTTCACTATTAGTTAATTATATATTGTAAGTCCGTGCTCATGCAATTTCATTGGAGTCTAAGCTTGTGTAAATGTGAATTTGGTTATGTGGTATGGTACCAACCCCTGGGACATAAGATGACATATACCGTTTCTTTTTCAATTATTTCTTATTGATTTATTTTTAAATAAATAGGAAAGTACATGTAAATGGAGGCAAATATTTTCTTAGATTTTATTTTTTTTACATTTCTGATTCTTGCTTCGATGCTGCTGTTTTTCTGGTATCCTGCTCCAGCTGACCCCCAACTCTGAACTAAAATTTATATAATTCATACAAGTTCCTGGCATATGCCATATGCCTATGGAAGTATATTATTTTATTTCTTAGTGTAACCTTTGCACTAAAGGAACTAACCTGACTGGGGGGACCCTAAGACTAATGACATACATAGAGATTAGTAGCT
Organism: Xenopus borealis; assembly: GCA_024363595.1. NCBI lineage: Eukaryota > Metazoa > Chordata > Amphibia > Anura > Pipidae > Xenopus > Xenopus borealis. Next base: position 75,980,035 of record CM044437.1, read on the forward strand.
CATATAATAAGAACTATTCTGTAGCACTGCAACTTTATTCAAAAAGCGAATCTTAACCAAGTGTAAATATGATCCTGTGCCTTGTTCCACAGGCTATATTTTACCATAGACTGGGAAAAATGTAGATTCCATTTTCAATGGGCTACTGAAAGGTGTTGCTTCCTGTGGGAATCTATAGAGGACTGCAAATCACAGCCTAAAAGTAGTGTTCTACATTACTTTCTAATGCTTGGCTTTTATGTAGAAAATTATGTATTATATCAGAATATATCCATAGTATTAAGATGTAGTACCGTGTTAGCCATTCGAAAAAAATGTGTATAAAATGTAAAGTTTGGTGATACCTTTTATTGGCTAACTGAATAAGTAACAATTGCAAGCTTTCGGAGCACACAGGTCGGTATTTTGCCTGACGAAGGGGCCTGTGTGCTCCGAAAGCTTGCAATTGTTACTTATTCAGTTAGCCAATAAAAGGTATCACCAAACTTTACATTTTATACACATTTTTATCAGAATATACCAATTTTGCTACTCCTAACTTTGGAGGAATTATTACGTACGCTTAATTGATAATGTGAAATTATTTAACTGCATTCTTTCTATCTATGAGAAAATTTAATAATTTACTAAGGCCGTGATTTATTAAATGTTACCCTATACACAGCTGGAATTTTGAAAATCAGTGCCTTGGATGAAGGAGAAATGGCTCCTGCTTTATTGTTTCAGTACCAGTGAGTGCAGAGAAAAGCAAGGCACAGACTTTTTTTCTTTTTCTGGCCCATAATGTTTCACTGGTGTGAACATAAAAGCTATCTTGGTCTTTGAGATTCAGAGGTGCATAACTAAAGCCAGGAAAGGTTAATAAACAGGGGGAGAGCACATTTCTTTACCTGCTGAAAGAGCTTTCCAAGGTCACAAGAACAATATACCATTTTACGCAACTTATAAAGAAAGAAATTCTACACAAATGTTATAATTATAAGTAAGAATGCATAATCAATAATTCAGAGAGAGAGAGAGAAAGCTTATTATGTCTTGTATGTATTGTGACAGGGTGTCACAATGTTTAGCAGAGAAAGTGCTGGATGGTGTATACATTGCACCAGGAATCCGGCACTTCATGTGTTAAAAGGCTCCAGGAATGTTTTGGTCCTGAAGCCTATTGGGAAAAAGAAAGCCAGTTTATGGTCCTGGAGCAGGTCAGGGAAGAGCTGGGTGGGTTCCATGACCACCCGGAGCCAGTCCGGGTTTTACCTGTCTGTGTGCTGCTCACACAGGTGCAGTATTTAGGTCAGCAGGTCTGACACAGAGCGAGCTTCCTATATGCAGTCTGGCTGAAAGTTGCAAGGAGAGGAGCTCTGTGACTGATTCCCTGAAAGCTATGAAACTGTAAGTTGCTCTGTTTTTCCCAGTGACTGTGATCATTATATTTGTGTTACTAGTATAGATAGGGCCACTGAGTGAGATAGGCAGGAGCCAGACGGCTATGTTTTATTTTCATTTTGTTTGTTATTTTGAGCAACTTACAAATAAAGCCTGAGCAACTGAATAACTTTATGACACAAACTTGTCAGCACTCCTGTTTCTGCACGGCTGATCCCTGCAAGACTGTGTAACCGGTCACAGTATCTAAACATTTATCTATGAAAAAAAATCACCACTATTTCAGATTTAATAGAGGTCCAAAAGGCTGCAAAGTTGCCAAAGACATTACCTGCTGCTTTTTATTTGTTTGCAATAAACTATATAATGAGGTTTCATTTTTGGGGGGCACTGACTATTGAGACAAGTGTTTTTGAATTTGGTGCCTCATTTTACTTACTTAATAAGGCCTGCCCCCATGTAACCATGATAATAACTAAATAATTAGTCACTGGTTGCATGGAAAATGTTTTGACTAATTATTCTATGTATATGTCTGTTTAGCCGCTCATTAACAATCACATGTGTATCTACAGCTAATTGGTTTCAGACATCTATATGTCAATAAAACACATTTTAAAAATGATCCCACCAACACAAGACATTGCTCCTAAATTGTTGTGATATCAATAGACTTGTGAACATACTTATTTGGTTGCTCACAAAAATCCATCTTAGAATGAAATGAATATCTTGACTTTTAACTGCAGAAAATTGATACGCTATATTTTGTTGCAGTATACATCTCATGCATAACTGCAAGTCAGAAAATAAAAAAAGGAACATCATTGCTACCTTTAAGAAAAATACATGATCAGTATTAAAACAAAACAACTGCATGGTGAAATACGGACAGATACCTTAAGAACAGAGAGAAATTTAGCCATACTCAGTGACTATTATGTTCTTAAGATCTTAATTGCACATATAAAAGAAAGCTGTACATATGTTTAACTACAAATGTTCTCTGTTCTTTGTTTGCCAATGAATAGTATAATAGCTTGTACCCAACTCTATGGAAATCTGTAAAAAGCTGTACTTGGTTAGCCATTTTCCATCAAGGATTGAGCCTCTGTGCATTTTCCACTTGAAGACAAAGTGATTGACTTTTGTAGTGGATGTAATGGCGGTAACTAAATGTTCTAAAAACAAGAATTGTTCAGCAGATGACTTCCCAGAACAGGATTTAGCATTTTAACCCTGAAGGTTCTCAAATATTAGCAATACAGAGTAAAGAATCAGTAAAAAAAATAAGTGTCCCTTGGAATTTACAAGCAGTGCTCCTGCTCTTTACAATCTTCTCTCTGCATGTGGCACTCCATGTACTTAGGTTCACATATATGTCACATGGACATATAAAGTGTTAGGTAAAAAGCAGAAGGGGGCAGGCCTAGTTTAGATTGTGTGATTGGTCAAGTAGGTCTATTAATAACATAATTGACCTCAATTTGTAGAACACTTCAGGTTTCTTGTTTGATATTTCTTTGACTGAAATTGTTGTCAATAGCTTTTAATCTGTTGTAATTAAGGGTGCAGTAGAAAAATGTATTTCCCAAGTGCAGTGCATAAGTGCATTCAAGTATGGTTCCTAGAGATAGTTTTGATATAATAATGGAGTCTATTTAAAAAAAAAAAACATGAACAGCAAATTGATTCTCTCAAATGATAATGATGTGGAAACCACCACAACTGTAATGAGAATATCGCAAATTGACATTATTCTTTGGAGAATAAAAGTACAAAAATGTGAATGAAGTTACTTTAATCAACACAAAATCTTACATTTCAGTTGAAAAGTACTACAACTAAACCCAGTGTGTATGGATGTTTACAAGGATGAGTCAAAGCAAGATGGACAATCTGGTCGTAAGTAAGGTGTAGTTTGAACAGACTTTAAACAATTTAAAGACTTTGCAATATAAGTGCGTTAACAGCAAAAGAAAGGACCATTTTTTAGATGCTCTAGAAGCACAAGATATTGTGCAAGGTAGTAGGGTATATTTTGGTCCTTAGTGACACACATATCAAGTTTTTCTTGGAGAAAAAAATTTGTTGGAATTGCATTTAGGACAAACTCCATTAAGGCTAAGAGCAGACAAAGCTTTGTCTCTGCCTGCATTTTTTTTTCAGGCTGAGAAAAATGGATCCACTCTGTGCCCCATCTCCATTCTTGTGTGCAATCACACTCAGCAGATGTCTGATTTCTCATATTTGGCCGACCTTCATTATATGCAAATGCCCACAAGATCTTATTCAAATGAATGAAGATGGTGCAGTGGAACTGCTTCTCTCAGCCTGAAAAAAATACACAGACTGAAAGCAACAAAGCCAAAGCTTCATCTGTTTTGGCCTACTTATTTCTTTGTTTACACTACAAATATTTTCAAACAAACCACACTTCTCAGCATTCCCTTATCTTACTTTACATGGATCCATTCCATTGATTGTCCACTCCATCCACCACCTACAATGTACTTTTGTAGAGGACAGCACTCCTGAAATGTCTGTAAAACGCCTTTAGTTTTTATGGCAGCAACTTAAATGAGTGGTTCACCTTCAAACTAACTTTCAGTATGCTATAGAGAGGGATATTCTGAGGCAATTTGCTATTGGGTTTCATTTTTCATTATTTGTGGCTTTTGAGTTATTTAGCTTTTAATTCAGCAGATCTCTAGCTTGCAATTTCATATCTAGGGTCCAAATGACCCTAGCAACCATGCACTGATATGAACAAGAGACTGGAATAAGAACAGGAGAGGGCCAGACTAGAAAGATCAGTAATAAAAAGTACCAATAACAATAAATGTGTAGTCTTACAGAGCATTTGTTTATAGATGGGATCAGCGACACCCATTTGAGAGCTGAAAAGAGTCAGAAGAAAAAGGCAAATAACTCAAAAGCTATACAAAAATAAATAATGAAGACCAATTGGAAAGCTGCTTAGAACTGGCTATTCTTTAACATACTAAAAGTTGACTTAAAGGTTAACACTCCTTTAACTGCGTTCATCAAACTTGAAATGCGTGTAGTGAGTCTCAAAACATTTCTGTTATGTTGCTAATAAGGAAATTCCATCAGTTCTGTCTACAAAAAGTACCCTTCTTAATGCTGTTAAACCACAAATTTCACAGGGTTTTATACCATGCATTTGAAATCTGTATGGAATTCCTCATTTACATTTGTCTTCAGTTATAAGCAGTAGTGGGTTATAATGAAGACAAGGAAGGGGTTGTTTACATATTCTAGACTTCTATTCCAAGGCCATGTAAAGCCACAACATGACTTTGACATGATACAACCCTTTATATAACTGTTGGGTAATATACATATGAGACATTTGACTGGATAGGTGTACTAAGAAAATACACACTCCAGAAGAAAAAAGAGAGAAAAGTATCAAGGAATTCACCAAGCAACAGCTTAAAGGCTTAAAGATTGGATTAGCCACAGCACTCACCAATTCCTGTGGGTGTAATCCCTTGTTTAATAAGCCCGTTTTGCCACAAAGAATATTTTGGGGGGGGGGGTCTAACTTCCTTTGTCAGGTTTACTTATAAAATGGCTCATTCAAAATTACAAGCATGTTACTTTACGATATAGTTGAATGATATAAAAAATAAGATGAACCTTTTACTGCACCTTTTTACAGTCTAATTGCAGTAAGGATCTGGTTAGAATTCATGACTGGGAAGAAAACATTCAAAATAAACTTAATGAAACAGAACAAACGATACCACACATGGCCAATGATAAGATAATGGGTCAGGAGAGCATTTCATGAAGGAGGAGATGAGTAATCCCCTTTATAAAATATACATAAGTGGAAAATGTGTTATGTATTTCTGTTTGAACCAAGGTTTTAGTGTGTTTAATTTTGTGTGATTGATGACTTTAAAAAATAGACAAATAAATAATGGGATACATGATTGTGATATAGTTCATCCATTTTGGCAAACGGCAAAGATATCTGTACAGTTTCAAAGATAGCTGTACAGTTTAAAAGATAGCTGTTTAAAACTTGCATCATCATTCCCTAACTGCTAACAAAGATAGAGTAACTCAGATTCACACTGTTCTGCAAGGACACTGGCTACTCCAATTTAGGCTACTCAGATTAGAGTCCTGCGCGGGGCCATTTTTCAGGACCCGTACCCGACCTGTACCCATAAACCGCAACCCAGACCCGCAACCTGCATTCTGACCTGCTTGGACCCGCTACCCAACCCACAAGTACCTTATCCGTGACCCAACCTGTGACCTGCTAACAATCAGGAAGTGCTGTAGTTGTAACCCGGGAGTGACTTCAGAAAAAAAAGGAGGAAATGCTGCCGTAAACCCGGAAGTGACATCATCGGGAGTAGGCAGAAGTAGATGTTATCAGAAAAAAAAGAGTAAAATTTGCTTTTGAGAAGATCCGCTTCCCGATCCGCCACCTGCAAACCTGGAGAACCACCAACCTGCGTCCATACCCGCTCCTGAAACTCCTACCTGCAACCCGTAGGGTACCGCCAGTTTTGCGGGTAACACGTGGGTACCCAACCCGATGCAGGGCTCTAACTCAGACTCAGGCTACTTAAACTCAGGAACTCAGGAACTAATTTCCTTTGATTGTGATCTCTTCCTAAGTATCAGAGCACAAAATTAGTAAATAAGAGTAAATTAGAAGAAAATCTGAAAAATAAGGATAATGGTGTTGCTTTGAGAGAAAAAACATTGCTTTGGTAAATAGGCCCTAGTCATAGGTTTGCTAGAATCTTTATATTATTCTTCCACACATCTCCAACATGCATGAAACAACATATAAAATGCTTTTTCAATAATGTCATTTTGGGTGTAAATAAAGGATATTTTATAGATACAGGTATGGTATCCATTATCTTGAAATCCGTTATCCAGAAAGCTCTGAATTATGGAAAGGCCCATAGAGTCCATTTTAAACAAAGTAATCCGAAATTTCTAAAAGCAATTTTCTTTTTCTCTGTATTTGTAAAACAGTACCTTGTACTTGATCCATACTAATATATAATTAATCCTTATTGGTTGCAAAACCAGCATATTGGGTTTATCTAATGTTTACATGATTTTCTGGTTGACTTAAAGTATGAAGATCCAAATCACTGAAAGATTCATTATCCAGAAAACCCCAGGTACAGAAAATTCTGCATAACAGGTTCCATACCTTTATATTGATTGTTATGCTGTAAGAAATTTATAATTCACATTCCTATTTCAGTCCAACAATGGATTTTCCATTTTTCTGTACAAAAAGGAAACACTACATTTTTTAACACAAGAAAAAGGATTATCTGATTATATTTATAATAACAAATAAAGTTACACTCAATCTGACAAGCATTACAGGTGCTTATTTACAGCAGAATTACTCCCAAATATAAAAGTTTGCATATTGGAAGCATAATAAATGCTACGAACTATCCATTCTGAATTCTGGATTTTTGATCTGGAAACACTGGGGCCTTAAGTGCTGTGTAAATTAGCACTCTTATGGCCCTTAGCACTCTTGCATTTGCACCCATTGGGTTAGTAAATTACCCCTAGTCAGTTAAAATTCATCAATCGTGTGGCTGTTTTTGGCAATCTGCATGCATCTTTCCTAACATTCAGGCCTGGACTGGCAATCTGTGGGTTCTAGCAAATGCCAGAGGGGCTGCTATAAGGTGCCATAGAATGTCAGTATTTAGTGGGCTGGTGGGGGCTGTTTGGGCCTGTGTTTACATGAAATGCCAGGGCCTATAGTAACATCTATCCAAGCAATTCCATGTTTTTGTCAACTGAGAAATGTACTGTAAATAGGTCAACTTGTGAATTGTAAATCTTGTGAATTACTTGACTGTCTATGTCTTATTGGATAGCAAACCTGTTCTTTATGAGGAAATTAGCTTTTATATAATTTCCTGCTCATTTCTGATCAGGGAAATTCCCCAGATAAGCAGCTTAATTTGAGGTTTGTTCTGAATATTTTCACATTGTCACACTGACACAAAATATGTGCAATAAAAAGAATGCTGTTTCTTTCTTATTATAACATCCACATTGAACTGTTACTGGAAGCTGTGAAACATTTGCACCCTACCTGAACCCAAATTAAGTATCCTCTAATAATGTCTAGATGAAAATGTGACTTTCATTTGCCCATTCATGTATCCTGCTGCATAGGAACAGACACATGCATATCTAACAAGTATTGATCATAACTAAAACAATGCACCACTACATAAATTATTTTGACTTTATCAATGCTTGCAGCCATATATGAGACATATCTGAGACCTTTGCTTTTTAATTGCAGGTGCTTCTCCAAATTATGTTTGGAACAATTATCACTAAGCTACCAACAACTCTATTATTAATTAAAAAGCTAAAAATACAATTAGAGAAACATGTAGAGCATGTTTTAAGATGGCTATAGATGCCTAGATGTTGTCAGGAAGTCTGCATGATTTTTTTTATTTTTTTTTAGAATGAGATTCTGTTTTATTCAATCCAGTTTTATGAATTTGTATCCTCACTGGAATTTTTTTTGGCCTCTGATTCTGATAAATCTGCCCTGTTAGTCTTATCTTGGATGATGGGATGACTCAAGGTTGTTACCATAACTCTAACCTTCAGGGCTATTGAATGCCATATTGTATTTGTTTAAAGAATTAATGCATAGGTGCCCAAATGGTAGATTTGGATCTACCAGTAGACCTTTAGTTGATGAGTCTGCATGATTTTGACCTTGTGGGCACATATGTGTAGTCAGGGGGCATTCGAACCCATAATCTCGAGATCCTGGTGGACTGATAAGTGATGGGCGAATCTGTCCTGAAAAATTTGCGAAATGGCGGAATATTCACGAAATGCATTGAAGTCAATGGGTGTCAAAGCAACAATTTTTACATGTCCAACTTTTTTGTCCAGTTGCACGAAAGTCAATGGCCGTCAAAATTATTTTGAAGCGCAACAGTTTTTATACAACTGACTTTTTTTGTCGCATGCAATTTCTCCACCTGTGAATTTTTGCAGCAGTTTGCAAAACAATTTGCAGGTGGCAAAATGTGGAAATTTTCAGCAAATCCATGCAAATAAATTTGCCCAGATCAATGTGAAAAAAATGTACAGCCCCTCACAAATGAGTCTTGATGATTCCTTTGTGTCTCTTTACTGTCACCCATTCTTTGCTGTGAATGTAAATTTTTAAGCATTCTGTACATTCTACATAAGTGGGGCAAGGGTCATTTTGGAGTTTTTTATACCTCAAAGAATTCAAATTAACTCATAACTCAAATGTTTTCTAATTTAAGAAAAAACTTGAATTAGAAAGTTCAGGGTTAACAACCAGTGTCGGACTGGGACACCAGGCCCACCCAAAAACCTTAGACTAAGGGCCCACCCAAAAACCTTAGATAAGGGGTCCAAC
>CM044437.1:75989910-76001250 GCA_024363595.1 Xenopus borealis
GATTTCAGTGCAGAAGTCTACTGGAGCAGCACTATTAACTGATGTATTTTGGAAAAAAAACATGTTTTCCCATGACAGGATCCCTTTAAGTTAGAACAGAAAATAAGTGATAAAAGTATTAATATCAATACAATTCTAGCTTTAGAAATAACATGATCTTATTACTGGGGGTCAGTGACCTCCTATTACTGATCTTTAGTGATCTGACTTCTCTAAATACACCTTTCACTAATGATACTGTATCTGAACTTTGGCCTGAATTCTAACTACAGCTTGACATACTACATCAAGTCTGCCACCTGTGCCTCAGTCCTATTTTTACAGTATCATCCTGACAACATCTGCTTTACATTAGACTACGACTAAGGTCTTTTGTTCTTCTTGCACTTCAGTATATCCATCCTGTGATCAGTTTTAAGAGCAGAAGTGTGCCAGTACACTGGGCCAAAGGGATATTGCTGTAAGTAGCAGAATAAAATGTAAATAATATATACTGTAACACATTTATACTGTGGGTATCCTCTTTCTTGTAATCATACTTGTAACTCATGCCATCATTTCCTACATAGATCCCATATCATCTCGAATAATTATCCTAATTCAAGTAAACTGACTGTGTGGACTACATTCTGAATGTCTCTTTCAAAAAAATGTATTAACAATTTCTCTTAATTCTTAATCAGTATAGAGACCTGATTTGTACAGCATCAACTTGGAAGAGGCAATGCCCCCATTATGCAGGACTAGTTACATCTAAACTGGTTAGCATAATTGTATCAGAAATTGCAATGGATTTTAATACAAAATCTCCTGTATCTTTTATGTAAGAGCATGCTTTTGAAATCATGGGTTAAGGACCCATAAGAGAAAACCTGGCAGTTTTATAAATATTTTTGGTTTTCACAAGAACTGTAAGTGCAGTGTTTATGATATTTCATAGAGATGAGATGATAGAAAGAAAGAAACAGAGAGAGATACTATACAGAAAGATAGATAAAGGGTCAGACTGAGGGGCCCGGGGCCCTCCAGGACAGCTATCCAGGGCCCCCTGCCCCCCTTTCCGCGGGGCCCGCACCGCACAATACCTTTCTGCATTCCAAGCTGCATGCTTCCTTGCTGCTGCACCCACACCAACGCACATGTGCAGACGGCGCCCATGTCGGTGCACAGCGTTATGCCCTTTTTCTTTCTTTTTAATATCTTATGATTGGGGGTCTGGCCCGGCGGAGGCCCATGAGGGTCAGGGCCCACGGGGTTATTTCCCAGTGTCCTGTCGGGCCAGTCCAACCCTGGATAGAGATAGATAGATAGAAGTCAATTTGCCTTTTTCTTGTAACTCTTTTCAGCTTTCAAATGGGCATTGCTGACAAATGTTTTGTTATTGCTACTTATAATTACTAATCTTTCTATTGAGGTCCACTCCTATTCATATACCAGTCATTTGTTCAAATCAATGCATGGTTGCTAGGGTAATTCAGACCCTAGCTACCAGATTACTTAAAATGCAAATTGAAGAGCTGCTGAATAAAAATCTAAACTCTAAAGCCTCAAATAATAAAAAAAAGAAAACAATTGCAAATTGTCTCAGAATATCACTCTCTACATCATACTAAAGTTATCTCAACAGTCAACAACCCCTTTAATTATTATATTGGCTTTCTTTAAAGTTTGAATGTTTTTTTTAGTAGACTTAAGGTCTTATTGGTAGTATGTTCCTATATATATTTAATTGGATTAGATAGTTGCGACTCTTTAACAAGCCCACATTAACAATTTTTCATAGGTGATAAACTAAAATACTTGTATGTGTTTGTTGATTACTCTCATATATTGACCTAAAAATAGAGTTCTGCTAATGTGAAGCTGAGCATGTTGTGCAGGCATTTAATAGGGTAAGGTCAAAAGGCCTGAGAAAAATTACTATGATATATAATTTTAATTGTACCATTTATTCTGTATTGTGTTCTTCTCTGACATTAAATACCTATGTGCAATCTGTACAAAATCAGAGAGTAATTAGGCAATTAAGCCATCAGTATTGGCTATGCTGTTTATTAAAAACATCTTTGGAAACCTTTATTTTGCTCAGTTGCCTCACTTTTTCATCATACATGTTAAAATGTACTCAAACAAAATATCAGGTTACCTGCCTGTGCTAACATACTGTACTCATTTGTTTTTTAAAATGTGTACCCTCTATTCTGAAAAATAGCAAACATGAGAAGAGAAGACAGTTTGTTTCATATGGAGTACATTTATTTATATGTATAATATTCGAACCACAGACAAGAGACTGGGGCTATTATATTGTTATGTTTATTGTTGTGTTTACTCAAACAAAATATCAGATTACCTGCCTGTGCTAACATACTGTACTTTTTGCATTTTAAAATGTGTACCCTCTCTTCTGAAAAGTAGTAAACATGCAAACATGAGAAGAGAAGACAGTTTTTCATATAGAGTATATTTATTTATTTATATGTATTACATTATAACCACAGACAAAAGACTGTTATGTTTATTGTTGTGATGCCCATTTAATGGCAACATGCATTAGGAGATATAATGATGTTCTGTGGAAAGCATAAAAAACAGCTGTTCCTCCAAATAGAGACTCCTGTGGGTTACCAGTCTACACAGGGGCTACCAAATGGCCATTAACAGTTATTATTTTGCATCAACCCAAGAACATTTTTCACACTTGCATTGCTCCCCAACTATTTTTACTTCTGAATGTTGCTCATAGGTAAAAAAAAGCTTGGGGACATCTGTTGTATACCCTGTTATTCCTAAATTGGATTTGAGTTGTACATACTACATGGACTCTTTTCTCTCAGATTTGCCCTAGTCATTAAAGAAAGGGACCACACTGATTCCACACACAGAGCTTGATCTCACAAATAATTTAGGTTTAATGGGTTCCTAAAAACAAAGGAAATTCTCTATTCATGGAATTTCTTAATGTCTTTGGTGGTTGGTGCTAATCCGATAGAACAAACAGGAATCATTTCCCTTCAATTTCATCCCACAGATGCTACTCTTACTTTCTGTTGTAGTGTTTACAACACCCATGAGGTAATACTGACTGCCTTGGTAATACCATCCATCCGCAGTGCTAGGTAAATCTCACAGTAGTCCTTTGTCCCAGGAATCTCCTATCCCTATCGCCACAAGGTAATAACCCTTCCTGGTTTCTTGGTTGGAGCCTCCTCCTCTCACTCATAGAGCAATCTATTACAGATCTTCCTTACACTTAGTTATCATTCTGGAACCTACCTCCAGCCCAGGTCCTTCAGCATGCCACCTCCTTGCAAATGGGGACCAAATGAAAAAGAACATATGGTGCTAGGGTTGCCACCTGTCCGGTTTTGACCCAGACAACCTGGTATTTTGAAGGGCTGCCGGGTCAATACTTCCTGCCCGGTTTTCCAAATAAGGAAAACCGGGCGGGATTAGCTTTATTGACGCGGCGATCAGCCAATCGGCGATCGCGGCATCATAGCTCCGCCCCATGATGACACAGACCTGCCCCCTGACATCACGGGTCCGCCCACCGATGTCATAGGCCCCGCCCAAAGTCATAGGCCCCGCCCCCTGTCTGGGTTCGGCCACCGCAAAAGGTGGCAACCTTATATGGTGCCTTCCTCTTTTATTAACTACATTTTTGGATTGTATAATGGGATAGGGCAAAGACTTCCAAAGGAAGTCCTGAATGTGAGAGTGTAAGTGTAGCCTCTCGTAAACAGTTTTTTAAAAATGTAATTAAACTTTTCTAGTGCATAGAGTATAATATTGATGCAGCCTCCCCTTTACCCACTCTACATTGTAAATGCTAACATTGTGAATCCTGAGAAGATAAAAGGTGAGAAGGAGGTCATATGCAGACTGGAGGGCTGAAGGTGAACTTGGTTATTAGAGAAGTGATGGTGGTGAGGCATTACTGAGGACTTTGTAAGTGGGGCAGAAAAGGTGATGACTTCTTTGATTGCTTGTTATCATGAATTCATTCTAGAACATTCCAATTGTATATGTATTCACTGGTCTCTACATGTAGCATTTGTAAATCTGAAAAATTAAAATGTATATTATATTAGTGATGAGCGAATCTGTCCTGTTTTGCCCCGAAAAATTTGTGGAACGGCAAAATGTTGCGAAACACATTGAAGTCTATGGGTGTTTTTACGCCCATTAAAGTCAAATAGCGTTTTAATGGGAAGATCGCAAATTCGGAAATTTGTGGCAAATCCATGGCTGGCAAATTAATTTGCTAACCACAATATTATATTTTTCTTTTTAACACTGCAAGTTAATTCCTCTCATAAGAAAATGTACAGTTTGGAAAGATTGTGTTATTATATTTTGTAGTTAGATGTAATAAATATGAATGTATGTTCCATCTTTCATAGAAGCTTTTTTTAAAACATGTATTCAATTATGTAAGGAAATTTCAAATTCAGACCAAAGGCCAACAATAGGAAATATGATATTGAGACCTTTACTAAGATATTAGTAGTTTGTAATACTATAAAGCAGCCACTGTAAATAGTAGCAGTTAAATCCTTACATTCCCTAGACATGTGTAAATAAAGTTTTTTAACTCTACCTTATTTCCTTTATTTCAAATCTATTTCGCAGCCATTTTAAATCATATACTTTTTAAACATAAAATCAATTTTTAAATATACAAAGTATTTAATCTATCAATTTCCTCTAAATGTGCACATAAAGAAGGACATTTTAGCTGTTGACGTGGACTTTATTGAGTATGTAAAGCTCCAAAACTCACCAACTAGTTCAAGTTGACTAGGTTTAAAACCTAGTTTTGTAAGGCTTTTGAACTGTCCAACTGCAGCTATTTTGCCATTGCCATTCTGGTGTTCTCTGTCAATTAGCTATACAATGTTCTACTTTCCAGTTGCCTGGTAAAATTCTGACTATATGAACATAAAACATAATCTGAGTGCAGAAAAAATAATTCTACCCATTATCATAATTGCCTTTAAAAAGTTATTACTGCTATTATAAAGAATTTGTCATTTACCATAATCTTATCCATTAAGTGAGCAATTTGCATGCTTTTTTCTTTTCTAAAATTGCATGACCTTACATTTTTCAAAGTCTGCCCTACTCTGCTTTTTATAGTTAAATCCCTATATTGCCTTTTGTACATAGAAAGAACCTTCTGACCTTTTTATATAGTCACTGAGACTCTTTAATGCAAGTCATAAAATAAGCCTATGCCAAGCGGTCTCCTGATTTACAAGTGTTTATTATGTAAAATAGTTGTGACTTATTAAGATCAATCTTTAGGGTAAATTGCAGTGCAATTATCCTGTCTTTAAACAAACAAATGTAAATTCTGCAGATACTACTTGTAAAAAAAAAAAGTCCCCTTAAATAGAGCCTCCAAAATGTTTTTGGACAAAGATTTTCACCTTGACATAAATATGTACAATTATCCACAGGTCTAAAGCCAGATGTGTTGAGACAAGCATGTAAAAGTTGAGATCAAGAATAACCAAGGAGCCAGCGGTCGACATAATATACATAAAGGGTTCTCCTTCCTAAGTGTCCTCTCAAAGAAGAGTGTACTGAGTTTACTAGCTAACCCAAAGGTATGCCAATACACAGGACCATTCTTAGCCACACTGACAAATAAGAAAAACAATACTGGTGATAAGGGCACTCCCAATAATGACTGTAAGTTGTTTGAAAATGTAAACTATTTACAGTCACTCCAGGGACTGGCTGACATGAGGTAGGCAGACCAGCGGGGGAGACACTGCATTGTGGTGTGTTAATGCTAAAAGCTTTATTTGGATGTAATAATATGAATTTTTACTGTGGATGAAATGCACAAATAAATGTTTTAAGTAGGAAAAAAATGTATTTTTCCTCTATATTTATACATGTATGTATTCTCTTTTTTAGCAATTTTGGCTGCTGTATACCTTTTCCATAAGCCTGACAGGCCCTGATATATTACTGAAACACAGTGGCATAACGATGGTTTACTGGGTTAGCTTGCATAAAAAGATGCATGTGTGATGTTTTGGTTTTTTTTGGTTTTTTTAAAGCAGGGCTAAATAAGTTGCAGATAGTGGCATGTAAAACTGAAATAAATGCAAAGTTATCCAGAAAGGTACAGTATATAATTTTGTACAGGTCAGCCCTCACCTAAAGAGGTAATGTAATGTAAAGCTGACTCCTGCAGAAAGAGATATTGCTAAGAGGGGAATATTGAAAGCAACTTGATTATTTCAGAAATGGTTTAAAATTTTTATCTTATTATAGTTAGACATATGTTCATTTTCATAATAGTTTCCATTTGATAATTTATTACTGCTACAGTTCTGCTTTTTATAGCTTTTTATGAGCAGTGTAATATATAATAATATGTAATCAAACAGGGATTTGTGAGAAGCACACAGGGCCTAGGGTGCCACAAAATCAGGGGTGGCATGCCTCCCAGCTGCATCTGCCTCTGTAGCATTAGGTACTGGGCACGGGAGATTTGGAAAACTCTTTTATCCTCAGCAGTCAGTCCCTGGGGCAGGTAGAACCAACTAAAGAGTAGATGTTTGCGCATGTGCACTAGCTGGAGGGGGGTATTTTATTTCTGGTCAGGCAGTGTGAACTACAGCTGCTGACTTAATAATGAATACACACTGCAAATGTTATTCTTCTTTATTATTTATAACATTTCACGATATATGTCAAACAAGTCATGAGATTCCAGAATACATGTATACGTCATTAGCATTACACTTAATTAACCTTCTTGCATCTTTGTAGCATCTCTGTGACCATTAAAACCATGGATTGATTAATCATTTGCATGTAGGGTTGCCACCTTTTCTAGAAAAAAATATCAGCCTTCCTTTATATTTAAGTTTTTTCCCTATTAATAACATTGGGATCAACCATCAAAAATACCGGCCTGGCCGGTAAAATACTATCTAGGTGGCAACCCTAGTTGCATGCCGCAAAAATCTCCTCTGAGAAATGCCACATCTATTCTGTAATGTAAACAAATGTGTAGAATAGGTAAAAAAAAATGGAGAGGTGTCTGCCTCCTGCCCTGGTACCTTGTCCATAACACAATTGCTGGTACCGTTGTAAACATTCTTTATTCTCCTATCCTTATCATACCTTCCTTCTGAATACTCGCCATCCCTATGCCTCCTGTCTTTATCCCAAAACCTTATTTCACCATCCCTGTCTCTGCCCTCACGCCCTTTCTATGGCTTTTCTTTGCCCCCAACGATCTAGACAAAGGACAGGGACAGATGGGCCAATAATGTATACGGCGGACTTATGATGTGGCATGCAAGGATTGGTTGAATTTTCAGTCAATTGGGCAGCAGTTTGTCTAGTTACAGACATCTGAAACCATGGACAGGCAGTTTTGAACTGGACAGCCCCTATAAAAACTGAACTATTTGGTTCAAAACAGGTGGTAACCCAACTCACTGTCCCCTATTCCTAGCCTTCATACTGCACACTCTTGAAACCCTCAATCTATACTAAATTACTGACCCCCAGAAGTTTATGCACTATTCTGATGTTGGTTATATAGTTGTGAAATAAATGCAGAAATAATTTAAACTGCTCAGTGTAACTTTCATTTAACTTTTAGCATGACAAACATCCAATAACAGGGAAACCAGAAAACTCCCAATTCTAGTAATACAACTATTGATGCATGGTTCACACATGAGCATATTCAGAAGAACATGTTAAGATAAACAGAGGTCCAGGGCCAGATGGGATTCATCCCAGGGTAGAGAGCTTAACTGTGTGATTGCCAAACTTCTTAATTATTCAGAATTCATTGATGTCTGGCATGGTGCCAAGGGATTCGCGAATTGCTAATGTCGTGCTGCTATTCAAAAGGGATCCTGTTCTCAGCCTCAAAATTATGGTCCAGTTAGTCTGATGTCAGTGGTAGGAAAGCTTTTCGAAGGGTTAATAAGGGATAAGATACTGGACTTCATAGCAAATCATAATACTATGGGGGAAATTCACTAAAGCGCGAAGAGTCTAACGCTAATTCACCAGCATGATATCAATTCATAACTTCGCAAATTCACTAACACCAACTCTGGCGAATTTTTGCTAGCAAAGTAGATAGACTACCGCACCCTTATGCCATGCGAAGTTACGCACTGATGAAGGATCGTAATTACGCAAATTAGATGACCATTTTACTGAACGTTACCACTTACGCTAGGCGTTACTTCGCCAGGTCAGACCTGGTGAAGTTCAATACAATAGATAGGAGTTTGAAAAAAAATTTTTTTGTAGGGTGATAGCCTGAAAAAGAGCGATTTTTTTTTTAATTTTTTTGGAGGGGTTCCCCTCCTTCCCCCTACATTTCCTTACATATGGCAACACAACTATATAGGGGGCACATGTAGGGCAATAGGACAACTTTATTTTTTTTATTAAAGGTTTCCTGGGCTTAGTGTAATGCAGTGGCTGTAACATATACTAATATACTTTGAAATTTGCGCCGTATGCAAATTAGGCATCGCTAGTGTAAATGTGCTTTGCCTGGCGAAGTAACACTAGTGCAACTACGCTACCATTTGCCAACCTTAGTGTAACTTCGCACTTTAGTGAATTTGCGTACCCTAGCGAAGTGCGGCAAACGTTAGCGAAGGCAACGCTAGAGCAATTTCGACGCTTAGTGAATGAGTTTGTGCCAGCATGGTTTTATGCGTAATAGATCTTGCCAGACTGACTTAATTTCTTTTTATGAGAAGGTAAGCAGGGACCTCGATTCTGGGATGGCAGTGGATGTGATTTACTTTGCTAAAGACTTTGCTAAAGCATTTGATACAGTGCCATGCAGAAGGTTATTGGTTAAATCAGGGCCGGGCCAAGCAGGTTTGGCACCCTAGGCAAGGACTTTAATCAGCGCCCCCGCCCCCATTCTGTATGACCATTTCCCACCTAATCATGTTTTTTTTTAAATAAAGAATCCAACTGTACCTGTGCCAACCAACAGCACCCAAAATATTGCCCCTAACCTGTGCCAGCAGCACCAAAAAAAATTTCTCCTGTGCCAGCAAGCAGCACCCAAAATATTGCCTCTGATCTGTACCTTTGCCAGCCAAAATATCACCCCAAATCTGTACCTGTGCCTCCAGCATTGACCCCCCAGTCTGTACCTGTGCCACAGAATTGCCCAACAAGTCTGTACCTGTTCCACAATCTATTGCCCTCCAAGTCTGTACCTGTGCCACCAGCATTGCCCCCTAAGTCTGTAAGTCCCTAAGTCTCTCCATATAGTTATGGTTATATATAATTTATGTGAAAGCATGGATGGGTGTGTGTATGTATGCTGGGTTTTCATTTGGAGGGGTTGAACTTGATGGACTTTGTCTTTTTTCAACCTGATTTAACTATGTAACTATGTTTTTCACATTGCAGTTAATTGCCCAAAATATAAAATCAGGATGGCCTATGAAACCCATAGTTATGCTTGTATGAGGAACTGCATGGCGTTAACCCTTCTAGGTCAGCGGACAAATCAGATTAATACAATTTGGCTTGCCATGTTTACAGCTGGAAATTTCAAAAATTATTTCCTGTTTGTTTGGCCAGGATGCAGTGATTTGTTTGTACTGACATACTGAATGTGTCCCGTTAAATTGCATTCACCTTAGCAATTCAAATGTTAAAATGCCTTCTGGGGTGTCTGGCATCTAGTCTGATTATCTCTTGTAATTCAACTAACAGAAGTAATGCAATTTTAGCATGAAGTAAATTTTGCTGTTTCATTCTGCCTCTTCCAGTAATACTATTAAAGGAAGGCCATCATACAATTTTAAAGGATTATTTTATAGTTTATTCTTCTGCATTTGATTGTGGTGACCAAATGTATTTTAATGTTGATTAACTTTTATTGTGTTAAAATATCTGAATGTCTTGGATAAGTAGCATGTTAAGGTTGATTTATGAAAGGTATGGGAAAGAGGGATGATGTAAACTTCAATGCTGCCGTACACTCCAGTGCTTTTGCCATACACTCAGTGCTGTTGCTACACACACCAGTGCTGTATACATGAGCTTAGGCCCGGATTTGTGGCACAGCCACATAGGCCCGGGCCTAGGACAGAAAAAATTAGGGGCAGAATGCGGCCCAGTTGAATTATGGGGACCTGTGCGTCCCCATTCAATGGCACCATTTAGCACCCTGTGTACACTGCTTACGCTTGTCAATTATTGGTTAAATATGTAAATATGAAAGACGCAAGAATGGGTTGGGAGAACAAAGATCCAGAAACCACTGAATTCTGACTTGAAATCCATTTTTTTTTTAAAGGGCAAACATTTTATTTTGAAATTCTACATGAGGCTAAACATGATGTCCATTTCCCAGGTGCCAATTATGATTTGTGCTCTGATAAACTTCAGTCATTCGTTACTGATACACTGCAAGTTGGAGTGATATCAACCCCTTCCTCCACCCCCAGCCTATCAACAGGACAATGGGCACCTAACCAGATAGCAGCTACCTGAAGGATTTGTTTGTATGCTAAAGGTGCTCCCTAAACCCAGATATGAGATCCAGCACCAAAGCCTAGGTTGTGGTTAAATACAATGGTAAGGAGAGTAATAATAGCTGTCTCAAAGCAGTTCTATCCTTAAGTGCTGGCTTCTTCTCAAAGCTCAGAATAAGGCAAAATGCAATAGCTGCCTCCACACCAATATTACAGATAAATAATACATTTGTTGGTTCAAGAATAACATTTTAAATAGTAGAGTGAATTATTTGCAATGTAAACAGTATAATTTAGAAATAAAAAGTAAACCAGAAAAATCATGACAGAATCCCTTTAAACATACTGACAACTAAAATTAAGCTGTTTTTTAAAAATATATTGTGACATTGTCTTTGCATGAGCTTCAGAATTTTGTCATGAAACTTTTTGTCATCAACGATCTATAGGTAAAATTTTACATACATTCTATTTCGAAGAGTAGTTTTTTCATATCAGTATCACAGTATCACTTTAAGGGCAAGGAAAGTGTAAAATAGAATAAGGATAGAAATGCTGTATTTTGCATACTAAACATAAACAAGAACTGCATAACAAGCCTAATTAAACAAATGATTTATGCTTTCAAAGTTGGCCACAGGGGGCTGTCATCTTGTAACTTTGTTATACATCTTTGCAAGACTAGACTACATACACATGCTCAGTGTGACCTGGGCTTCTTAGGGATCGAATTATGAAAAAACAAAGCTGCTTGAGTTCTGCATGGCAAGTAAGTAAGGTAGGGTCTCCCCCTGCTGTTCATAAGTATGATTGTTTCCCTGCCAGAAGT